>JAYESD010000001.1:271334328-271833876 GCA_036927565.1 Tuctoria greenei | reverse complement strand
GTCATAGCAACACTTCGACGGACCCCTCCTAGAGTTTTGGAGTTAGAGTGTTTGGCAATATTTTTTGAGCTCTTTTATGGAATTTGGCCCTGGGCCATGACAAACACGCCCTAAGGATGCATTTGGTTTGAAGTCGAAGTTGGACTCAATATAATCATCCATGTTTTTTCTAAAATGGATCATCCAAGTTGATGTTTTAGTTGAATGAATTGAACGATCCAATTTTTTATTTGGTAGGTTCGATAAAACTTAGATGTATGGGATCATCTAAGTTGATAATTTTACATGATTTTTTATACTAAATATTATATTACTAGCATATATTAATGCTAATATAATAATAATCACTAGCAACAGAAAACATGTTAATTATCACTAATTATGTTAATAAGAAGCACACTTAGACAAGATGGATGAATTCAATCAACAAAATTTGTTGGACCACTCCATCCAGCAACTGTAAGGAATACTCCTCGAATCTGGATGACTATGTCCACCTGACCGTGAAACAAGCACATGATTGGACCATCTAATTCAGCTCGATCCAATCCAATACAACGATTCAAACACGCCCTAAGCTATTTCGACCTGAATTGTATCAGAAATGGTCATGCAACTTTGTATGGAGCCATTGATCTAACTGTTTCGTGCAATGTAACAGTCAAAGGGGAGTGATAAAACTCGACCAAACGGTATCACAAGACATAAGCAAAAATTTGTTGGACCACTCCATCCAGCAACTGTAAGGAATATTTCTCGAAGCTGGATGACTATGTCCACCTGATCGTGAAACAAGCACATGATTGCACCATCTAATCCAGCTCGATCCAATCCAATACAACGATTCAAACACGCCCTAAGCTAATTCGACCTGAATTGTATCAGAAATGGTCATGCAACTTTGTATGGAGCCATTGATCTATCTGTTTCGTGCAATGTAACAGTCAAAGGGGAGTGATAAAACTCAACCAAACGGTATCACAAGACATAAGCAAAAATTCCTCAAAAGGTTCCGGTTAGGAATCCTCTAAAGGGGTGTGCGCCTCACTGGGTTCTATTTATTGACAAGCCATCTCAGCTACAGCCATCCCTGAGAGGCCTATAGACCAGCAAAACGTCCATGATAACGTTCAACCACGAAAAAATTGATCCAGTTCAACTTTGTGTTTATCGAGTGAACTTTCCCTAAAATTTACCTAGCGCAGGTTCCTACATAATCATTGCTGTATATGTAATTTAATTATTATTACTAAATATAATTATATCTCAAATAATTTAATTTATCATTTATTTTATGTTATTCTTGGAATGTAGTTTAGAAATCATTGTTTACTCTCTGTACGAGAGGTTCATCTTACATCATCATGTATACCTTTTTAATGCTTTCACGATTATTTTTTGTTAGTTTAAATTTGTGAAAGCTTTGCCATCATATTAATATTTATTGTTGGGTCGGTGTCGGTACCCTGCAGACCGGGTACCCAGCGCACAGGGAGAAAACCGCTAAGGACTCCGCCTCTGCCTAAGAGGCCGAATCCGAGGCTGTCACGTCGTGGAGGGAAGGACCAGATGCACCTCTCCGTCGGGGGAGGCTCCCAAGCTGCCACGTGGCCGGCAGAACTGGACCCTCGCCTCCCCGCTGAGGCGGGCTCCGGAGCCGCCACGTGGCCAATCGGGACCTCAGGGGCAGGCCCGCGACCTCGCAGGGAAAGACATCGGAACTACCACGTGACCTGCAACGCTAAGCCTCCACCCCTCCATAGGGGTGGACTCCGGATGCACCACGTGGCCTGTTCCGACAAGTGCCCGACTCCTCACAGAGGCAGGCTCCGGCGCAACCACGTGGCGAACGTCCAACTCAGTGCGGTAGGAAGCCGCAGTAAAGGGACGCGTGCGCTGCTCAGACAGACATTAAGTATGCGCGCCTTCCCCAGGCAAGCTGAGTCGCGCATGCGTAAGTCAAGGCTCCAGTGTCCTGTCTTGTCCAAGTAGCCGATACAGACCAGCGCTGCAAGACGGACGAATGTGCCGCGATGACAAGACGGACGGGACGTGCACGACCATCATCACCAACTATGTGTAGCCCTGGCGCACGACGCGGCGGGACGGCGCATTGATACCCCTGACAAAGGGAAGTACATAACAATTAATCCTACATCTTGTATAGGATTTGACACTCCCCAGGACCACCTGTCGGGTACTGGGGTCCACCTTGTGACTGCAGAGTCCTTGAACTATAAAAGGGCTCTGCAGACGACCTTCACAAAGGACCGAAAAAATTACACCAAGGTTGATACACGCTCAAGCAAGACAATACACAAACACTCCCGTGGACGTAGGATATTACGCTCCGGCGGCCCGAACCACGTAAATCATCTTTGTTCATCATCCTGCTACGTTCGATCTCCTGGGACTAGCTCTCTAAGCAGGTCCGGGGGAAGTGTCGTTTACGACCTTCGACAATCGGCTTTATTCGTAAATTAAGTTAGTTCCTCTCAATTTCATAACACACTACACCACGTCAACCTGTTCAAGTTTCGACTTATTTTCAGTAGTCAAATAAGTAAACTAACCTTTTGACTTATACCGTGAGCTTTATAATGAAGAGAATAAGAATATTAAAAAAATCATTAATATCAATAGCTACTATTGTTCTCCAATCTGTCTCTCCTCCGTATATGTTGTTGTTTTTTACCACAACCTATTAAAATCAGAATATTTGCTAGTTGTAAGCATGCTTGTATTGGTTAGTGGACCAATTACACTCAATAAGTTATGGTGCTCCCACTTCGACACTTCTAACTACAGTTTATCATTAAAAACACAAGCAAGGAAATATATTTGTAGGCACTCTTTAAATGATAACAAAGATAACACATTTAAAACATAACCATAGCTTCATCGTCAGGTTACTTACACGCTATCCCTCCTTCTGAGGATGTTTTTAGGCACTCTTTATGATGCTTTGCACTTCCTCTCCCAGATAATTTGATTCGTGAGTCATTAATCGTTTAAAACGCATTTAAACGAGGCCGTAGTGGTCTAGTGGTGGTGATAACGGCGACGCATAACGTGGAGTGCGTGCAGGCCAGGCGGGGGCGGGGGCGGGGGCGGAGGCGGGGGCTGGGGGCCCAGCTTTATAACCAGGCGAGACAGGCAAACATCGCCCGCGTGGCGAAGCCGAAAAGCGAGGGTTGAGAAGACCGTGGGAAGGGGGAGAGAGACTGAAGTCTGCAGCGACCCGTGAGGTTTTGCTCCCAATCCCCCGCTCTTGGACTCCGCCGCCGCATCCTCCACTTCTCCTCCGTCACCTTCCTCGTCGGCGCTGCCGACATAGTTAGTCGGATGGCCAGCGCCGGGGGTGGAGCTCGGGCGACGGATGAAATCCCCGAGGTTGAAATGGCGGTTACGGAGCGGCAGCCGGAGGACCTGGGGCGGGTTGGATCGAAGAGAGTTAGGGATGCCCTCAACGGTAAGGGTTCCCATGGTAAGCCCCCATGCCCGCTCTTTACATTCATGCCGTACTGGTTAGTCTGTTGCTTCGGTTCCGAATTTTTTATTGCTGCGTGGTTGGTTCGATTGCTGTGCGATTAGTTTGAATGCTAGAATCGTTCAGGCGGGGTGTGGATCCGATTTGCGGACTGCGGATGGGGGAAGTATCCCTCCTTCTTAGCGTTCGTTGGCTTTGATTCGTTGGTAGAATTATTTTGATTTTGTGATAGGACTCGGAGGTGATTTGGGTTCTGCTTGTTTGGAGCTGAGTGATATAGCTGGCTAGAATCTCGATGTGCAAAATCTAGGGTTTGCCTTGACATGCTAAGCTGTAGAGTATTAAGGGCTTTACAGTTTTGGTAGATCTGGATAAATTTTTTGCATCTGAGTATCACTACCTACTTTGCGGAAAAAAAATTCTCTGGATACCGTATGCACATCTCTACCTGTGCATACCGTATGGGATTAATGCCACATGTGCATATGGACGGATGATGACGCGCGGCTCGCGCACTCCGCGTCGCGCGGCTCCGAGCTCTGTCTCGCTAGACTATAGCCATTCCCAAAAAGATCCACAGGGAGCTTCATCCACGATTCAATCGATCTCTCCGCGGAGGCTGACGACGTCCGGGCTGGAGCAGAGCACGCGGCGGCCGGACTCCGGCTCCCGTCCACGATTTGATCGATCTCTTTGCGGAGGCCGAGGCTGAGGCCGTCCATGACGGGGCATACCAAGCGGCGGCCGGACCCCGGATCCAGTGCCTCGACCGTGCCAGCCGGGGTGGGAACCTCCGGAACCAGACGGCTATCCTCCCGACGTCATCACGATTCTTCTCGTTCTGGATCCGTCTCGGTCTTTCCGTCCACGATTCGATCTTGTATCCTGCTATGGCATGAAGGCGCGGTCGTAGACCAGGATGAAAGCCATGATGGTGACATTGATGAAGGACTGCAGCGCCGGCGGCACGCGCTGCGTCGAGTCGATCCTCTGACCCAGCATCGCGGCCTGCTTGCTGAAGAACGTCGACGATTGCGAGAAGATCACGGCGTAGATGATGCACGTTGGCTAGATCACGGCCCGTTGACTAATAACTTGCTTCTGAACTTTTCAGCATTAATAGCTAGGTGCTCTAGCGGTTAAACAATGGGATTGTGTCAGCGAGGTCTTGTTCTCGATTCTCCGGCATCAATTATTTTTTATCTAACAACCTTCGGCGCCTCTGCGGGGCTGGTCCCGTCCGCAGTTTTCGAGCCGAGCCGCGCGCCCGCGCCATCAGCTAAACTCGCGGACGGCTCCTCTCTTGGATCAACAACCTGCTTTGAGATTACAGATATATGATGTGGTGCTAATCTAGAAGGGTATGCACCAGGTCTTATGTGCATACCGTATGCAGAGAGTTTGGTTTCCTACTTTGCTTGCTCCATTGTTTGGATGTGGTGTTGTTGATATTACTAGTCGCAATAATGGCAGAGGATCGTGAAGTTGTTGTGTCAAGCTGGAGAGTATCTGCTGTAGCACAGTAACAGTTTGGTCGCTTAACAGCGTTCTGTGATGCATGCATTATGGATGAAGAGATGTGGCATAGCCTTGTGGCATGTAGTTTCCTTTCTGAGTTAATTTTGTAGATTATGCCAGTTTTGTAGCCACATGCATTATGTCATCCCTGTCTATGCTAAGTGTTGACGTACACATGTGACCTCTGATTGGCTTACTTTTCCTTGGGTCTTGATGATTGAGCAAAGATCAACTGTTTATCTTCCTTGTTTGTTTTGTCAACAATGAAGAATGAATCAACCTTTCTTGATTGCATAAGCCACCTGTTTCACGCGGCAATTGCTGCAGGCAAACGTTCTTATTGTTTGTTTTGTTGAGCCTTGAAGGAGCGTTAGTTTTATTTGGACTAACCAGTTGACCTGAGGTGTAGATTGGTGGGAAATGTCATCTCATTGATCTTCTGTTAATGAAGTGATACACTGATACCTGATATGGTGGTGAGGGCAAGTGTTCCTTGTGGCCTTAATTCCTCGCTCGAGAAAAAAGAATTGGCATTTTCAGCAACAACAATAGCAAAGCCTTGGTCTCAAGCAAGTTGGGGTAGGCTCAGAGACTAAAAGGCTTTGTTGCCATTGAAATGCCAATTTTTTTGTCCCAGTGAAAAAATTGGCATTTCCCAAGGTCAAATTTAATCATGCTTGTGAGATCTCCTATCTTAAGTGATTTCATGGAAATATATGGTATTTGGACTAGGGGTGACTTCTTTGCAAATTCTTGCTGAAGATTTCTCAGGTACAATATTTTTAATTTGAAATTTTGATTTGATAGTAACCACATGCCATCTAGGTTTTTCTGGAGTGACTACTTCTGAGAAGAAAGCTTCCATTGCCTCTAATTGTACTTCCAAAATTGGGGGTCACTATCTGCATGGTACACATGGCGAGCAGATGCTGCCAGATTGTAATATATCGAGGTATATTAAATATAACTGCTTCTCCTGTAATCACCAGGAATTTTTGGCTTTTGAACAAAAGTTTATCTTGGCTGTATTGTTAGATTGAGGGCCAGGCCTGCATGTCTTTGCCATGCATCGCAACAATCTAATCGTTTCTAATTCACCTCGTTAATTTCACATCATAGATCGAGTATCTCATCTCCTGGTGAAAATCTGGGACACAAGATCAAAAGGCCCACCAATATATGTACCTTTTATGCCCAAGGTCGGTGCAACAAAGGGAATAGTTGCACATTTCTTCATGAAATGGAGGGTGCTGGTTCAGATCACCGGTGGAACAACGAAGAAAAGGCTGCTCTACTTGCAGCTCATGCTTATGGTCATTCTAGAGGTATGAGCTTCCTAACTAGGATAGTTTATGAGGAACAACTTGTTATAACAAACTTCTTATTACTCCCTCTTGTTCTCAGGTCCCGATAAAAGAAGCACATTCACTCCAGGGGCTTCACATGGGTTGTCTATCAGAACTGATGATACACTTATAAATGAGCTCGTTCCAGATCCAGTAGTTTATGAGAGAAACCAGGAACCTTCCATGGGATACTATAGTGGTTTGACCCCTGAATCCTATTTGGATGGTAGAGATACATTTCCAAGATTGCTAGATGGAGGGTTCTTTCAGTCTGCTGCTGTCAAGAGAACTTACCTTGAAGTGAACAACTCAGATTCAAAACAACGGTACAGATCATTTGACCAGCCTATTCCATCTAATCCTCTCCACTGTTACGAGAAGTTTTCAGCTTATGGTGGCACAATGGGGAATCTTCCTAACACACATCATATAGAGAATCTTTCAAGCCATGCTCCATACAGCTCATATAGCTTACCAGGCTTCAGAAATCCACTTTATGCTACCTCTGACCTTTCCTTTTGTAGCCCAACTTCTAGGCCTGCATTGCTTCCAAGTAGTTCAGTTTCTATCGTGTCGCCTGGGCGCCTTTCTCCAATCAAGGATGAGGTTTGGGTGACATCAGTGCCTTTTGTACCTTCTTTTGATTTCCCTATCATTAAAACACCTCCGAGAAGTCAACATGACCCCTCTGTTGTTGACTCTCCTAAGGAGGGTAATGAAAATAACCTCAAGTCTTCCAGTACTTCTACTTCAAGACAGCATACAAATGCTGATGAAGGAGCTAGCATCAATGAGAAAACAAGAGACTTCCGTTTTCGTTTGGCAGAACATGTTAAGGAGTTGATCAAACCATTTTGGAAGGAAGGTTACCTTAGTAGAGATGCTCATAAACTGGTTGTGAAAAAATCCATGGATAAGATTCTTTCCTCCATTGAACTTCATCAAATACCAACTTCCGAAGAGGCAATATCCAATTATATAAACATCTCTGAGTCAAAGATAGAGAAACTTGTGAAGGTAAATATCTAAAACTTTTGCAGGTCGATGACCAGCCTAGCAATCAGGCATCACATTTTAAACTTTATCTTTTTTTTTTATAACAGGCATATGTTGATAGGCTCAAGAATCGTAAAGCATGAGATCCAGTCTTCTAGACGTGTGATAACAGAATTACATCACCACATATGGGATCTTGGGCTTGATGTCCATATCCTACATATGTATGGCTTATGTACTCTTCTAGTCCCAAGCAATCTTTATTGGTACATTCTGTTGCTTGAACCTGTTTGGTTTTACAGACTGCAGTTTAAATTTCCTGGTAATAACTGAACATGGTAGAATGTGTATGCACACTTTCCTGGATGACATAATGCAAATCTGGTTATATGGATGAAAAGAGACCCCCCCCCCTCGCTTGATGATGCACAACCTCTGTTCACTTTTGCATCTTACAAGTTGAAATTTAATTCCTAAAGTGGAGTTACATCTCATTTAATATTTGCGAAACCATTTAATAGTTGCTATAGTAGGTTCCCGTTCAATAGTTGCATTAAGTGGTTAAAAGAAACAAAATTGAAATGTGATCGCAACAGACAAACATGGTTGTTGAGGCATTGCCCTAGGCGCTGCTCCGACCTGGATACCCATGGCCGGTCGCCTCGCCTAGTCAAGCTGCCGCCGCTCAACTTCCATGGCCAGGTCATCGTCGTCGCCTCCTTTTGCCGCCAAGTTGACTCTGCTAGCTGCCCAAGGTCGTTGAGCCGCCGTGGCCGCTGCAGGTGGAGGAGAAGAATCGTGACCGCCGCGGGTGGAGGAGAGGAATCGTCTTTTTATATACTCCATCTGAAACAAGGACAGTCAGATCTCATCCGACGATTGATATAAACCGGTTTGGGTCCTTAGGCCCAGGGCCCATCACGGCTCAAACTTCGGTCAAACATCCAACCTCGATTCCAGGCCACCGGTCGCCTCCCTTCGGTCCGAGGACGCCCCCCCTTCGATTTGAGCACGCCGCCGTCTCCCCTTCGATCCACCTTCACCCCCCCCCCCCTCCCCCCTTTCAATCCACCGCCGCCGCTTCCCCTCGTCCCCTCGATCTGCTGCCGCAATCTCCCCCTCGATCAGCCACCGCCTCCCCTGTCACCGTAGGTCGCCTGGCCGTTCGCCTAGGCGCCCTGGCAGGTGCTTGGGTGTCTTGGCGCCTGGTATGGGTATAGCGTGCTACATTTCATCTACTCAATTCATGTGTGAAAGTATAAATTTCAATCAAGTATAAAGTATCCAAATAAAAGGGAACATATGGCTTGACATTCTTATAGTTCTACCTGGATAGGTAAGGTAAAAGGAACATATGGATTGACACTTTGGTATCAGTATTGCAAGTGACGATTTAATTAGTGGAGGATATGGCCTATCCATGTCAATGTTTTCAAATTGCATACCCTAGTCGCTTGACTATTGACTAGGGCGACTAGTAGGAGCTTTATTCGCCCTGCCTATTTTTATGGTAGTTTCTAGTGTACCCTACACACACGCGCGTGCACACACACGTGCACACGCGCGCACACACATACGAACAATGTTTTCAAGTCACCTACCCTTGTCACTTGACTACTGACTAGGTCGACTAGGGCAACTAGTTGGAGCTCTAGTCGTTGTGCCCATTTCGACCCGCGCACACATGCATACGCGCGCGCATGCACGCTCACACATAGTCAACTAGACTAGTCAACTTCAGGAGCACGGAAACAACAACAATTTTAGTTAAACAAACAAACAACAACAACCATTTTAGAAACAAACAATCAACAATAATTTTAATTTAGTTCAGATTCCTGAAACAACAATTTCAGCATCTAGTCGAACGACTAATTGCTCTGGTCGGACACTAGAATTTTAGTCACCTAGATTGAGTCGACTGTCGAGTGACTGATCGAGTGACGATCAATGATTGATATGGATGACTAATCACGACTAATCATGACTAGTAGACAACTTAAAAACATTGATCCATGTATAATACAACTTCTACAAGAGAAGGAACATAGTTTATCTGAGCATAGTCAACCTTACTACAAAACCCTACTCGACCTAGGCTTACGGGTATATCTTTGTATTCTAGATAGGCTTAAGGGTTGTAAAGCATGAGATCCAGTCTTCTAGATGTGTGGCTGCAGAATTACATCACCACTGAGATGGGATCTTGGGCTTGATATCCTACATATGTATGACTTATGTACATTTCTAGTCCCAAACAGTCTTTATTGGTATGCTTGAACCTGGTTGGTTTCATAGACTGCAGTTTAAGTGTCCTTGTAATCACTGAACATGGTAGAATGTGTGTTTGCATGCTTTCCTAGATGACATCTAATGCAAATCTGGTTAATATATGGAATATGGATGAAAAAGGGATGTTTACCCTGTTCACTTTTACATTTTAATTCCTAAAGTGGAGTTACATCTTATTTAATATTTTTTTGAAGTAATTTAGTAGTTGCTATAGGTTTCAGTCTCTACTGTACCCTACACACGCACACACACATACACAAACAATATATTTAAGTCGCCTAGCCTAGTCGCTTGACTATTGACTAGGTCGACTAGAACAACTAGTTGGAGCTCTAGTTGTCGTGCCCATTTCAACGGTAGTCTCTAGTGGGCCCTGGACACATGCGCACACACACGCTATCACACACACAGACGGTACACATGCACACATGCACACACACAGATAGGGGTGGGCAAAAAAACCGAACACCGAAACCGAAATAACCTTCTATCGTGTCACCTGGGCCCGTTTGCTAGATGGAGGATTGTGGAGGTACCTTTCCAAGATTGCTAGATGGAGGATTCTTTCAGTCTGCTGCTGTCAAGGGAACTTACCTTTACCTTGAAGTGAACAACTCAATTCAAAACAATGGTACAGATCATTTGACCAGCCTATTCCATCTAATCCTCTCTACTGTTGCGAGAAGTTTTCAGCTTATGGTGGCACAACGGGGAATCTTCCTAACACACATCATATAGAGAATCTTTCAAGCCATGCTCCATACCGCCCATATAGCTTACCAGGTTTCAGAAATCCACTCTATGCTACCTCTGACCATTCCTTTTGTAGCCCAACTTTCCGTGCAACTCCTCACCTATGAAGTCTGTCCCGTCATCTGTCCGCACCGGCTTGGCCACCATAAGTACGTAGATGTTGGTACATGTACTTCTAGGCCTGCATTGCTTCCAAGTAGTTCAGCTTCTATCGTGTCACCTGGGCCCCTTTCTTCAATCAAGGATGAGGATTGGGTGACATCAGTGCCTTTTGTACCTTCCTTTGACTTCCCTGTCATTAAAACACATTCGAGAAGCCAACATGACCCCTTTGTTGTTTGCTCTCCAAAGAATGGTAACAAAAATAGTCTCAAGTGTTCTGGTACTTCAAGAGTCAAGACAGCATAAAAATGCTGATGTTGTTACTCCTAAACCCTTGAATCATGATGACAAATTGACCAAGAATATGCCTGCGAAAGGGTCAAATGAATTTGCATGCTTGATTCCATCTTATAAAGGATGCATCTCTAGCTTGGATCTTGGGCTTGATATCCTACTTATGTATGGCTTATGTACATTTCTAGTCCCATGGAGTCTTTATTGGTATGCTTAAACCTGGTTGGTTTCACAGCGTGAAGTTTAAATTTCCTGGTAATAACTGAACATGGTAGAATGTGTGTTTGCATGCTTTCCTAGAGGACATCTAATGCAAATCTGGTTAATATATGGAATATGGATGAAAAGGGATGTTTAGCCTGTTCACTTTTACATCTTAATTCCTAAAGTGGAGTTACATCTTATTTACTATTTTTTGCGAAGTCATTTAGTAGTTGCTATAGGTTTCAGTCTCTAGTGTACTCTGCACATGCGCACCAATGTTCATTAGTCGTCTAGTCGACCCTAGTCGCCTAAGAGCTGACTAGAGTAACTAGATCGATTTGTTATCGATAAGGGTGATTAGTCGGTCCTAGTCGACCCCCTAGTCGTCCCTAGTCGTTCTGGATATTTTGGACGACATATCTAGTCAACACTATATATATGTCAACATATATATACATATTACATACACAAATATCAATTTTGCATAGCATACTTCAACTAACAATTTCTAGCACAATGTTGATACTTTGAGAAACACCATGAAGAACAGTATGCAGAGAAACTGACCAGTAATCCAATATGAAGAACATACTGCAAAGCATATACAGCAATACAGCAGGAACAGTATATGCAGCAATACAGCAAGAACAGTATATACATCATTACAGCTATACAGCAGGGAAAATATATGAATGTATACAGCTATACAGCAGGGACAGCCATGAAGCATATACAGCGAAGCATCAAGCATGAGGGCAGCAAGGCATGAAGCATTAACAACAGGGCATCAGTGCATCAGTGCGTATACAACAGAGCAGCAGGACATGTAAAGCAAACCATCGTACATCAAACATACACCATACAAATTTCAGATTATTGAGTACAAGTGTACAAGTACAACACATGAACAAGTACGAAGTATGAACCCGGGATGAAATCTTACCATCTTCCGAAGAGGCGGGAAGAGGAGGAGGAAGACGAGCGCTAGAGGCACCGGAGAACGGCGGGCGGCTCCGGAGGTGGAGCGGAGAACGGCGGGCGGCTCCGGAGGTGGGGCACAGAACGGCGGGCGACGGGCGGCTCTGAAGGCGGGACGCAAAACGGCGGGCGGTGGGGAGACGGAGCGTTTCGTCCAAACGTAGAGTCGGGACGGCGCGATTATTGGGGATTGGGGTCGGGGAGACGCGGGGCGGATAGGGGTTTAACCCTAATGGGCCACGGGTGAAAAGGCCTGTTCCAATTTTTCCCTCTGCTGAACATCTAGTCGTCCAAGTTTTCTGATCGTTGATCGGACGACTAGATATCTGATCGCTTTGATTGAGTCGTTCAGCCTAATCGTGTTGCAGATATCGATAAGCTCGATTAATCGCGATTAATCGTGACTAATCGGACGACTAATGAACAATGATGCGCACACACATACACGAACAATATTTTCAAGTTGCCTACCCTAGTCGCTTGACTACTGACTAGGTGGACTAGAACAACTAGCTGGAGCTCTAGTTGTCGTGCCCGTTTCGATGGTACTAGTGGGCCCTGGACACACATGCACTATTGCACTCAAAGGCGATACACATGCACACACGCATGCACACATGCGCACACACAGTCATCTGGACTGATCAACTTCAGGAACGCCGAAACAACAATAATTTTAGTTAAAGAAACAAACAAAAGTTCCGATTCCAGAAACACATCCCGGACACGAATTTGGGACGACCCCCCCCCTCCCCCCCCCCCCCCTCCAGCAAAACAATTCTCCTCCTGACGCGAAAAACACCATCTCATCTTCCTTGTTCTTGGGACATTCGTTGACAAAGTGTGCACGCTTTTGACAAGTGTAGCACTGAGTCTTCGTCTTGTCAACTTTCTTCTTCTGACTGTCATCTTTTGCCTCTTCCTTTCCACTCTTGTCAAAAGTTTCTCACCATCCTTTGTCTCTCTTGCTCTTCACTTCTCCATTGTTAAGTAGTCTTTCATGCTCTTGCTTGTTGAAGCCATGCACTCGTTCCTCATGCGCTTTGAGTTTGTCAACGAGCTCCTCCACAATCATCGTCTTCAAATCAACAAATTGCTCAATAATAGATGCAATGTGGAGGAATTTCGAAGGCAGAGCACGTTGTAATTTCTTCACGATATATCTTTCTTTAACTTCACCAAGATCATAAATTTTTGTGACGATGATCATCATCCTTGGAGCAAAGTTGTGGATAGAGTCCCTTCCGTTCATATGCATCACATCAAGCTCGTTCTGAAAAGTTTGAATTCTTGCTTCCATCACATGTTCTTCGCCTAAGAATTTGGTATTGATCATCTCCCAAGCATCTTTTGCTATCTCATTCCCAAAAATTCGCATGGGTATCTTCATCAATAGCATGATAGATGGCCGCAAGAGCCATCTGATCTTCCTTTGCATTAGGTTTGTCCTTTGTCCCCATATCCCTTGCGTCTTCAGAAACACCTGCATCTTGATAAGCTATGTTGTATAATTGGTCTTCATTAGCAGATGATGTTGCACCGCTATCGATTTTCCCTCTGTACTGCGTACACTCTTTCAACAAATCTGTGGAGAAACTTTGAATTTTGGCCCACCAGAAACGTCGGCCTAGTTCTAGTCCATAGCCTCGGCCAACACTCGATCCCAGTCCACAACCGCGAGTGCAGCCCTATTCGTTTTTGGGTGTACCCCCGTCGTCGCCCTTGGATGCCGCTACAACTCGCGCCTACTTTGGTGAGCAGCCCCTGGTCGCCTCACGCTGCTTGTCTCGAGGTCGTTGCTCGCGCGAATCCTTTCAATCCGCGCCGGATTGGTGTCGGATTTGACGAGATCTGAAGTTGGTCCTCCCGATCCCTATTTATTCTGAGTCACACACCTCGAATCCGCACTGGCTCGTCGAGGTATGCTCGCCCCTCCTACTGGCTTTGATTCCAATTGTTGGGATTTCAGGATGAATTGCTTGTTTATTCCTTATTTATAGTCTATTAAGATAAGACTCTTACCTATATACGAATTTGACTCTTGTAATCTACTTTTAACTTGACTAGGACTCATAATACTTGTATGTTTGCGGATCAGGACCCCTCCTAATCACCTTTCAGAAATCATGATTGTTTCAACACTAGTCAACTTTGGCTTGCCTCTCCGCTCTAGCGTTCAGGCTTCACATATAGACCAACCCTCCTCTATTATTCTCTTTCCAATCCCACCTCGCCACTCCAAAGATCTAGGCGAAGCCCCCCCCCCCCCCCCCCCTCCACCCTCCCTGTTGATTACTTCCTTTGCGCGGGTCTCACCGCACGGGGACATGCAATCCCCAGTGGCTTCTGCCACCACAGATCTCCCTATCGCTTGCCTCTGCCCTAGACTTCTTGCACCCTTGATTTCCAGATCCATTTGAATCATCGTTATATTGTTACAACATGATTTTGCTATAAAATGTATGTTTTTAGTTCACCTCAATTCAATTTTGAAGAATTGATAACCAAACGTGATCGCTGCACAATTCGGTTGCGGTTAGTTTGGTTCGGTCTTACATTTATATGTATGGGTTGATGGTGTTGAGTTGTGAGGAACATTTCGATGAGAATGAAGATTGATATTATTGAGTTCTGTTTTTAAGGGTTGTGACGTAGTGTTGATTCAATTTTTTGTTAAATCGGTTGTTTGGTTTATAAGATGTGAAACCCGAATAAAATTCGGTTAATCGTAATTGCTGGAATTAGGATTGCTCACTCACACGAACGAGAAAAAAAAACAAAAATAGACAACGCCAATATCGATGAACACCCACGGTGACCTCCCATAGCGACCTACGTCGGGTGTCTTTGTTTTTGGACACCACTCACATACATGGGTGTCCCTAGCGATGTATGCCAACGCAACTCAGACGTGGACACTCCACCCAGGGCCGGTCTTGAGATTTTAGGGGCCCGGGGTGAAATTAAATAGAGACCCCCTTATCATAAAAATAAAAAAAGTTATGTACATATGTTATGTATAGAAACCTTATTTTCTCTAAAAAGATATAAAGAAATAAGAATTTTCTAAAATATATATAATAATCTTGATCTGAAAAAAATATCATCGGTAGTAACGATATACTGATATGTATAGAACACAATTTACAATGAAAACACTTATACAAAGAATTTAAATAAATTTTATACATATAGCACATAAACTACTATAGAATGCACTTATAAAGATATTTTGTACAAATTAAAAGAGAACAATCCTGCAAATAAGAAAAAATATTGATGAAATAAAATGTAGTGCTAAAATGAAATCAATTTGATTTGCATATACCTTACCAATCGTGTCTTATTTATGGACATTGGATAAGAGTGGAGGAAGGAAATCAAGATCGTAGCGTCATCATCTAGAACAATCTGGTGACCACATTAGGGGTGTAGCTGTGTTTATTGTGAGAGAAGTGGAAGCGACGAGCTAGATAAATAGTGGTTGGTAACTTGCACCGTCAAAGTAAATAGATCGAGTGGTGAACTAACTTGCCTACCGCAAGCCGCGAATGGATTTTTGACTGTCTAGCAACACTTTTTTTTAAATTAACTTTTTTCTAGTCTGAGAATATTTATAAAATCGTACCGTGAAGTAAAATTATATGTGATGTATATTTATATCCAAATAGGGGCCCCTTGGTTCTCGAGGGCTAGGGGCGGTCGCGCCTAGTGCACTGACTCAGAACTGGCCCTGACTCCACCACACACGGATGCAAGAGATACAGAATGACAGAACAACTACTGGCGATGAACGATGGCTATGTTTATGTACTATACTTTTTTGGTCACATCTTTACAAGGTGATTACAAGATGGTTTATAGGTTGAGGCGCCCGAGAGCACGAACTCCTTATCGAGCACCTTGCTCACAATCGACAAGACGCTCACGTACAACTAACACTTCATTCGTTTCTTCGTACATGCAACATATACTTAAGTACATTCATCACTCTGGCCGAGCTATCAGGAGGCACCACATCGGCTTCTCATCTGCATGCAGCTGCCACGATCTGAGATAGTGCATGTGTGCATGTAGCTGCTTGCTAACAACCACGACGATCAAGTTAGTCCAAATGCTTCCCAACAAAATGAGAGGTCCTAGCCTCAGCCGTATTGTGCGCTTCTTCTCCACAAGTTGTGCCATCTCTACAACAACCACCAAACTTTTGTTCCAAACAAGTTGGGGTTGGCTAAGTTGTGCCACCTCTGATGACACTAAATACTTACCTACTGAGACACCTAAGACGCACACACACATGCGTACAAACTCAAACTCGACGCACATATGTTAAGATTACTGTTAACAATTTGTCCTAATCTTTATTTGGATTTATCAACACTGTATCGTTCACACGCACGCGAACCCGAGAGGACACATAAACTTTCTTGGCGACGAACACCACACGCCACTTGTATGATCACCCCACTCTTACGTAACAACAATCTTCTTCATCAACAATGTACATTGTTGCATCACATTTGGACCCAAATCCAATGCGATATCTCCTTGTCACCAAGGCAAGGATCAACACATGATCCATTACCGTGATGCCTCGTACCGCGGGCACACCTCCGACATGATTCATTGTCGCGACACCTCGTAACGCGGATACACCTCCAACAAGATATATCGTTGTGACGCCTCGTACATGAGGAACAAATACTGTGGGAGTCGATATCGATTGCCGAATGGGAGACAAATCCTTCTTTCCCTCAATTTCTCACCAAGCTCTGATACCAATTGTTGGAATCAGGATCGCTCACTCGCACCAACGAGAAGAAACAAAAGTACTCAACACCAATAGTGACGAACGCCCACGGTGACCTCCCACAATGACCTACGTCGGGTTTCTTTTTGTTTTTGGACACTACTCACGTACATCAGCGCCGCTGATGACATACGCCAATGCAACTCATACTTGGACACTCAAGCACACACAGATGCAAGAGAGATACAAAATGACAAAACAACTACTAGTGACCAATGCAAGCTATGTTTTTTACTATACTCATGATCACATCTTTACAGAATGGTCACAAGTTGTTTTATAGGGTGAGGCGCCCGGGAGAAGAACTCCATGACTAGCACCTTGCTCATGATCCACATGACCTGGACGCTCACGTACAACCAGCACTCCAGCCATCTCTTTGTATATGTAACGTACACCCAGAGCATCACTCTGGCTGAGCTATCTGGAGGCACCACGTCGGCTTTTCATCTGCATGCTGCCACCGTGATCTGAGATAGTCCGCGCATGCAGTTGCTTGCTAACAACCACCATGACCAAGTTACTCCAGTTGCTTCCCAACGAACTGATAGGATCTGGCCTACGACCGTATTGTACATTGTTTCTTCACAAGTTCCGCCACCTTTGATAACACTTACTCACCTACTAAGACACCTAGCACGCGCACACGCATGGGCACAAACTCATAAACTCGACGCACATACGTCGAGATTACTGCTAACATTAGTACACAAAAATGAAAACCAAATTTAATCGAAAATTTTAGTTAACCACATATTTTGGTTCGGTTTGGTTCGATTTTGCGGTTTACAGTTAACCGTGCCCAACCATAATTGGGGCCACGAATGGTATGATTCTATTTGGTTGCATGAATGAAACTTTTGATTGTTGATGAGTTAACCACCTATGATTCACTTAAAATACATTTTGGATGTTTAGTAGTCTCCATCACCTACGCATATGTGAATTTGAAGATTTAGGCCATTGTAGTGGTTTATGAGTTCAACTTACAAATCCTCTAATATCTCTTGGACATAATCATTGACGTAGCAAGTTGAGCATACTTGGTCATTTGTTCGGTCTAATGTATTCTTGTTGGCATTTTGTTTCATCAGCATGTAGGCCCCTTTATCTTGTCGCTGGTTCTCACGAGAAACACTATGTTTTCATGGAGGTCAAGAGGTGTGGCGCCTTTTTTGTTGCTTCAGAAGGAAAATAATGCCAGCAGTTTAGATGAAGCCAATAAAACCTGTCCTTTCCCATTACATTTAGTTTCTTCCCTAATCCCTATCTAGGCTAACTTTGGAGATGAACTTCTTAAAAAACTTCCCTATAAGATTGTAAGCAATGCAGCGTGGGCACAAACTACTAGTTTTATTGTATGGCATGTGAACCATAGGCAAGAATCCAAGGTACTGTCAGTGTAATTTCACTATGAAAACTTTTGTTGACAATTTTCGTTTTTGCTGCCTATGTGCTATCTGCCATTAACTTTCAAATCAGACCTATTTTAGAGAAAGCTAATATTGGAACAATTTTAGTAAGGGGCCCATCAACATTTCATTTTCATATGCTTTCACATTTCATTAAAAGCTCCAACATGTTACTTAATCAATAAAGCGATGTTTTCTCTCTCTCAAAAAAGCTCTAACATGTAGATTTAGCCTCTCAGTACTGTACCCCCCTTTTTTTTTGGGGGGGGGGGGTGGGGTGGGGGTGAGCGTTTACTATTTCTACTTATAGAAAAAAAGGTCTACCTAAAGGCTTCCACACAATGTGGGGTCTGGGGAAGGGAATTTCTAGACAGCTTTCCACTTGGTTAATTTGGAAGGACCGTGATTCAAACCTAGGACATCTAGGACAGAAGTGGAGAGACTCCCACTGCATCAGGCCTGCCCTTATTTTACCAAAATTAAATATGTTATTAGCAATTTGTAGGGCACATGGACCTCCCATGTATATTTGACCATTGGACCTTCCATATAATTTATATTCCACCTAATAATTCTACACTTCATCCCTTCACAACATTTCGTCTGATTCTTACAGTGTAGGTATTAATGTACTTTGTGCTCTGATAGACTGATACACTTGTTTCCCTTTCCCCACAGGAAGAAGACTAAACATTCTTAAGTTGACTGGATGTGGAAAAAATGCTCGGGGAGCTGCTGAAAGGGTTGAAGAGCAATTCATAGTTCATACCGGGGACAGTCGTGATTCATTACTGATATAACCCCCTCAACTTCATAACTTCCAAAAGTTGCATGCATAAGGCTGTTTAGATGAACAATTCTATGGATGAGATTTCTCTCATGACTGTTTCCATCTATATTGTATGCATATTTAACTGCTACGTTGCTCAGTTATCTGGACAACAAGTGCAAGCAGGGTAGCTGATATGAAGTTGCCAAAGATTTTGCAGCACCAATGGATTTCAGGAAGTTCCAAATTCACATCCAAAGTAATAACTGTTGTTATTTTCTTTCATAATGTCATGCATGTTTGTTCCTCCCATACTGGTCAGCTAAACTAGTGTTTGCTGTTGCTTTTGCTTGTGTTCTACCTTTTTCCCTCGTCTTCCATTTCTCCTGTGGTAGCATGACCGTGATCTGGTTGGATTGTTAGGAAAATGATCTCCTACTCATATAAATTGTATCTTGATACTCAACTTATGTATCCCTAGGGATGCATTACTTTCTAGCCACATAGTATATAAGACTAATTACTTTACTACAAAAGCGGAAGAGCATATTAACAATAATCAGATGCTGTCATGTATATGAACCATACTGTGCAGACAAAGCCATTCAGAATTATACTTATTCAACTATTGATTGGAGCATTATTTTTCACCAACGTCATGGAAAATAATTCCTCTTGTTACCACTTCAGGAATTCTGCCTGGCTTATATTCATGTTTTTTTTGTTTGACTAGCTTTGTAGCTTTGCATAGTGAATCTATCAGCTCACTCTTGACATTAGGATACAAGTAGAGCGACACTTCTTCCTTTTGCTTTAAAAAAATATTTATCTTCCTTTTGGTGGTGTTGGAAAAGTTAAAAGGTTTCAGCTAGCTCCAGTAAATGGTCCGTAGCCTGAGTCCTTCTCTTTTACCTGTTTCGTGGCCTTAGGTTTTGCATGTTAATTTTATTAAGGCATCAGTTAAGTGACAGAGATTCTCTAAGATGTTTATGTTGCAGATATGACTGGATTATTTACTTAATACTTCTTTTAATGCTCCAGGGTGTTATTGTGGTTATTATGATGCAGCTATACTACAGATGATTAGAGGATAGAGGTTTTGATTCTGGTGAACACGTTATCAGCATACATATACGAGGAATAGAAAAGGTCAGTATTCTACTAATAGTTTTTTCATCTTGAGTTTTGTCTAGTCAGCAGAGTAGCAATGTTATTAAGGTGTCCGGCTGCTCTGGCCTTGACGTCATGGCCGGTCGACTCGCCTGGTCAGGGCCCCGCGCCAAGTTGCCTCCGCCACCCTCCGCCCGCCCCCTCACGCCGCCACCCTGGAGAGAAAGGGGGGGGGGGGGGGGGAAGAGATTAGGCTTAGGGAACTATGAGATGGGTTTTTTATATACCCGATCTAAAAAGAAAACCGTCAAATGTGATCCAACGATTTACATAAACCGGGCTGACTCCCCCAGGCCCAGCCCACCTCCGACTCCTCAGACCCACCTCCAGGCCGCTGGCCGCCGCTCCCTTCCTTGATCTGCTGCCGGCCGCTGCTCCCCTCCTCGATCTGCCGCCTCCCCTCCTTGACTCGCCATCGCCGGGCGCTTGGGCGGCCGTCAATTTCTAACCTTGGCTAGTAGTCTAGTAAAAGTTCAGACCCAACATTGCTGTCTTTTGTGTTTTCACTTTCCATGTTTCAATTGTTTGTTTCCTTTTTCTTTTGTTTCATGAATAATGTTGAACCAGGTATCAGATTTTGCAACCTTTTATTGTAGGAGCCTAATAAACATCTGGAAGAAAAAATTGCTACTCTAGTATTCATTTTTCGTTGAGGCAGTACATTCTTTATGTATTATATTCTTTCTAGGATTATTTGATTTATTGTACTTGGCATATGCTCTACAATTTACTTTTTTGTAGTTCTAGTGCCTGTATTCTCTTGACGCTGCTTGTAACAGTTAGTTGATGCCATATTATTATTTTGACTGACTTTTGAACTTTAGATTGTGGGCAATGGTGGTTACCGCTTGCCCAGTAGTTTTCAAGATGTGAACTTGATGTTGGGTTTCGTTGTGTTATGGACTCTTTCTTTGGAGTGCGCAGGGGAGGATAGAGCAGGGGAGATGAGATTGTGCGCTGGAGAGCAATGAATATCTGGAGGGTAGGGCGCTGCTGTCACTAGGACTGGACCATGACCTAGCCACGGTGACTGAAGAAGACGCCCAGGTAAGGGGAGTCTTTATTGCTTTGATGCCTAATACAGAGCTATGCTGCTGCCATTATAGACCAGGCGCAACTTATTGAACAGATTCTCTTAAAACAGAAATCCATATCTAAACAACTACTCCCCAACTCTCTCTTATCCCTATCCTAACCCCTTCCGCACCTGATGTTTTTGCACCCATAGAAGGAATCAATAACATTCCCCTCACAAGAAACAATTTGTCCTCAAGCTGAAGTTGTGGGTACCTGTAATCGTTGAGCGTCTCTCATGTCACCTCTGCAGCTGTTTTGTCGACCCAAACTCCCGTGCCCCCTTGTTTACCCTGGCCCTTGTTGTTTACCATGTAAAAAATCAGGCAACGGAACTGCTGCATTGGGAGGCTGACCTCATATTTCTTTAACAATGATACAGGAAAGACAGCATGGGTCCTTGATCGAGGTGGTAATTGCAGTCGGCATGATACCTGACCAACACGTTCCAAGATCTTGAATGGTTGAATGGTTCATAAAACTTCGGCCTTAGCTTAGCTGCAGTGTGTTGTGTAATTCCCACTACAGTTCTCTGATGGAGCTTCACCCAAACCCAATCTCCAACAGCAGAAACAACCATGCTCTTCTGATCATGATAGAACCTCATGGTGTCTTGAGCCTGCATTAGTCTCTCCTTCAAAAATTCAATCTCTATCCTTTGCCTCTCCAATGCTGCCACATTCATCTTCCCTGTTTCATCTTCCCTCATGTCACTGCAAATCATTGGCTATTACTAATAAATAGAAATTAGGCAATGGTTAGAATGCACATACGTTCCATTTTCTTTGAATGAAATAGAGAAACATCACCTGCAGAACTTTATTATTTTATAATAAACTGGAAGAAAATGAAACGCTGAAGCAACCTAAACAAGAAACTATTGAAAAGAAAGAACTATGTTCAGTCCTGAGGAGATACAAGTTCAATCCTTACAAGGATTATATACAACAACATTTATTGAAGAGGAAGTATCTTCAGTCCTGAGAAGCCACATAAGTTCAATTTTCAGTGGCAAAACATAATACAAAACTAAATGTTAAGAATCTGTGTTTTTTCAACTACCTAAACCTGGTGCAATCCGGGGACAATGAACGGGGAGGAGGAACTGTGGCAGGTCTGAGTGGCGAAAAAATCGGAAACCAAAAACTGAAACTGAATTAACCGGAATTGAAATTCACAAAACAATACTCCTTTCATACCAAATTATTTTTCACTCTCTAGTTCATTATTTCGGAATGGAGTAATATTTTAGTTACCAGCTGTGAAAACAAATTTTCTTGTTTTTTAGCCCGATTAACAGGGTTTATCGAATTTGCCTCAGCATCTCGGATTTTTTTCATTTTAGCATGATTTTTTTTGTGATTTTACAACAATAACTATTGATTTTTTTTTTCAAAACTAGCCTTCTTGTTGTCCACACACGCAGCTGATGTGGCACACGGAACCGTCCACACGGTGGACGGTTGCAGACACGTGCTGTGAATTTTGTTCAATTTTAGATCATTATTTTAAAATACTTAAAAATATATTTTGGAAATGCTTTTATTGCAACAAATGTAGTACACAATGTGTACTATATTTACTTCGATTACAATATTTTCAAAATATGTCTCTAAATATTTTAAAACAGTCGTTTTAAAGAGAATAAAACTCAACACATTTGGGCGTGCAGCAGCCTAATTTTGCTGAGTTTTGTATACTTTTAGACGGCTGTTTTAAAATATCTAAGGACATATTTTGAAAATGTTGTTGAAGTAAATTTATCACACATTGTGTACTACATTTGTTGCAATAACAATATTTCCAAAATATATTTCTAGGTATTCTAAATAGCCACCCAAAAATAAATAAAAATGTTGTTGACTTTTATTCACTTTAAAACGGCTATTTTAAAATATTGTTATTTCACTTTGGACAGCTAATTTAAAATATCTAGATATATATTTTGAAAATGATGTTATTTCATTATATGTAGCACACGGTGTGTGCTACATTTACTTCAAGAACAACATTTTTAAAATACTTCTCTAGGTATTTTAAAACAGTCGTTTAAAAGTGAACAAAACTCAGCAAATTTGAGCTGCTGCCTGCCAAATTTGCTGAGATTTGTTCACTTTAAAACGTCTTTCAAAATATTTAGACATTTTGAAAATGTTGTAATTGAAGTAAATGTAGTACATATTGTGTACTACATTTGTTGCAACAACATTTCCAAAATATGTTTTTAAGTATTATAAAATAACGATCCAAAATTGAACAAAATTCATAACACGTGGTCGACAACCGTCCACCGTGTGGACGGCTCCGTGTGTCACGTCGGCTGTCGTTCACACGGTGGACGACAAGGAGGCTAGTTTTGCAATAAGAAAAATTCAGTAGTTATTGTAAAATCACAAAAAAATCATGCTAAAATGAAAAAAATCCAGCATCCTAGTCCTAGCCGGCCCAGCCCAATACGAATCAGACTCAATAACTTGGTCAGCCTAGCACAACCTGCCCAGGTGAAAAAGCAACCCCAATTCCTAACCCCATCAGCTGATCCTCAACCGTCGTGCGCATACCCCCTGACCCCATTCGATGGCGAACACCCTCTCCCTGACGCTCGACGCCCCACTTGCTGACGCTTGAATCTCCGTCGCGCTCCTCTCGACTGCATGCCCACGCCCAGGCGACCTCTTTGCCCTTTGGGTCGCTGCTGCCCCGAAGAAGCTAGCTGCAATGAAGTCGACGATCCGGAAGTCATTGATCAACAAGCCGTCGAACTAGAAGTCATCGATCCGTTGATCGGGAAGTCATCCATCAAGTAGCCGTCAATCGGGAAGCTGTGCTCTTGGGGCGCTGGGGTGGCCTCGAGAACATCTTGCTACGGACGCTCCACCGCCACGGCCACAGCGCACGCAGCTTTCGGTTCAACGAGTGAAATTACTCCATCAAAGACACATTGATATTCCGGATTTAGCTATACTTTCATCTTACAGGTCATTATGGCAAGTGGTATGTTGAAGTTACTGAATGTAATTCTTTTTTTTTCTGGGAATAAATACGTGGTATGTTGAGTGTCATACATGTGACAAATTGCATCCTTCAAAGAGAACAAAAAGCTGTCGCGTCTTTTCTTCAGTTGTAATTTCGCTCATGCATGCAGAGCTTCAGTTGACCTAATGGCTTCACGACCTAGCAGTTCAGAAACCTGAAGGCAAAGCTCCCAAGTCATTTTCTCTATGGAAATCATTGTGATCATGGCATACAACATATGGGGAGTGGGGAATGATTGGGTATTCCAATATATTGATCCAACAATTGATGTATACGAAAGTAAACTTGGAAGGAATTCACCTTAGTTTTCTATAGAGCTCGGAAGAAATGTTTTATACCCCCTATGTTGTGCTTTTAAGGCATTTCCCATTGATGCACGTATACGAACTTATCACGGCTGTTGTGCCTGTATGTTTGCCACTTATCTAATCGAATGGATACGCATCCCTTCATCAATGTGCCTGCGTCAGTAAACTGAACAAACTGCGGTCGGTTTCTTTCCCCTATATTTGTTAAGCTTTAGTCCATAGCTTGGTTAGCAGGGAAATTACCAGATGTGCCCAGTGCTGACAACTGGGATTACGGATCATTTGTGAAGAGCGTTTTGGCATCAGGGAAGGTAATCCGGCGCCGTTGAAATGCACATTTCAGACAAGTTTTCACATTATCCAGCCATCAAAGCTTTCAATCTTCCCCAACAGGAATGGTCCACGTGGCGCCATATCAGCCGAATCTCTATACGCCACCGGAATGTAATCCCCCGCTAACACGTAGAGGCGGCCACTAAACCGCTTGCGCAACAGGGGACCCATCCCGATCCTTGGTTACCACACTGCGATCGTGAGTCCCCACACCCCATGATGCCGCTGTCACCGTCTTGAACTAGCAGCAGCACCTGCCAGTATAGACTTATCGCTGGACCTTGCTCCGTTCACACAATTTTTCGAACCTACTACGCGGAGTAAGAGCCATAACCATGCACAGTCAACATGTGTCACGAAGACGGTACGGCGCCGCCTGGCCCCATCGACGCCACCGCAAACGTTCCCATCGGCGCTGGTCTACTGAGCCGACACTTTCGGTGGGTCCATGTTTCAGAGGTTAATTATCGGCGGGTACAATTGAAAGCAGTCCCCGGTACATAAACCGACCGAGAACCACGCACCTGAGACGGGGAATTGCAGCGTTTGCCGCACGAGATCCACGGAATCCGGGGTCTGTCTGAAAGCAGCCCCCCGGACGACTCGGCCCGACCGAGACAGCCAGCTACTGCTGCGGTGCCCGGAATTCAGAAGCTGCGGCGCTCCCAGAGAGAAATCGCCAGCCCGAAAACGCCGCGCACCACACGCCTCCTCTCCCGCGTACGCGTAGAGTTGGTAGCGACCCGGCGACATAGACCCCGGACACGGCAACGACGACTCACCTCGAGAAAAAAGGGAGCGGACGGCCACTGACTCCGCACACCTCACCCGTACCCATCACGGGGCGGACGCCGCGCCGGCGAAAAAAATTCTGACGTGATCGGTCGAGGCGGCACGTAAAGCAAAGGCAACGCCTGCGCCCGTCGCTCTCGCCCCCAGGTCCCCACCTCTCTTCTTTTCCGCGGATTATTCCGCGGCCGGATGCGTCGCGTGATCCGCCAGCCACGCCACCGAGCCGCCGGGCTGGAGGGGCCCCACGCTGGCGTGCGTGCGTGCGCGGCGCGGCGCGCGACCTCTTCACGGTCTCACCTGGCTGTGCGGTTGGAGTACGGGGATCTCGATTTCTTTAAGCGTAAGCGTGTCGACGGCCCCCGGGTTTAATTAACGCCTAATCCCAGATCCGGCGCTGTGTGAGGCAGGCGCAGCCCGTCGACTGGCGCTGGCGCTGGCGCTGGCGCTGGCTACGCGCCAACCGCTTCCGCCTCACGAAAGTTCGTCTGTCAGCTACCGGCGGGTGGTGGTGCCGGATGCTTTTGTTCCCCGTACGTTACGTTGGTGCTGTGCCGTGCGACTGTCTGATGGCTGCCAGATAATGTACGGGCACTGTCATTTGAGGCACGAACGCGTAACACTAGTACGTACTAGTGTACTGGATAAACGTACTGTCGTGCAACGGCGCTGCAGTAGTTGCTAGTAAATGCATGTCCACCTTTCTAAACAAGCCGTAATTTTTCTGTTCCAAAAAGAAAAATGTGATTTTGACTCCACTCATAGTATACACCAGCAAATCACACGAGATCAAGCACAAGCAAAAGAGCAGTGACGAACCTGAAATTTAGTCATGGTTAACCTAACCATGCACGTAAAACTAAAAACAGTACCTGAAGGCGATTCCTACACCTGAAACCGCGAGCTCTCCTCAACCGAGGTCCACGCGCCGCTTGCCCCGCACAAATGGACAAGCGGGCGGTGCCGCTCTTCCGTGCCTGCTGCTCCGCGATTCAGGGCGCGGCCAGGCCACCGCCCAGTGCAGTGCAGTGGTCCTCGTCGCGAGCGTGTGGTGGTGTGGCGTGGGGTGCGGGCCCATACCACACTGGGCGTAGTACGCGCGTGCTGCGGTGTCCCCGCGCGCTGTCGGCCCGGTCCACGCCGCTCGCCTCCGCGGCTTTCAATGCGAAAGAGAGAGCGCGCGCGGCGGGGGAACGGTTGGTGGTGGCTAGTGGTAGTACTCCGCGCGCGATCCGAACCGGGCACAGCGCGCAGGCGCGGACGTAGACGCGGATGCCGACAGTTGGCCGGCCCCACCACGCCTCGAACGGCCCGGCCCGGGCCGGACCGGCCGCCGCTGCCGCCTAACGTGTGCCGTCGTCACCTGTCCCACTCGACGTTTTACTTTATCCAGCCACCCCACTTCACGTGGTGACTACGGGCCAAGCGGCGCGCGCGGGCGGGCGGGCTTTTATCGGCTTGCGCACAGCTGTGTCTGTCCGTGCGAGCGTGTCCATCGGACGTCACGCGCCTGCGCCGACGATACGGTTGGAGTCAGGAGGTGCCGTGCCGCGCCGCGCGGATTGGAAAGTGAGGTGGCCAGCGATCGGCGGGGCTGGGTCCACGCGCCTGTGCGCGCACGCGGGCGGCGAGCGACGGACGGACGGAGGATGCTGGATGCCAGGTTGGTCGCCCCCACGGCGGCGAGGAGGTGCCGCGCAGACCGCGGCGGATCCCCGTCCTTTGCACCGGGCCCACGACGCCCGTGACGTGCTCCCACAACGTGCCGCCCGACGCACCAGAGGTCGGTGGGCCCGCCAGCGGCGGCTTTGACGCCTTTTGTTTATGTGGTGGGATGGGATCAACGGATCATGGATCAAGGTTGTTTTCAGTCCGGTACCTCTGCCAAGCGCTTATTTAGTCGGCATCCATTTCTTCACGCAAAAGCTCCATCGCCATTTTGTTGAACTTTTATTTAAAATAACAGTATAGACGTATAGTATTTTGAACTGCATGCGGTTGAAAACCAAGACTATGGACACAGGTGATTCTGCCTTCACATCCCTGTTGTCCACCCACACGCCTATACCTGTGAGGCATTTCATTTCGAATCGAAACCGCTCCGGGTGCTGCGCAATTTGCTGCTCCTAAGACCATCCGTACTAGCGTACTCTAAAGCATACTCTATACACTATTCTCCTTCAGTTTTTACAGTACATACTCTAAATTATACTGCGAAACAGTGTATTCAGTATGCTTTACAGCATACCGGATAGTCTAAGGGGGTGTAGCAAAAAGTGTCCATGCCCAATTACTATGCCGCCACGCGAATACGAGGGGCGGCGGTGCGGAGCGGAGCGGACAGTCAAAGCGCTCCGCTCCCTGACTGCGCCGAATTTTATTCCCTCTTGCCGCTCCACCACCACCACCCGCTTCCGTTTCAACCCCCGCCTCCCCCGCGCCGCTATAAATTGCTCCCTCCGGTTCCCACCCAATCCTAGGTGCCACCCACACACACACACGAACGCGCCTTCCAAACCAGACAAGAGAAAAACACGGCCATGGCGCCGAAAGCGTCCGAGAAAACGATGCAGCCAGCGGCGGCGGCCAGAACCGGCCTTGCGCTCGGCGTAGGCTGCGGAACCGGCGGCGGCGCGCACTACCGGGGCGTCAGGAAGCGACCGTGGGGGCGGTTCGCGGCGGAGATCCGCGACCCGGCCAAGAAGAGCCGGGTCTGGCTCGGCACGTTCGACACGGCCGAGGAGGCCGCGCGGGCGTACGACGTCGCCGCGCGCGAGTACCGAGGCGCCAAGGCCAAGACCAACTTCCCGTTCCCTTCCTCCTCGCCCGCGCCGCCCTTCGCCGGCGGCAGCAGCCGGAGCAGCAACAGCAGCACCGTGGAGTCATTCGGCGGCGACGTGCAGGCGCCCATGCAGGCCATGCCGATCCCGCTGTCGCTCGAGCTCGACCTGCTGAACCGAGCGGCGCTGGCCGCGGGCACCGGCGCCGGCGCCGCGCGCTTCCCTTTCAGCAGCTACCCCGTGTCGCAACCGTACTATGTCTACGGACAGGCGGCCGCTGCCGCGGGGCGCCACGTGCTCAAGCTGGTCCCGACGACGGTCACCGTGGCGGCCGTGGCGCAGAGCGACTCCGACTCCTCGTCGGTCGTGGATCTGACGCCCTCGCCGCCCGCCGTGTCGGCACAGAAGACCGTCGCGTTTGAGCTTGACCTGAACCTCCCCCCGCCCACGGAGGCATAGTCGTCGCCGGAGATTAGCTGATGACTGCTACAGGAGTGGACCACACCACAGTAGTTTCTTCCTTCCTTCGCCTCTTTTCTCGTAGAAGACTCCATGTACGTTACCGGAGGGAGGGCATTTTTGTAAATATTTTTTTCCGCCGAGGACTCAGCTTTGTAGCACAAGCAAGATAAAATCTTTATTGCCGGCGTTGTTATGAACCGGATTGTATTATTTACTCCCATCTTGATAGTCGTGAGGAACGGCTCTGATAATTTGAACAGATAATTTCTTGGTTCCAATCCTCTTAGAAACCGAGGTGAGATCTACGTTCAATTTATGTTGCTTGCGATCCATGCAAGATGCCCTTTTTATTGGTCGGTTAAAGACAAGCGAGCAGATCAAAACGAATCGTCTCATCCGGCGTGTCGTAGACATTCATCATCCAGACTGGGTCATGAACACAATGCACCAGTTAAAAGCCCCTGCATCATTGAGGTTTTAACCCTGCCGGTAGTACTAGTAGTTGGCGCTGCGCGGTGGAGTGGAGGCGGCGGCGGCTGCATCGCTGTCGATTTCACGCGTGGAACACAAAGAGGAGGAAGAGGTTCCCCCCTCGTCGCCTATAGGTGTCCAATGGGCCGGGCCTTAGAAATCTTGGCCCGGCACGGCCCGGAAATATCGGGCCTTAGAAATATCGGGCCGTGCCGGGCCGGCCCGCGGGCCGAAGGTTGAGGCCCGAGCACGGCCCGAGTCCAATTTAGGCGTGCCGGGCCGTGCCGGGCCATGCCGGGCCATAAACGGGCCGTGCCGGGCCGGCCCGGCCCGCAGTCGGTTTAAGTTAAAAATATACTTAAAAATGCGAAAAAAATCAAAATTCGGGCCTAAACGGGCCGTGCTGTGCCGGGCCAGCCCACGGGCCGGTCGTGCCGGGCCTAAACGGGCCGTGCCCGACAGCCCGACGGGCCGGAAGTCGAGGCCCGGGCACGGCCCGCAACGGGCTTCGGGCCGGCCCGGGCCCGATTTTTTCGGGCCGTGCCGGGTTCGGGCCGTGCTTTTTTTGCGGGCTTTCGTGCCGGCCCATCTAGCCCGGCCCATTTGGACAGCTATATCGTCGCCGCTGTGCCGACGGAGGAATATTACTCTACGTTCCTTTTGAAGTCGTTTTCCCGGCGCGCGACGTTATCGAACTGCGCCCTGTGTCAGGAGACGCAGCGCCGAAAAAAAAATAATGATCCGGCCGGCCGGCCTGCGTGCTCGGCTGTCGCGTTGCCGCCCAGCGGCGACGTGCGTGCTGGAGTGGAGCTGGTGATACGAGGTGGCGCATGTGGATAACGAACCACGAACGCGTAAGCGTATGCGACGGATTATAAACTAAAATAAAATTATATTAAAGCCGTCGGCGGCAGGCCTGATGAGCGGTGGTGGGGCGCGTGGATATTTCGCTTCCGTCGGTGCGCGCGCGTAGTACGGCGCGATCGCTGTGCGTGCGCTGGGGCAGGCAGGCGGCAGCCGCTTGCCCTTTTCCGCTCGTGATCTCGGGAGTAACGTGAGCGTGTGGGCGACGACGCGCCCCACGGGCCACGTGTGCGCGGGCGCTGCCGGCCACTCCCTGCCGCTACCGCCCCCGGATCGGCTACGCGCGAGGCGAACCGCGCAACGGTCTTGTGGCGCCGTGGAGCGGGCGGTGGCGCGCGCTCGTTGGCTGGGCGTCCGTGCTGCCTGCGTGGTCTGGTCCGCGGGCGCGAGGACCACACGTCGTGGTGCGCGGCGGCAGACAGGTGACTGCGGGCCCGCCCGACAAGCGTGGTGGGCGGCAGGCATCGCGGCGCAGTGATTCGCGCGGCGGCCGTTTCGCTCTCGCCCTCGAAAGTTCCGGGGGGCGGCTGATTCGTTTTTTCTATTGCTTTTCCGGGCGGCGACCGCTTTTCCGCTGTAGTACGTGTTCGCCATAGAGGGATCCGCGATCCGGGGAATTGTTAGTTGCGCTGCTACCAACACCTACACTCGGCGCGTTGGATACTGACATCATGCTTCCTTTTTATACGTACAATACAACTGTATTTCCTACTTATGACGTTTATATCCCTTCTTTCGCAAAAGTTTGTCCTCTTCTTATTCATATTTTATTAGAAGAGGACAAACTTTTAAAAAAGAGAAAATAATAATTTGTACTCCACTCATAGCTAAAAATTAGCCATGTTCTATTAAAAATATATTAAAACGTTGTAAATTTCTGTAGGAGTATTACTAATCTTGGCATACTTCTTAGATCCAGATCCAACTGCTTGTAGTATCTGGCTCAAGCTCTAAGGCCACTCACCGAGTTTTGAGTAGATGAGATGATCTCCACACTCGAGCTGCCGTGCAGACTGCAGAATCGTAGGGTGGGCTCGTTCCACTTTTTCAGCGGGCCTAAATTTGTAGAACATCTAAACGAGGTTTTGTACGCCATACAAACGAGATGCGCAACACGTCAAATACACATCATTACCTAAAGTTGGAGGTGCCCTACACCCGGTCACGGGTCCCGTAGCTGGTACGCCTTTAGCCTTAGCCCAAAGACCTATCTGGGCCGTCTATCCCTAGGGGATCGGGAAAAGCCGGACAATCAGTCAAAAAGCTTAGACGCAGCTACATGCGCAACCATTACGGATCGGCTCCGTCAGTCGTCTACAGAATCAGTGGAGGTACATTTGGGATTTGGCCTGTACGAGTTGCACCTTATTTATAGGCTGATTTATTTGGGCTAACTTTCTAGTGGAAAGTGTTGTGCAGAAGCGGCTGAGATGTTCAGTCTCATATTGCTCATCTAGATAGGTATTCTCCAATATATATAGTAGCTCTTTTATTGGTTCTCAACATGAGAATAATGAGAGATGAATATTGCTGCTATGGACACAAACACACACGCACGCAAGCGCGTGCGTTCCACAATTTTACGCGGGTTTATCGCGTGACTTGTGACTTGCGACGTTGCGCATTCACGTCGTGACGAGTTGTGTTCCACTAAGCAGTTGTTTTTTCAGTCACTCGTATAAAAGGGAATATTTCAACACACCTAGACTGTCACGTCAATATGTGGAATAATTTGAGGCATAAGGCACACGTTTAATGTGCACGAATGCTCATAAATGCTCCTATTAGTTGCACGATGAGGAATTTCAGGTGACGGTTTCCTGGAATTAAGGCAAATTGAATCTGAGGCGGTTGCCTGACTCGAATATATAGGAGACGTCCTGCATATTGGAGAACAGACACACATACAAAAACTCACCTCTCTTGCATACAACTCTGCGCTATCGTTTTTAGCCTTGTTGTCCCTTCATCCGCCGTGTAGCGGATTGAGGGAGAGCGGTGTCTCTGAACTGGCGTCGGTTGATCTGAAGACCTGCACGGGTGTCAGCTATCAGGTTTCTAGCAAGTGCATGCACTCACACGACCGCTCGCAGCACATCTTGTATCCTCTACATCTTGATCAAGTTTGTCAATTTCATCGTCTACTTCACAGCGGGATGATTTGTAAGTGGATCACTTCATCTATGGCTAAATTGATTTATTCGATGAGCGATTTATTTGCATTTGTTTTCAATTCTTGTTTGTGTAGTACTAGCACTATTTATTTTGACTGTTAGTAAAACTGTTCTAGTCGTTTTGCTATTTCGCATCATCAAATTAAAAACATGCCATGTGTACTTTCCAACAATTCAGAAACCTGATAGAATTAACATGGCTAGACTTACTGATGCGCTTAAACCTGAGCAATTTGCGGGGGTGACAATTTTAAGAGATGACAAACACATGTCAAGTTCTGTCTTATGTTGATAAAGATCTGGTGAGTGATTTTCCTAGTTCTTCCTTTCATTGAGGAGCAGCACCGTGACAATAATCTGGACAATTTCACTTGTCTTGGCTGCCTATTGTCACTCTAGTCAGATCAGCTATGTGACATTTACATGAACCACATTTTGGCTAAGGAACTATGGGAGGTCCTAGACCGCAAATATGCGGAATCAGATGCTGGATGTGCACTATATGTTAATGACCAGTACCACAAATATAAGATGGCCGATGATCGATCTATCGTGGAACAAGCTCATGAGCTCCAGCTTCTGGTGGGAGAACTTGCACATTTTGATACGGTATTGCCTGACAAGTTCGTGGTTGGTGGAATTATTTCCAAACTGCCTACATCTTGGAGAAGTTTTTCCACGAGCCTTAAACACAAGAAAGAGGTTATGATTGTTAAAAGTCTTATCTCAACTTTTGATGTTGCAGAGAAGGCAAAATTAAAAGATGTGCCTCGTTTTGTTCTGTAGGAAGGGACTCCTTCTAATGCCAATGTGGTTAAAGATAAATCTGATGGTGCCAATAAGAACAACAAGAACTGGAAAGGAAAAGCCAAACAAAACACTAGCTTTAAGAAGAAGAAAGCAAACCTGACTTGCTTTGTGTGCATTGAACTTGGCCATATAGCCAGGAATTGCTGCAATAGAAAAGGCAAGAAAGGTGGTGGTCAGAACTCTTTGAATGTCACTATTAGCGAGGTTGGAGGAACGTCTGGATCAGAGTATGTTCCAGAAGTTTTTCTAGCGTGTCATTCCATCGATTTGTGGTTAGACACGGGAGGTAATGTGCATGTCTGTTCTGACTACAATTTATTTTCTTCTTATCAGGCTACCGACAATTGCTCCATCTTGAGGGGCAATGGGCCTAGGACTGTTGTACATAGAATTGGAAGAGTCGGTCTGAAGTTGACCTCCAGAAAGACTCTCTTTGAAGAATGTGCAGCACGTTCCTTGAATAAATAGGAACCTGATTAGTGGTTCTCTATTGTGTCATGATGGCTATAAGCTAGTGTTTGAGTCAAACAAATTTATTGTTTTGAAGTTTGATGTATTTATCGGAAAAGGCTATGATAGCGGAAGCCTGTTTCGTTTTTCAGTTGTTGAAGATTGTAATAATCTGGTGAACTCAGTTGCTTGTTCTAGTTCTGAATGAAATGGACGAGGGGCTACTGTTTGACACTCTTGGCTTTGTCACATTAATTATGATCGCATCATTAAATTGTCCAACTTAATTTGATTCCAAAAATTCTTATTGAAAGAAGATCTAAGTAACATGCGTGTGTGCAAGCTAAACAGCCGCGTAAACCTTTTAAAAGCGTGGAAGAGAAGAGCTTGTCACCGCTAGATCTTATTCACTCAGATTTGTGTGAAATGAATAGAATTTTGACTAGAGCAGGGAAGAAATATTTTATATCATTTATTGATGATCCTACTAGATATTATTATCTCTATCTTATTAAATTGAAAGATGAGACACTAGACCATTTTAAAATCTATAAGGCTGATGTAGAAAACCAACTAAAAAGAAAAATTAAACGTGTTAGGTCCGATAGAGGAGGAGAGTATCTTTCTAATGATTTCAAATATTGTGCGGAGCATGGATTTATCCATGAGATAACGGCTCCCTACTCACCCCAATCTAATGGGTGGCTGAGCGGAAAAGCCGAACACTAACGTACTTGGTTAATGCCATGTTGGACAGTTCGGGTTCATCCAACTCATGGTGGCGGGAAGCCATTTTGATCGCATGTTTTGTGTTGAATCGAGTTCCATCATCCAAGGGTGAAATGACATGTCGATACCCTGTGTACCGGATACCCCTTGGGACTACAAAGATCACAAGGAAACTCCATCTACCAGATTTAAAGACCTCCGAAGGCCCCACTTGATAGCCGTGACCGGACCTACTTCCCCGACATGGTTAGTTCCAGGGCCGCCACGTGTATCATAAGACCGGAACTATCGCCCACACACGGGAAAGCTCCGGACTAGACACCAGTATGGCATCCCCGGACCTAACCCCAGACAGAGGAAAGCTCTGGTACCGACACGTGTCCAACAGCACCGGACCTACCCGTCCACGACGGTAAGCTCCAGAGATGCCACGTGTCCAAACCCCCAGACCTTCAACCTCAACAATCAGACTGGTGGATCCCCAATGGCTCGGACCTTCAAGGGGCAATCAAGGACTTCAAGACCCGATTAAGTGTCATTAATACCATATTAATGACACACGATCGGAAGGCCCTTAATACCAGTAATGACACTGTTAAGACCCGTTACCATGCTATTAAGGGTAATTAATCTTATTAATTGTGTATTAAAAATTAGTAACCTCCAGGGCCACTTGTCGGGTCACGCTAACTGTGTAACGATCGGTCCTTGTACTATAAAAGGACTGGTCGACGAAACACAAAGGGGCTGGACTCTCTCTGAGCTCTGGAAACACTTACGCTCTCACACATACTCACTCGCTCAATACAACATCAACACACTCTGTGGAGTAGGATATTACGCTCACGCGGCCCGAACCACATAAACCCCTGTGTCAATTTATCACCACCTCTTGAATCTCTGCGCGTCCGTTACCGAACTACAAACTCCACGGACTACCAACAGTAGTACCGGGAGATCTGCTGGATTCAACCACCGACAGTTGGCGCGCCATGTAGGGGCGCCCGAGATTTCAAGAATGGTGAACTCAACTGCTGGATCGTCCAACCGCAACCCCGCTGCGCAACCTGCTGGAGGCAACCCCTCCAACATGCAGCAACCAGCGGGTGCCACGGCTCCAGCAGGAGTCATGCCACCGCTGCCACCGCCTGCATGAGCAAATCAAGCTGGACAACAGGGCGGAGCATCCGCATCTGTTACGGCGTCAGTGAATAACAACAACCCCGAACACGCGCTCCATGCAGCGCGTGCCATTCACCAACGCCCACCACCTCCGGGTGCATCCCAAGGTGCAATGGAGCAGTGGAGGGATGACATGGAACACTTGGTTGCAGCAGCAGCCGATCGCATCAGTAACCAAGGTCCCCCCCCCCTCGGGGCGGGCCCCATCGCAGCACCGGACTTTTTCGGGCAGACTTGGTTCACACGCTTCCCAAAATAGGAGGCGTGCTGCGTCCCAACAAGTGACGTCGCTGCCTTCCGGGGCGCGACACACTCATACAGTAACGAGGCTTTCAATTCACGACCTCCGGGTGGAGCTTGATCGCCGTTATCGTCAACAGGACGACCGCGTTGTAAGGATCGAATGCCCAAGAGGGGGGGGGGTGAATTGGGCTTCTTTTCAAAAATTAAAGCAATAAAAACTTAACTACTAAAAGCCCAATTCCCTATGCAAAAAACCTATGCATTCAAGTGAATAGTAATCTTGCGGTAAATGAAATGCATAAGTGTAATGGGAGAGAAAGAGTGTGCAAACTCCCGAGGAGACACGAAGACACGGAGATTTATCCCGTGGTTCGGCAAGATCGTCAAGATCTTCCTACATCCACGTTGTGGCACCCACCAAAGGGTATAGCCACTCCCAAGTCACCGAGACCAGGGATCTTCACTAAACTTCTCCGTTCGCCAACCTCGACAAGGTGGAGCTCAAGCCTTGTACAAGTTGGATCCTCCGGGCTTTCACAACCGTCTTGGCAAGCTCCAGAAGGATCTCTTCAATCATCAACTCTTACACGGTGATAACAATCATCAAGAGACACTCCCTTACAGCTCTCACTATACTAGAGACTCCAATCACCAAGAATGGAAGCACACAAGCACTATCTCTAGCAAGTTCTAGCCCATCTCTTGGTGTACAAGTGGTGTAAATGATGTAGAAGTGGTATCTCAATGTATTGAATGCTTGAGAATGTGTAGAGTAGCTCTGGGTGTTAAGACTTATCGAAATGACTGGTTGAAGGAGTATTGTCGGTGGTTTTGATCCGGCAGATCTCCCGACACTACTAAAAGTGTTTGCGGAGTTTGAGGTTTGGTGTGGGTCCGCGGAGATTCAAGAAGGTGATATGTAAAATGACACAAGAGACACAAATATTTACGTGGTTCGGGCCGCCTGAGCGTAATACCCTACTCCACGGGGTGTGTTGGTGTTATATTGGATGTATGAAATCAACTCAGGTGACGTGAGTTGAGAGTGCGTGTGAGCCGATCAGACCAGATCAGATCAGATCAGTCAGATGTTATCAGCCCAGAGCCCCCCAGGTCCTCTATGTCTCGTTGGCCTGTCCCTTTATAGTACAAGGACAGGCCGTTACAAGTTGGCCTGGCCCGACATGTGGCCCCAGCGGCTACTAACATTGATACAAATTTATGCGCTTAATTACTCTTAATGACCGAGTAACGGGCTTTGACAATGCCGTTACTGGTAACAAGGGTCGTCCGATCGTGTGTCATTAACATAGTATTAATGACACTTAATCGGGTCTTGAAGTCCTTGATTCCCCTTTGAAGATCCGAAACCGTTGTGGATTCTACCGGAGGTATGAGGCTGAAGATCCGACGGTTGGACACGTGGCAGCTCCGGAGCATATTGTGGGGAACAGATAGGTCCGGTGCCACCAGACACGTGTCAGTTCTGGAGCTTCCCTCGGTTTGGGGTTAGGTCCGGGGGTGCCGTTATGGTACATAGCCCGGAGCTTCCCCCTTGTGGGCGGTAGCTCCGGTTTGATGGTACACATGGCGACCCTGGGACTAACCATGTTGGGGAAGCGGGTCTGGTTATGTCTGACATGTGGGCCTCCGAAGGTCTTCAAATCAAGTAGATGACATTTCCTTGAGATCTTTGCAATCTCAAAGGGTATACGGTACTCAGAGTACCAACAGTGGCCCCCTGGGCCCACCTCTGGGGAAGACCCCTTGGGTGAAGTCATTTCACCGGAGGTGGGTCCATCCTTCGACTTTTGAGCCGAGTCTTCAAATGTCTTCGATAGTGAAGGCCCCCTGAGGTTGTCAGAGCTCAGAAGCTCCGACATTGACTACCGTCGGAGTTTAGTAGCTCCGGCAATAGTCTCTATCAACGCGTGGAGCATCGATAGTTAGCCCTCGGGGTGTCAGAGCTTAGTAGCTCCGACAGTGACCTTTGCCAACGCGTAGCTTGTTGGCAACAGACTCCGCTTGTGGGGTCTTCTCACCATCTTTTATTCTGCGTCGACGGCTGGCCCCCTAGCTTTGCCGGAGCTTGGTTGCTCCGATAATGCTTGTTTTCAATGTTTAACTGTCGGTGGTTTTGATCCGGCAGATCTCCCGACACTACTAAAAGTGTTTGCGGAGTTTGAGGTTTGGTGTGGGCGTGCGGAGATTCAAGAAGGTGATATGTAAAATGACACAGGAGACACAAAAATTTACGTGGTTCGGGCCGCCTGAGCGTAATACCCTACTCCACGAGGTGTGTTGGTGTTGTATTGGATGTATGAAATCAACTCAGGTGACGTGAGTTGAGAGCGCGCGTGAGCCGATGAGACCAGATCAGATCAGATCAGTCAGATGTTATCAGCCCAGAGCCCCTCCCAAGTCCTCTATGTATCGTCGGCCTGTCCTTTTATAGTACAAGGACAGGCCGTTACAAGTTGGCCTGGCCCGACATGTGGCCCCGATGGCTACTAATATTGATACACATTTGATGCACTTAATTACTCTTAATGACCGAGTAACGGGCTTTGACAGCGCCATTACAAGTAATAAGGTTCGTCCGATCGTGTGTCATTAACATAGTATTAATGACACTTAATCGGGTCTTGAAGTACTTGATTCCCCTTTGAAGATCCGAAGCCGTTGTGGATTCTACCGGAGGTTTGAGGCTGAAGATCCAACGGTTGGACACGTGGCAGCTCCGGAGCATACTGTGGGGAACAGATAGGTTCGGTGCCACCAGACACGTGTCACTTCTGGAGCTTCCCTCGGTCTGGGGTTAGGTCCAGGGGTGCCGTTATGGTACATAGCCCGGAGCTTTCCCCTTGTGGGCGGTAGCTCCGGTTTGATGGTACATGTGGCGACCTTGGGACTAACCATGTTGGGGAAGCGGGTCTGGTTATGTCTGACATGTGGGCCTCCGAAGGTCTTCAAATCAAGTAGATGACATTTCCTTGAGATCTTTGCAATCTCAAGGGGTATACGGCACTCAGGGTACCAACAGTGGCCCCCTGGGCTCACCTCTGGGGAAGACCCCTTGGGTGAAGTCATTTTGCCGGAGGTGGGTCCATCCTTCGACTTTTGATCCGAGTCTTCAAAGGTCTTCAGATGTCTTCGATAGTGAAGGCCCCCTGAGGTTGTCGGAGCTCAGAAGCTCCGGCATTGACTACCGTCGGAGCTTAGTAGCTCCAGCAATAGTCTCTAGCAACGCGTGGAGCATCGATAGTTGGCCCTTCGGGGTGTCGGAGCTTAGTAGCTCCGGCAGTGACCTTTGCCAACGCGTAGCTTGTCGGCAGCGGACTCCGCTTGTGGGGTCTTCTCACCATCTTTTATTCTGCGTCGACGGCTAGCCCCCTAGCTTTGCCGGAGCTTGGTTGCTCCGGTAATGCTTTTTTTCAATGTTTAACATCGATCGCAAGCCACCTAGGGGGATTCGGAGCTTTGTTAGCTCCGGCTTTTCTCCATCAACGTGGATTCTTTATTTTTCCTGCACACTGAAGCCAAGAAAAATAGTAAAATTCGCTCCTTTCCTATAACTTCGTCGCAGCTTACAATTCCCAAGAAAGTCTTAGGTCAAACACAATTCTGAATACAACTGAATGCGTTGCCTTTTCTCTTCCAGATCCAATTGTACTTGGACCCGCCTTACTTAGGCTTGTCGGGGTGTAGGTAGAGTGGCGTACTTAGGGTGCTTGACCAGGCTAAGTCGATAGCACACTCCGGCCCTAGATTGGCTTGGCGGCATTCAGGCGAGTGGGCCATGAACAATATTTGAATCCAAAAGAATTGACAATACAACTCGAATTTTACATGAACTGGTCGAGCTAAAATTTCTTAAGAATTGCACAACTTTGTTATAGACAAGAAAGAGAAAAATAAAAAATGTTGAGCCTGTACAAAATAAATGCACGTGGAGTCTGTTTCACATGAAGATGTCTTTCATTATAGGTCCGGGGTACAGCGGAAACGAGTACACTCTTAGGGTACGGAACCAGGCTAAGCGTGTTTCATTTTTCGTTTTACCTAGGGTATCTAGCCACACTTTTAGTTCTGAGATTGTGACAAGTGTTGCATGAACTTTGCGGACCTTCCGGGAAAGGTTCGGCTGTTCTCCTAGAGGAACTACCCGACTCTGTACAATGACTCTATAACATACACCTCAAGTTACTACAGACTCAACTCCGTGATATTAAGTGTAGAACTTACGGGGGTGCTCAATATTCCAAGGATTTGGGAGAAGTGTCCCATCCTCGGTAGCCAAGCGAACGCTTCCGGGACGGAATACTTTTATCACTCGGAAGGGTCCCTCCCAGCTGGGGGAGAGTTTGCTTAACCCTTCTCTGGATTGTATTCTCCGTAGCACCAGATCGCCTTCCTCGAGCTGTCGGTTGTGTACATGCCGCTGATGATAGTGCCGAAGGGCTTGGCGGTATCGGGCATTCCGAACAGCTGATTGTCACCTTCCCTCGTCAAGGAGGTCTAGGTCTTCACGCCAGAGCTGGTCCTGGTGGCTTCGTCGAAGGTCCGGACCTGGAGTGACCCCAAGGTGATTTCCGGAGGAAGGATTGCTTCAGCTCCGTACACCAGGAAGAAGGGTGTATCTTCAGTTGACCGGTTTGGAGTTGTCCTGTTGGCCCATAGAGGAGCCGGTTTGGACGACTTTGACGGGAATGTTAGTGTCGCTGCTTGGCTGCACACGAGGTGCAGAAGTCGAGCCTCGTTGACGAATGCTCGGGGGTTTTGGAGCTTGCTCCTGCCTGGAGTCCTCCTCTTGCGCCGTAGTAAGCGCATGAAGTTCTTCCAGAGCGGTTGCTCCGGCAGTGCGATCTCCGCGGATCCGCAGAACACCTACTAGTGTTGGCATCTTTAACACCAGGTAGCCATAATGAGCAGCTGCCATGAATTTGTACAAGGCAGGCCTACCCAAGATGGCGTTGAAAGGTAAGTTGATCTGAGCAACGTCAAAGGTCAACTTCTCAGTGCGATACATCTCCCGGGTGTGACACCCGGTTCCGAATAAGAACCAAGCATAACGCATATGTGTGCCCAGGAAGTTCATCACACATATACGGTTGCATCACAAACGATATACAGAATTTAACCACGTCTTAAATATTAAATAAGTACTTTATTACAATAATCCAATAGTTCATGAATGATAAATCTCTAAATAATGCAGCGGAAAATAAACTAAACAGCACGACTCCAATCCACAGGCAATTGACGGCGGTACGCAACCTAGTACTCCACGTGATCCTCAGGGTGCTCCCAATTGTCTCCAGTAGCTGTTGGGGGGGGGATTGCAAGGGTGAGTACATGTCGTACTCAGCAAGTGTGGAAAGTATGACATGTGGCTTATTCAAATGACGAATGTAATAATGGCTAAGTGTTGAAAAGTACAGTAAAACATTTGAAAAGCATTATACTATATCTATGTGAAACAATCCCATCATAATCATCATATTAACACAATATAAACCATATCCAATTATTGCCAACATCACCATTATCCATGTCCAATTGCCATAACTCAATTTCATATCCATGACTATAATCCATAAACCATAACCATTACCAAACCATAACCATAAACCAATCATAACCATTAACCAACCATAACCATCCCAAATCCCAATTCCAACTCTAAGCATGTAGGTCATCCAGGCGCTCATAACCGGGAGCACGGCTATCATGATAGTTTTAAACACTCTGCAGAGGTTGTACCACTTTACCCACATGTTTGTGATTTCATCACCTTTCGATGACTAAGAAACCTCCATTATGCCATCTCACACTTCCGTAGGTGTGTGGCCAAGAGATCACAAAATAGCCTTTCAAAAGGGACTACTAGTATGTACGGGCCCACTAAGGTTTCACCGGCAGGCTTGAATCTCTATTCTCCCACCCACGGGCCCCCTCGTGTGCCATGCGGATCCCAGGGCAGTCCTCCTCGACTCCCATTCCCCGCGCCATCCAATGGTCCATACAATACTAGCAGCGCTCCTAATTATTCAGCTACGCTGCACCCATACTTGGCCTTGTGGTGGCACTGTTGACCTGGCATATTCTCGCATGAACCGGTCCTTAGATCTAAGGCAAGCATACCACCATATCATCCAACCCATCCAAAAAAACCATGCTTGCTTAGATCACCCATCATATTGACCAGTTCACATTAACCAGAATATCATTGGTGCATAATTAAATGTGTAGTGTTGTTTGCCATCCCAATTAATTAAGCGAAGCAAAAAGGTAAAAACCCTTCCCGACTCTACCATAAATTTCCAGGTGACAAGGGTGGTTAAACAAAACTAGTAAACTTCCTACCATAGGATTCCCATCAATTTGACACAAGCATGCAAGTTCGCAAACAAAACATTTAATAAAACAGGATCAATATGCTTCAAGGACACTTGCCTTGCTCCGGCGGATGGGGTTGCTCAAGCGCTTCAAAGTCTTGATTTTGGAAATCCTTGTATGCGGCCTCTTGAGCACGTTCCTCTATGCGTGATCATACATACAAGAGAACATATACAATCAACATGATGCACACAAAATAATCAACATGCAATGACATGTATGCATGCACAATTCAATAATTAATTTACTACGGTTGTTTATTAATTAGATGCGAGTAGTTCATACATGTTCATATGAGTTTACGGGGGTTTTAGGGTGGATTAATGCTGCTGAAAATAAAATTATGGTGCAACTAAAATCAATTTACGCCTATTAGATTCAATATGATCGCTAAAATTCGCATCGGGAACATGGCCTACCGTAGATGCGATGGCTTCGATGATCGCGGGATGGGGACAATGCGTAGACGAAGTAGATGCGTTCTCCAGCGGCACGACGACGGCGGCGCGATGTCGACGACGATCTCCGGCGGACGGTGGGGCCCTCCTCTTTTTCTTCCTCTTCTTCCCCTTCTTTTTCTCCTTTTTCTTCCCTGGTCGCAGCCCTCTGGTCCCTGGTGCTTTTCCCGGCAGCTAGGTTTTTCCCTGGGCGATTCTGGCGTCGAGATCGTGAGCCTTCGGTCCCTTTTTATAGGGGCGGCGGGAGGGCGATCGGGGCCGAGTCGGTTTCCGGGAATCGGGCGTCGGGCGCGGGATTTCTGGCGGGAGGCGGGAATCGGGGGCGGGGCGAGCGGGCGAGCGCGCCGGGGCGCGATACGGCGGGCGGGGCCGCTGCGGGGAGGGGCCCAGAGCGGGGCGCGCGCTCACGCGCGGGAGGCCGGGCTGGCGCGGAGCGGGGCCCAGCGGCGGGGAGCGCCGGGGCAGGCCGGGGCCGCGGGGTGACTCGGCTGGCTGGGCCGCTTGGCCTGGCCAGCGGGTTGCCCCTTTTTTTTCTTTCTTTTTTTTACTTTCTTTTGTTATATAATTTATTATATATATATATTATATATATAGATATATTATTATTTATATTATATATATTCTCTGTTATTAATTATTATAGTATATATTATTAATATTAATATTTTATTTATTTTTATATATTGTTATATATATTATTTATATATACATTTATATATATATTATTATTATTTTTATACTTATTCCTTATTACAAGTTTTAGGCTATAACTATTATTTTCTTTTTCTTTTTTTTGCTACACATATTTGTATATGCATGTTTTATTATTTTTCTTTTATTCTACTAGTGTTTAATGCATGATCATGTATGCAATGCATGATGCGAAAATTTAGGGTGTTACAAACCTACCCCTTAAAGTGAATCTCGCCCTCGAGATTCGATAGCGTGGAGAAAAGATGAGGGAATTCTGCCTTCAAGTCTTCTTCACGTTCCCAAGCTTCGGCTTCCGTATGGTGTTTCCATTGCACTTTGCACCAACGGATCCTCTTATTTCTCGTGACCCTTTCCTTCATGTCCAAAATCTTGATAGGTTGCTCGACATAGGACAAATCCTCCTGAAGCTCTAACTCGTCCATCGGCACTTGTTCTTCCGGTACCCTGAGACACTTCTTGAGTTGAGAGACGTGAAATACGTCATGTACATCGGAGAGATACGTCGGCAGCTCAAGTCGATATGCCACTTCTCCTCGTTTGTCCAAAATCTTGAACGGTCCGATGTAACGTGGTGCTAGTTTTCCTTTGACGTTAAACCGTCGCTGACCTCTGATAGGTGACACTTTGAGGTATACAAAATCTCCAACTTCAAAAGTCAGACTCCTTCGCCTATTATCAGCATAACCTTTCTGTCGAGACTGGGCAGCCTTTAAGTTTTCCCGTATTATTTGGACTTGCCTTTCGGCTTCTTGTAACACGTCAGGACCAAACACTTGATTCTCTCCGGTTTCATTCTAAAACAAGGGAGTCCTACACTTCCTTCCGTATAGTGCTTCATAGGGTGACATTTTCAAACTTGCTTGGTAACTATTGTTGTACGAGAATTCAGCATACGATAAACTTTTATCCCAACTTTTCCCATGCTTTAATGCGCAAGCTCTTAACATGTCTTCCAAAATTTGGTTGGTCCTCTCGGTTTGTCCATCTGTTTGAGGGTGATACGCTGAACTGAAGTTCAACCTTGTTCCCATTGCTTCATGCAATTTCTGCCAAAATCTGGAGGTAAATTGAGAACCTCTATCCGAGACTATCTTCTTCGGTACTCCATGTCGACACACAATATGTTCCATATACAATTCTGCTAGCTTCGCGGTGGTATATGTGGTCTTGACAGGGATGAAGTGAGCTGATTTTGTCAATCGATCCACAATAACCCATATTGAATCATAGCCAGACTGAGTTCGCGGTAATCCAACTATAAAGTCCATACCAATCTCTTCCCACTTCCACTCCAGGATCTTCAATGGTTGTAGCAATCCGGCTGGCTTTTGATGTTCAGCTTTAACTTGTTGGCACACATCACAAAGTGCAACATATTCGGCTATGTCCTTTTTCATGCTAGCCCACCAATAGCATGTCTTTAAGTCCTTGTACATCTTTGTACAACCAGGGTGAATTGAGTAAGGCGAGTCATGTGCCTCCTTCAATATTGTTTCACGAATATGCCTGACATTAGGTACCACAATCCTCTTTCCAAGCCATAAGGTACCCTGTTCGTCCTCATCAAATCTGAATTCTTTTCCTTCTTGGGTCCTTTCCTTGATTTCCTTAATTTCCTTGTCCTTTGTCTGTCCTTCCCGTATTTCCTGCTCTAATGTTGGGTTGACTTCCATCATTCCCATCTCATTTATGAATCCAAGGTTCAACCGTTCAAACTCCTTGCATAACTCGTATGGCAGCTCTCGTACTGTGAGTTGATGACTTACTCCTTTTCGGCTCAAAGCATCGGCCACTACATTGGCCTTCCCTGGGTGATAGTTGATTCCCACGTCATAATCCTTGATGAGCTCCAACCATCGGCGTTGCCTTAGATTCATATCCGTTTGCGTAAATATGTACTTGAGACTCTTGTGATCCGTATAAATCTCACATCGGTGACCAAAAACATAGTGTCTCCATATCTTCAAGGCGTGTACCACGGCTGCGAGTTCAAGGTCGTGTGTAGGATAATTCAACTCATGTTTCTTTAGTTGCCTCGATGCATAAGCTACCACTTGGCCTTCTTGCATGAGCACACATCCTAATCCTTGTCTTGATGCATCACAATATATATCAAAACTCTTGCTCACGTCTGGTAATACTAACACCGGCGCGGTTGTCACCCTTTTCTTTAACTCCTCAAAGCTATCCTGACAAGCTTGAGTCCATCAGAATGCCTTCCCTTTCATGAGTAATTCGGTCATAGGCTTGGCAATTTTGGAGAAATCCTTTATGAATCGGCGGTAATATCCAGCCATTCCAAGGAAACTCCGAATTTCCTTGACATTATGTGGCGGTTCCCACTTAAGCACATCTCTCACCTTCCCTGGGTCAACTGATACTCCTCCTCCGGAAATAATATGGCCTAAGAAAGAAACTTCCCGTAACCAAAATTGACATTTACTGAACTTGGCATACAATTGATGCTCCCTCAATTTCTGCAGCGTAAGCCTCAAGTGTTCCTCATGTTCCTTCTCATCCTTCGAGTAGATCATAATGTCATCGATGAACACTACAACGAACTTATCCAGATATTCCATGAAGACCTTATTCATGAGATACATAAAGTACGCAGGCGCGTTCGTCAATCCAAATGACATGACGGTGTACTCATAAGATCCATATCGTGTCCGAAACGCTGTCTTGGGTATATCTGATGGTCTAATCTTCATTTGGAAGTATCCTGACCGCAAGTCGATCTTGGAGAAGATACAGGCACCCTTCATTTGGTCGAACAAGTCCTCTATACGGGGCAGTGAGTACTTGTTCTTAATTGTCACTTCGTTGAGAGACCTATAGTCCACACACATCCTCTGGGTTCCATCCTTCTTATCTACGAAGAGCACTGGGGCTCCCCACGGGGATGAGCTTGGGCGTATAAAACCCTTCTCTAGCTGCTCTTGAATTTGCTTCTTGAGCTCTGCTAATTCCTTAGGAGGCATCCTATACGGCCTCTTAGCTATAGGTGCAGTTCCGGGTATCAACTCAATGGCGAATTCTATGTCACGATCAGGTGGCATACCTGGCAACTCATCTGGAAACACATCCGAGTACTCGCGAATGATCGGAATGCTTTCCAATGTCACTTCTTCCACGTGATTCAGCATCGCCTTCTCTCTTGCAGGTTGGGCTGCCTCAACTTCGATGCGTGTACCATGTTCACTTGTCAACTGCACAATCCTCTCGGCACATTGAATGACTCCATTATACTTGCTCAGCCAGTCCATTCCAAGTATTATGTCTATTCCTTGGGAGTCCAATACTATGAGGTTTGCGAGAAAGTCTACCCCCCTTATTTTAATGCTTACTTTCGGACATACTATATTTGTCCTCATCTCTCCGCCATGAGAACTTACTAGCATAGTTTGCTTCATATGAGATATAGGCAAATTGTACTTGGCATCATACTTTGACGAGATGAATAAATGAGATGCTCCTGAATCAAATAAAACAGTCGCGGGGTTGGAGTTGGCGAGAAACATACCAATCACGATGTCATCAGCTTGCTGGGCTTCCTCAGTAGAGACATGATTCACGTTGCCACGAGCAAAATTCTGCTATCCACGGTTGCCTTGCGGTGCTCCTCCATTTGGTCGCGGGTTATTTGGCCTTGGTGCATTGTTCATAGGTCCATAGTTTCTTCTGGGACATTGACTTGCAAAGTGTCCGGGTTCTCCACACACATAGCATGTCTTACCACCCGTAGCATTGGGGAAGTTTGGGCGCAACTGGTTTTGAGCATTTGCCGCCATGTTAGGACGCGGCGCAGGTGGCACAGGATTACGAGGCGCTTGCATGGTGGGGCGTTGCTGCGGTGGCTGATTTGGGCGGGGCGGATAAGCAGCGCGGTATGTAGGAGCAGATGGGTTGTAGTGTGGTGCAGTAGGTGGTGCATAACGGGGGCGAACATTGCTTCCTTGCTGCGGTCCATGATGTGGCATCTTCCTCTTATTGTCCTGCTCCATCTCACGAATCTTGTTCTCAACCACAATAGCCTTGTCAACCAACTTTTGGAAGTTTGGATAATCAGTATTGAGCAACTGGACTTGGATTTCATTGTTGAGACCCCTCATAAACAGATATTGCTTCCTACTATCAGTTTTGATGTCTTCTAGAGCATATCTTGATAATTGAGTGAATTTGTTGAGATACTCACTCACGCTCATCCTTCCTTGCCTGAGATTTTCAAAATCTTGTCTTCTCAGTATCATAACTCCTTTAGGTACATAGTGGGAACGGAAACTCTGCTTAAACTCAGCCCAAGTGATTGTCTCCTGATTATCATGAGCGTTGCAAAGAGCTTCCCACCAGTCGGCGGCTGCTCCAACTAGTTGATGTGATGCAAAGAGAACCTTCTCCCTATCAGTGCATTGGACAATAGCAAGTTTCTTCTCAACGGACTTCAGCCAATCATCAGCTTCCATTGGGTCTGTGGCTTGTGCAAAGGTAGGCGGTCTGGTCCTCATGAACTCTCCCAAACGGTTGTGGTGTGGCGGGGGTAGCGGTGGAGGCATGTGTGGCTGATTGTTGTTGCCAGCTTGCAGCTGTCCCATTGTCTGTATCATGGTCTGCATGAGCTGGTTCTGCATAGCTAACAGTTGTTCAATGTTGATAGCTCCATGAGCATGTCCCTGGTTGTTCTGAGGTACTTCATTGCTCTCCTCCTCATCGTTGGCATCCCTCCGGTTGCGAGTTCTCACCATCTGTTGGCGAAAGAAAGATGGAGACAGAAGGATTTAGAATTTGGAAAGGACGTCCCAACTATATGCATCAAGGGATATGAAGCTAACCAACTAGCTATACTAGCCTAGGTGGACATGGCAATGCTAAAGCATCCCAAAATCCTCTATTAAGCACACAAGCAAACAATATATATAGCAAACAGCACACCAACAAAATCACATCGATTCCTGAGTGCTCCTATGTGTTCTAGAGTGTCCATTCTACCTAGGCTTGCGTCCTACAGTCAACGTGGCTCTGATACCAATTTGTGACACCCGGTTCCGAATAAGAACCAAGCGTAACGCATATGTGTGCCCAGGAAGTTCATCACACATATACGGTTGCATCACAAACGATATACAAAATTTAACCACGTCTTAACTATTAAATAAGTACTTTATTACAATAATCCAATAGTTCATGAATGATAAATCTCTAAATAATGCAGCGGAAAATAAACTAAACAGCACGACTCCAATCCAGAGGCAATTGATGGCGGTACGCAACCTAGTACTCCACGTGATCCTCAGGGTACTCCCAATTGTCTCCAGTAGCTGTTGGGGGGGATTGCAAGGGTGAGTACATGTCGTACTCAGCAAGTGTGGAAAGTATGACATGTGGCTTATTCAAATGACGAATGTAATAATGGCTAAGTACTGAAAAGTACAGTAAAACATTTGAAAAGCATTATACTATGTCTATGTGAAACAATCCCATCATAACCATCATATTAACAAAATATAAACCATATCCAATTATTGTCAACATCACCATTATCCATGTCCAATTACCATAACTCAATTTCATATCCATGACCATAATCCATAAACCATAACCATTACCAAACCATAACCATAAACCAATCATAACCATTAACCAACCATAACCATCCCAAATCCCAATTCCAACTCTAATCATGTAGGTCATCCAGGCGCTCATAACCGGGAGCACGGCTATCATGATAGTTTTAAACACTCTGTAGAGGTTGTACCACTTTACCCACATGTTTGTGATTTCATCACCTTTCGATGACTAAGAAACCTCCATTATGCCATCTCACACTTTCGTAGGTGTGTGGCCAAGAGATCACAAAATAGCCTTTCAAAAGGGACTACTAGTATGTACGGGCTCACTAAGGTTTCACCGGCAGGCTTGAATCTCTATTCTCCCACCCACGGGCCCCCTCGTGTGCCATGCGGATCCCAGGGCAGTCCTCCTCGACTCCCATTCCCTGCGCCATCCAATGGTCCATACAATACTACCAGCGCTCCTAATTATTCAGCTACGTCGCATCCATACTTGGCCTTGTGGTGGCAATGTTGATCTGGCATATTCTCGCATGAACCGGTCCTTAGATCTAAGGCAAGCATACCACCATATCATCCAACCCATCCACAAAAACCATGCTTGCTTAGATCACCCATCATATTGACCAGTTCACATTAACCAGAATATCATTGGTGCATAATTAAATGTGTAGTGTTGTTTGCCATCCCAATTAATTAAGCAAAGCAAAAAGGTAAAAACCCTTCCCGACTCTCTACCATAAATTTCCAGGTGGCAAGGGTGGTTAAACAAAACTAGTAAACTTCCTACCATAGGATTCCCATCAATTTGACACAAGCATGCAAGTTCGCAAACAAAACATTTAATAAAACAGGATCAATATGCTTCAAGGACACTTGCCTTGCTCCGGCGGATGGGGTTGCTCAAGCGCTTCAAAGTCTTGATTTTGGAAATCCTCGTATGCGACCTCTTGAGCACGTTCCTCTACGCGTGATCATACATACAAGAGAACATATACAATCAACATGATGCACACAAAATAATCAACATGCAATGACATGTATGCATGCACAATTCAATAATTAATTTACTACGGTTGTTTATTAATTAGATGCGAGTAGTTCATACGTGTTCATATGAGTTTACGGGGGTTTTAGGGTGGATTAATGCTGCTGAAAATAAAATTATGGTACAACTAAAATCAATTTACGCCTATTAGATTCAATATGATCGCTAAAATTCGCATCGGGAACATGGCCTACCGTAGATGCGATGGCTTCGATGATCGCGGGATGGGGACAATGCGTAGACGAAGTAGATGCGTTCTCCGGTGGAACGACGACGGCGGCGCGATGTCGACGACGATCTCCGGCGGACGGTGGGGCCCTCCTCTTTTTCTTCCTCTTCTTCCCCTTCTTTTTCTCCTTTTTCTTCCCTGGTCGCAGCCCTCTGGTCCCTGGTGCTTTTCCCGACGGCTAGGTTTTTCCCTGGGCGATTCTGGCGTCGAGATCGTGAGCCTTCGGTCCCTTTTTATAGGGGCGGCGGGAGGGCGATCGGGGCCGAGTCGGTTTCCGGGAATCGGGCGTCGGGCGCGGGATTTCCGGCGGGAGGCGGGAATCGGGGGCGGGGCGAGCGGGCGAGCGCGCCGGGGCGCGATACGGCGGGCGGGGCCGCTGCGGGGAGGGGCCCAGCGCGGGGCGCGTGCTCGCGCGCGGGAGGCCGGGATGGCGCGGAGTGGGGCCCAGCGGCGGGGCGCGCCGGGGCAGGCCGGGGCCGCGGGGTGACTCGGCTGGCTGGGCCGCTTGGCCTGGCCGGCGGGTTGCCCCTTTTTTTTTCTTTTTTTTTTCTTTCTTTTTTTTACTTTCTTTTGTTATATAATTTATTATATATATTATTATTTATATATTATATATATTATCTATTATTAATTATTATAGTATATATTATTAATATTAATATTTTATTTATTTTTATATATTGTTATATATATTATTTATATATACATTTATATATATTATTATTATTATTTTTATACTTATTCCTTATTACAAGTTTTAGGCTATAACTATTATTTTCTTTTTCTTCTTTTTGCTACACATATTTGTATATGCATGTTTTATTATTTTTCTTTTATTCTACTAGTGTTTAATGCATGATCATGTATGCAATGCATGATGCGAAAATTTAGGGTGTTACACCGGGTCCCGAAGGTAACGGGGAGAGTAATAGCACCGAGTGGGGTAATGGCTCCCGGACCTACTCCGGAGAAAGGTCGGGAGGGGTGAAGATCCGAAGGTCGGAGCTGAAGCTTGGTAAAAGCTTTGAAGCTTATGAGGTTCAGCCCCGAACCTCCGTCTACCATAACATGGTGGAGCTGAATGTTACTGATGGTAGGAGATGCCATCAAAGGTATCTGGCCTGCTCCAACCATGCTTCGAGGGTAGTTCGAAGCATCAAAAGTGATGGATGTGTCCATCCACTTCCGATGAGGCTCCGCCCTGGCTGTAGGAGCTACAGCAGCCATGTCCCAATGCATTGTCTTGAGGACGCGCGGGAGGTGATGTCCCATGATCCAACAAAAATGGTGTTCATGGTCTTCTGACGCTCATTGTCAGAGACGTCAGACTCGTCGTCGACGGAGGTGTAGACGGCCTTCAGGACCTTTTTAGGATCCTGAAAACCTAACTCCTATTCAACCGGAGCTTCGTCAACTTTTTGTTTTCCTTCCCTTTGTCGGAAAGGAACTTCTTCCCGATGCTTGTTGTAGCGCTCGGCAAGGTTTTGGACCTCCTGACAGTCTTCCAAACTGTGCCTGTCCATCTTATGAATTGGACACCACACCTTGGGTTTGCCACCATCTCCAGAAGACGATCGAGGTCGCTTCTTGGGGCGTGGCCCCCGGCCACCCGGAGCTGCAGCAGCTGCAGCATTAGATGCACCGGCCGACGACTTCTTCTTGCCGTTGGTCTTTTTCTTCTTTTTGCCACTCCCGGATGTAGTGGCTTCGCCTTTGGAGGATTTCTTGTTATCCTCCGGAGGTGGTTTGGAGTGCATTTCACGGCCCTCCGCAGCTCTGGCACATTTGTCGGCCAAGCTGAAGAGTTCCATGACACTGGTGATCTCCTTGATGGCCAGTTTCTCCAACATCTTGTTATCCCGTACTCCCTGTCTAAATGCCACAATGACAGAAGCGCTAGAGATAGAAGGGATAGTGTTTCGTACCTGAGAGAATCTTTGATGAATGATCGCAGGGATTCTCCCCCTTTTTGCACGACTGCAAAAAGGTACAGTTCGGTGCCTGGTCGGGTGTATGAACTCCCGAAGTTGGTGGTGAATTGTCGGCACAACTCCTCCCAACTGTTGATGGAGTTGGGTGGAAGGCTCATAAACCAGGACCGGGCGGTCCCAGTTAAAGCCACTAGAAAATAGTTGGCCATTACGACCTCATTTCCTCCAGCTGCCAGGATTGCAGTGGAGTAAATCTGAAGAAATTCGACGGGATTAACGGCACCATCAAACTTCTCCGGCAGGTGAGGCCGGAATTTCTGTGGCCACCTAACCATACGCAGATGCATGGCCAGGGCTGAACAGCCTCCTCCTACTCCTTCAGGAGCAGGAATGTCCTGAGCTTCTCGTCTTTCACGAGCACGCTCGATATGGACTCGGTCGTCTTGTTGACGGTATCGGCGATCAAGCTCCGCCCGGAGGTCATGAGTTGAAAGCCTTGATACCGTGTGAGTGCGTCGCGCCCCAGAGGGCAACGACGTCACTTGCTGTGACACAGAACGTCTCCTGTTGTTGGAAACGTGCAGACCAAGTCTGCCAGAAAAGGTCTGTCGCTGCGACGGGGCCCATCCTGAAGGAGGAGGACCCTGGTTACTGATGCGGTCGGCTGCTGCTGCAACCAAGTGTTTCACATCGGACCTCCACTGCTCCATTGCATCTCGGGATGCATCTGGAGGTGGTGGGCGCTGAAGGAGAGCACATGCTGCATGGAGCGCGTGTTCCGGGTTGTCATGATTCGCCGACGCATTGATTGACGCCAGTGCTCCATCGCGCTGCCCAGCTTGATTTGCTGGTTGAGGCGGCGGTGGTGGAAGTGTGACTCCTGCTGGAACTGAGGTTCCTGCTGATGGCTGCATATTGGAGGGATTTCCCCGAGCAGCTTGAACAGCGGGATGACCATTGGATGATTCAACAGCTGAGTTCACCATTCTTGAAATCTCAGGCGCCCCTACCTGGCGCGCCAACTGTCGGTGGTTTTGATCCGGCAGATCTCCCGACACTACTAAAAGTGTTTGCGGAGTTTGAGATTCGGTGTGGGCGCACGGAGATTCAAGAAGGTGATATGTAAAATGACACAGGAGACACAAAGATTTACGTGGTTCGGGCCGCCTGAGCGTAATACCCTACTCCACGGGGTGTGTTTGTGTTGTATTGGATGTATGAAATCAACTCAGGTGACGTGAGTTGAGAGCGCGTGTGAGCCGATCAGACCATATCAGATCAGTCAGATGTTATCAGCCCAGAGCCCCCCCAGGTCCTCTATGTATCATCGGCCTGTCCTTTTATAGTACAAGGACAGGCTATTACAAGTTGGCCTGGCCCGACATGTGGCACCGGCGGCTACTAATATTGATACACATTTGATGCGCTTAATTACTCTTAATGACCGAGTAATGGGCTTTGACAGCGCCGTTACTGGTATAAGGGTCGTCCGATCGTGTGTCATTAACATAGTATTAATGACACTTAATCGGGTCTTGAAGTCCTTGATTCCCCTTTGAAGATCTGGAGCCGTTGTGGATTCTACCGGGGGTTTGAGGCTCAAGATCCGATGGTTGGACACGTGGCAGCTCCGGAGCATACTGTGGGGAACAGATAGGTTCGGTGCCACCAGACACGTGTCAGTTCCGGAGCTTCCCTCGGTCTGGGGTTAGGTCCGGGGGTGCCGTTATGGTACATAGCCCGGAGCTTCCCCCTTGTGGGCGGTAGCTCCGGTTTGATGGTACATGTGGCGACCCTGGGACTAACCATGTTGGGGAAGCGGGTCTGGTTATGTCTGACATATGGGCCTCCGAAGGTCTTCAAATCAAGTAGATGACATTTCCTTGAGATCTTTGCAATCTCAAGGGGTATACGGTACTCAGGGTACCAACAAGTATAAATAGCCAGCTTCCATAAAATAGCCGTTGGAAAAGTAGGCTGACATCACTGTTCTGCAAACACCAAATGATCCGATGTTCCCCCTTCAGTTGTCATCGGTCGAATCCAAATTAGCTGATGTCACTGTGTCAGATATGACCGTTGTTCGACCGATGTAACACTTGCCTCATCATCGGATGATCCGGTGACACTTCATCCAGAATTGGTTCAAATTTATGCTTACTGGAGTGAATGACCGATGTGTTATTGTTGTACATCGAATGATCCGGTGTTACACTTGGTCCAGGGTAATTTCTTACTGTATTGATCGACCGACGTAACACTTTCTTCATCATCGGATGATCCGGTGAGTACTAAGTTCCGAAGTCTTTTTCTTCTGTTAAACCAACTCGACCGATGTATTGTTTTCTGGAAGCATCGGTTGATCCGGTGAGTTGATTTTGTCTTCTTCGAGTTGTTCTAAGTGATTCTTTTGAAATTTGCTCGAGTGACCTTTTATACATTGGTTTGAAATATTCTTCTGATGATTACCAAGTCTTGGGTGTTGTCAATTTTGATGGAATAACTTTGACATATGAGCCTTTTCTTTTAGTCTTCATAATAATCGATTGACCTCGTGAAATAGTTTGTTTAGGGGTCTCCAATTATATCCAATGCGCAGTAGATGATATACATGTAGTGTTCATTAAGCGTGATGAGTAATATGAGAGACCTTGCATCCACAAACTCATTAGTAATATCCAACGGTTGTCATTAATCACCGAAACCATACCTCATGGGGGCCTACATGCTTTCAATCTCCCCCTTTTTGGTGATTGATGACAACACAATGAGTAAAGCATAATTGTAATGAAATTAAGAATACGATACTCAAGAGGTTATGAAATAAGTACAAGATTTTGCACATTAAACTTGAAGACTCAAAAGCGATCAATAACTTGAAAGCTCAACGATTAATAACACATGAGAGAATTAAGTGGCACAAGGATAACTCAAGAATAGAAAAATAGTAGCAAATCTCCCAAATTACAAAAGACTCCCAAAAAGATATACTCCCCCTACAACTAGGACTCCCCCTGGGACTAAGCTATCCCTCCTCCTGACTCTTCTCCCCCTTTGGCATCGAGACACCAAAAAGGGAAGCCGAGTGCCTAAGGATCCTGAGCGCTCTGGGCGATGACGAACTGGTCACCGTCAGTGGTGATGTCGTGGAGGTGCTGCCTGCTGCTGCTGAGGCTGGAGTAGAGGTGACGGGAGCTGCGGGAGCTGCTGTCGATGCCTGCTGAGTCTGGACTACAGGTAGAGGGGCACTAACAACGGACATCGGAGTCTGCTGGAAGAGTGTCACAGCCGGCAGGGGGAGTGGATAGGTGCACCTGGAGCAAGCAGTGGGGACATGCTGATCGTCGAAATCGGTGTGGTCAACACTGGTGCTGAGACTGGAGCCAGGACACGCGGACCTGGAGCTAGACCCGGAAGCTGTGATGGTAGGGCAATCCCGATCTGAGTGTAGAGGTTGGTCATCAACCCCAGGATGTCCATCATGGCCTGCTGCGTCTGCTGCTGGTGGTCAAGAGAATGTTGGTGCATCTGATCAATTAGCCCAATAAGCCTGTCAGTGTCCTCTCACCTCTCGCGGGCAATCTGTCGCTGCATCTCCTGCTGCTGCTGCTGCTGCTGGAGCTCCAAAAGACGTGCAACCTGCTCAGCTCTGGCCTGCTCAGCTGCAAGCCGATCTAGTCGCTGCTGCTCAACCATCTGCTGAAGTAGAGAAGTCAGCTCAGATGGCCGAGAGACCTGTGCCTCGGACACCAGAGGTGGAGTAGGTGGTGGTGCAGTCGAGCCTCCAGCCTCCGCGTTGTGCTTCCTGGGTGAGGGAGGAGGTGGGAAGTACTCCTCGACACTGTCACTAGTGTCACTCTCGGACCAAATGTGCTGGAGATCCCCACCCTGAGCCTCTTCCTGTGCTAGTATCTCATCTTCCTTCTCCAGGTCTGACCAATCTTCCTCAGATAGACAAGCACGGACCTGACGCTCAACTGGAAGGCCAAGGCGGCAGTCTCCAGGAGCTGGAGCACGGTAGTGCCCGAACCGTGTGACGCTCTCATCGGTGAGACTGTCACATATGGTGGACCCCTCTGGAGCTATCAGGTAGAGGAGGTGACTGATCCAGTGGCCAAACACAAGCTGCCTCAACATCCCAACTACATCAGTGATGACATCCTCCATCTCACAAATGAGAATATCCACAATATCGAACTCCATCTCGTTCATGACATAGAACAAGAGTGTCTGCTGCAGACTGGTGAACCCCTCAAGGTATTCAGACCTCGACAGAAGTGTGCGGTGCAAGGCAAGGTGCAGAGTGCGCGCACCTGGAGTGGGTAGAGCTGGTACCCTCGGCTGGTCAGGAGAGAAGGGCTGAGCAAACATTGATCATATCTCCTCATAAGGTGGTGCCACACCTTCAGTGAGCGGCCTACTCGGTGGGTCGGCCTGTCCATATACTCTCTCGTGTAGGCAGGTGTCATGGAGATCCACTCCTAGGAGCTGTCCTAAGGTTTGTCTGGTTAGGTGGTGATGCTGGCCCATGAACATGAAATCAATGGATCTGCGGTCCTCAGAGACGTAGAATGTGGCATAGAACACTCGGACCCAGTCCTCCACATAGGCACCCCGCTGGTAAGACATCAGCTCCACTAGCCCTATGTATCTCTCAAAGTAAGGGCGTATCTCCGTCCCGGCTGCAAGTGCGAGCTGATCCCAGTCAAGAAAGTTATGCTGGAAGAGCTTATGTCCCCGATGTCTGTAAGTCTCGTACAGCGACACCTGTGTCAGGGTCCAGAAGCGGCTGTCCACAAGTGACTCTCTAGGCTGCGGGAACCACTCCTCAAGTAAAATGCTCCACCTGATCTTCCTGAGCTGCTTGGCCTTCAACTTCCTGTAATCTGTCAAGCGGACACCCTCACCAACTCGGACATTGGTGTCCATCTCATAGACGACTCTCTGGGCCGCCCTGTCCTCCCGAAGGTCAGCTGCTGAAGGTCTCGGTCTCGAGGATGCAACTGGATGACTCTCACGGGTCCTGACTGAGCGCCAGCGAACAAGCGGCACCTCAGGCTCCTCTTCCTCCTCTGGCTCCTCAGGCACCAGAGGCTGCCTCTATCGGGCCTCCCGGATCCTCAGCGATCCTCCTCGGCCACACTCTCGCTCCTCATTGGCGCGAGCGGCCATCAGGGCTTTCTTCTCCTCCTTCGACAGCTTCTGCTTCTTAGCTGTCGGCTCCTCAATAGCTTTGCCCTTTCCCTTATTGTCACGACCCATCTCGAGGAGTTGAGTGACGACGACGACGAAGATGAGGTCACGGGACAACGAAGCCGATCGCACGAGACGGCGATGCAAGGAACGACGCGGCCGGCGAACCCTAGAGGCGGTGCGACGGAGAGCACAGCGACCGGAGGGCAGCAGCACGGTGGCGCAGAGGGCGGCGACACGGCGCCTAGGACGGCAGCGCAGGGCGGTGGCGGTGCTGCGTGGAGCGGCTGTGGCGGCGCTGCGTGGGGCGCAGGGTGAGCGGCGGTGGCGGCGGCTCTGAGGGCGGCGGCCGGAGGACAATGGCAGGGTGCAACGGCGACGGAGCAGAGGCGGCGGAGGTGCAGGTCGGGGAGAGAGAAAAGGAAGTGAAAGGGCGCGCTAAATAGGTGGGTCCCGAATCCTAGATCAAAATTTAACATCAGATGAACCGACATAAGATGGGGGCTGCATCGGTCGAATGGTACAATAAGGGTATTCCAGAGGCACCATCGGCATCGGATGATCCGACGTGGAAATGATTCTCATCGGTTGACTTTGGCACAACTCCAAAAATTTGTGCATCGGATGCTCCGATGTTCCTCAGAATGAACTCATCGGTTGATTTTACTTTCTGACTGAGCTGACCCTTAGCACTTGAGCACACTAGTTGCCAATAACTTGGCTAAGCCCTAAAGCAAATAGAACACCAAAGAAATTATGGAATAAATCCAAATAAAATTTAAGGCCCATGCTTTGTGAGCTAGAGGATGAAGACTTCTATCTCTTTAAAGCATGTTCCTTTAGGCATTAACGCACCTAACATTTTGTTCTTTCCACATCATATGAGTTGAGATATTGCATTTCAAACAAGTCTCTTTCTCATGAAGTGGGTTCCCCTTTGTGACAATCTACCGTATGCAATGCCAAACAATTTTTAATGCAGGAAATTAAACGTGAGTGCAAGTCTACATGGCAGGCATCATGCAAGACATAAATTAAATCTATCTTGCCAAATTTGAACCTTTCAAAGGCTTCTTCAGGGAGAGCCACTCTCCAAGCCTTGGGGAAACCCAGAAGAACCTCCATCCCAAGCTAACCCTTGCTCACCCCTATTTTTTCGAAAGTTAGACAAGACCTATATGAGATGCATTCTTACATGACAATGGCAACTTACATGACGTTTGATGCATCTAGCACATTTAATTCACTCCTTAGTCTAGAAAAAGTTTTCTCACATCAAGTGGTTTAGTGAATATATCCACCAATTGTTCTTCGGACCTAACACCTCGCAAGGAAATGTCTCCCTTAGCTTCATGGTCCCGCAAGAAATGATGGCGAATATCTATGTGCTTAGTGCGGGAGTGTTGAACGGGGTTTTTAGCAATCTTAACCGCACTTTCATTGTCACAAAGGAGAGGCACACAACCAAGTTTAATACCAAAGTCCAAAAGGGTTTGCTTCATATAGAGGATTTGGGCACAACATGCACCGACCGCTATATATTCCGCTTCAGCAGTGGAAAAAGCAACGGAATTTTGCTTCTTGCTAGACCAAGATACTAGGGAACGCCCAAGCAAGTGGCACCCACCGGAGGTACTCTTGAGATCCACACGGCATCCGGCAAAGTCCGAATCTAAGTAACCCAAGAGCTGGAATTTAGCACATTTAGGGTACCACAGGCCTACACTTGGGGTATGCTTGAGATACCGAAGTATTCTAAAGACCGCCTTCCGATGCAATTCTTTAGGTGCCGCTTGAAAGCGAGCACACAAGCATACACTAAACATGATATCGGGCCTAGATGCGGTAAGATAAAGCAATGAACCAATCATAGAATGGTAATTAGATTGGTTAACAGGTTTACCGTCCTTATCTGCGTCGAGATGACAATTTGTTGCCATTGGAGTGCTTCTTGAGCTACAATCTCCCATCTCAAATTTCTTCAAAAGGTCCTTGGTACACTTTTCTTGATAGATGAAGGTCCCCCCTCGAAGTTGCTTGATTTGAAATCCAAGGAAGAAGTTGAGCTCTCCAATCATCGACATCTCGAATTCCCTAGACATCATTTTGCCAAACTCATGGCTAAGAGCTTCGTTAGTTGAACCAAAAATAATATCATCGACATAAATTTGACAAATAAATAGTTCTCCGTCGATGTGTTTGGTGAAGAGTGTAGTGTCCACCCTCCCGATCTTGAATCCTTGCATGATCAAGAAATCCCGTAGTCGTTCATACCATGCCCTAGGTGCTTGCTTGAGCCCATAGAGCGTCTTGTGCAACCTAAACACATGATTAGGATTCCTAGGATCTTTGAACCCGGGAGGTTGTTCAACATAAATAAGCTTGTTAATATAACCATTAAGAAAAGCACTTTTGCACATCCATTTGATAAAACTTTATGTTATGATGTGATGCAAAAGCAAGAAGTATACGGATAGCTTCTAGTCAAGCGACCGGAGCAAATGTTTCTCCAAAGTCTAGTCCTTCAACTTGCGAGAAACCCTTGGCCACAAGTCTTGCCTTGTTGCGGATCACAACACCGTTCTCGTCTTGTTTGTTGCGGTACACCCACTTTGTTCCGATGACGTTCTTGTCCTTGGGTCGCTCCTCCAACACCCAAACTTCATTGCGGATGAAGTTGTTAAGTTCTTCTTGCATGACCATCACCCAATTTGGATCTTGGAGTGCTTCCTCAATGTAAGTGGGTTCTACACATGAAACAAACGAGTAGTGCTCACAAAACGTAGCGAAATGGCAAGAACGTGTACTTACTCCCCTTGACGGACTTCCGATAATTTGGTCAATCGGATGCGCCTTGGAGATGCGTCCATGCCTTATAAGTGGTTGTGAAGCACTTGACAGTGGTGATGCGTGTTGCTCTTCTTGTGGTTGGACTTGATCATGGACTTGTTCTTCTTCTTGATGTTGTGTGGCTTGTGAATCTTGTGTCGGCAATGGATCATCTTTTTCTTCTTCGTCAACTTGAGGTGCCATAGATGTGTTGATGTTGGAACTTGAAGCTCCCCCTTGATCATGGCTCTCCTCAGCTTTATGCTTGATGTCTTCAATGGTCATGTTCTTCATAGCTTCTCGTAGAGGCTTATCATCTATTTCATCATGACCAAAACTCTCCTCTTGGGAGCCATTAGTTTCATCAAACTCAACATCACAACTTTCCTCAACTAAACCAGAGGTTTGGTTGAATACTCGATATGCTTTTGAGTTTGATGCATAACCAAGAAAAATACCAACATCACATCTTCTTTCAAACTTACCGAGCCTTTTCTTGCAGTAGATATAGCACTTGCACCCGAAGACCTGAAAATAGGAGATGTTGGGCTTTCTCCCAATGAGAAGTTCGTACGGGGTCTTTTGATGTAGTCGGTGTAGATAGACCCGATTTGCGGCATGGCACGCCATGTTGATTGCTTTGGCCCAAAACTTCTCAGACGTGCCATAGTCATCAAGCATTGCTCGTTTCACTAGTCACAACAATATCATTCTTGCTAAAGGTGCATGTTAGTCCAAGATCACAAAATTGTGAAATAGAAAGCAAATTGAAACTAAGTGACTTAACATACAACACATTTGAAATAAATAAACCATGTGAAAATACAATCTTACCCAACCAAATTACCTTCCCCTTAGAATTATCACCAAAGGTGACTTGTTCATGATTGTCGGGGTTCTCTATGGAGGTGAACATACCATCGTTGCCGGTCATGTGTTGAGTGCACCCGCTATCGAGTACCCAATGCTTTCCTCCAGCTTTGTGGTTCACCTACACACATGAACTCATTTTTTGATTTTAGGCACCCAAGCCAACTTAGGTCCTTGTATGTGTGATACAAGTGTTTTTGGGACCCAAAGTTGCTTGGGGAGCTTCCCCTTCATGCTGTTCATGTCCTTGCCGATGAACCTTGCCTTCACCTTGCCATCTACTTTACTCAAGAGATAATAATGATCATCGAAAGTAGAATTGTAGTTAGTAGGCAATTTTGGAGAAGGCCGGTTAGGAAGAGGACACTCCCTTGTATGGTGACCGGTGACCTCACAATGTTGGCAATACGAACCAACTTCCTTGATGAAGCTTGTTCTAAGCTCCAGTGAGGGCACCTTTCCTTTGTTAGGCACCGGGAAGGATCCAAGTCCTCTCTTGTTGAAGGCCTTTGCTTGTTGGAAGAGGATTTCTTTGTGCTTGACTTCTCCCTTAGATAGTCTTGCCACACTAGTGCGGAGACTTTCAATTTCTTCCAACAAGTCCTTCTTTCTAGCATCCTCTTTCAAAGGCAAATACTTATGCAAGACATTAGTGGCATGAGAATTAATAGATACCTTATCATTAAGGGTTTCTTTCTTTATAGTTTTTAATTCTTGATCAAGAACTTCATAAGCAAGGTTAAGTACTTGATGCTCTTGGATTAACTCATTGTGCTTTCCCAAGAGTGTTTGGTGGGCTAAGTCAAGCTCATGATGATCTAGCTTGATTTGAGCCTTATCCTCCTCAACTTGCTTGACATGAGATTATAGCGTGTCATGCTCCTTAAGTATGCTTTCATACTTGTCAAGCAAATCGAGGTTAGCACTCTCAATCTTAGCACGAGCTTCTTCAAGAGCCTTGACCTTACTCTTTTCCCTCTTAATGATAGTGTGGTATTCATTTATCAATGAAGCTAAGTCATCGGGGGGAAGCTCATAATCGCTAGAGTCATCACATACCTTGGTGTTACCTTTAGCCATGAGGCACATGGAAGGTGGATGAAGAGATGAATCATAATTGTTGGCAATGGCAAGGCCGGCCAAGCTCTCTTCTTCCGCTTCACTCTCTTCATCACTAGATTCTTCGTCGGTGATCCATTCATTAGCCTCACACATGAACACCTTTTGCGGACCTTTTCTATTCTTTGGGAAGAGTTTTGCTTTTTTTCCCTTTATCATGCTTCTTCTTCCCAAAGAATCTTGGTTTGAACTTGTCCTCTTCATCATCCTCACTATCTTCAAGCTTGTGATGCTTGCCCTTGTGGTTCTCTCTTCTTTTGTCTGGTTTTGGATAATCATAGGAGATGTGGCCTTGATAACCACAATTATAGCAAGTCTTGTTGTCATCTCTCCTTGGTAGAAAAGCTTTCTTCTTGGTATCAAAGGTGTATCCCTTCTTGGCAATCTTGGAGTTCAAGTGAAAGAATTTTCTCATCATCAAGGCAAGCTCATCATCGTCATCTTCACTTATGCTTGCTCTTCTTCACTTGAGCTAGGCTCGACCACTTTTGTGACACCCGGTTCCGAATATGAACCAAGCATAACGCATATGTGTGCCTAGGAAGTTCATCACACATATACGGTTGCATCACAAACGATATACAGAATTTAACCACGTCTTAACTAATAAATAAGTACTTTATTACAATAATCCAATAGTTCACGAATAATAAAACTCTAAATAATTGCAGCGGAAAATAAACTAAACAGCACGACTCCAATCCACAGGCAATTGACGGCGGTACGCAACCTAGTACTCCGCGTGATCCTCAGGGTACTCCCAATTGTCTCCAGTAGCTGTTGGGGGGGGGGATTGCAAGAGTGAGTACATGTCGTACTCAGCAAGTGTGGAAAGTATGACATGTGGCTAATTCAAATGACGACAATAATAATGGCTAAGTGCTGAAAAGTACAGTAAAACATTTGAAAAGCATTATACTATGTCTATGTGAAATAAATCCCATCATAACCATCATATTAACATAATATAAACCATATCCAATTATTTCCAACATCACCATTATCCATGTCCAATTACCATAACTCAAATTCATATCCATGACCATAATCCATAAACCATAACCATTACCAAACCATAAACCATAACCATTACCAACCATAATCAATGTCATAACCATTACCAGACCATAACCATCTCAAATCCCAATTTCCAACTCTAATCATGTAGGTCATCCAGGCGCTCATAACCGGGAACACGGCTATCATGATAGTTTTTAACACTCTGCAGAGGTTGTACCACTTTACCCACATGTTTGTGATTTCATCACCTTTCGATGACTAAGAAACCTCCGTTATGCCATCTCACACTTCCGTAGGTGTGTGGCCAAGAGATCACAAAATAGCCTTTCAAAAGGGACTACTAGTATGTACGTGCCCACTAAGGTTTCACCGGCAGGCTTGAATCTCCGTTCTCCCACCCACGGGCCCCCTCGTGTGCCATGCGGATCCCAGGGCAGTCCTCCTCGACTCCCATTCCCCGCGCCATCCAATGGTCCATACAATACTAGCAGCGCTCCTAATTATTCAGCTACGCCGCACCCATACTTGGCCTTGTGGTGGCACTGTTGACCTGGCATATTCTCGCATGAACCGGTCCTTAGATCTAAGGCAAGCAAACCACCATAACAAGCAACCCATCCACATAACCATGCTTGCTTAGATCACCCATCATATTGACCAGTTCACATTAACCAGAATATCATTGATGCATAATTAAATGTGTAGTGTTGTTTGCCATCCCAATTAATTAAGCGAAGCAAAAAGGTAAAAACCCTTCCCGACTTTCTACCATAAATCCAGGTGACAAGGGTGGTCAAACAAAACTAGTAAACTTCCTACCATAGGATTCCCATCAATTTGACACAAGCATGCAAGTTCGCAAACAAAACATTTAATTTAAAATAGGATCAATATGCTTCAAGGACACTTGCCTTGCTCCGGCGGATGGGGTTGCTCAAGCGCTTCGAAGTCTTGGTTCTGGAAATCCTCGTATGCGGACTCTTGAGCACGTTCCTCTACGCGTGATCATACATACAAGAGAACATATACAATTCAACATAATGCACACAAAATAATCAACATGCAATGACATGCATGCATGCACAGTTTAATAATTAATTTACTACGGTCGTTTATTAATTAGATGCGACTAGTTCATACGTGTTCATATGAGTTTACGGGGCTTTTAGAGTGGATTAATGCTGCTGAAAATAAAATCATGGTGCAACTAAAATCAATTTACGCCTATTAGATTCAATATGATCGCAAAAATTCACATCGGGAACATGGCCTACCGTAGATGCGATGGCTTCGATGATCGCGGGATGGGGACAATGCGTAGACGAAGTAGATGCGTTCTCCGGCGGCACGACGACGGCGGCGCGATGTCGGCGACGATCTCCGGCGAACGGTGGCGCCCTCCTCTTTTTCTTCCTCTTCTTCCCCTTCTTTTTCTCTTTTTTTCTTCCCTGGGCGCAGCTCTCTGGACTCCCCTTTTTTCCTCTCTGTACCGGCGGTTTCCTTCGTGGTTGGCGGCAGCATCGTGGGGCTTCGGTTCCTTTTATAGGGGCGGCGGGAGGCGACGCGGGAATCTGTTGCGGAGCCGGCGGGATCGGGGGAAATCGGAACCGCGTCGGGTGGGGAGTCGGGGCGGGACGGGAGGCGTACGGCGGCGGGAGTGGTTCCGCGCGGGAGCGGGAGGGAGTCCGGGGCGGGACGGGAGAATCGGGGCGGGGGGTGGGGGGGGGGGGGGCGTTACGGCGCGGGAAGGGGCCAGCGGGGCTAGCGCGGAGCCCGCTGCGGCCTCGGGCGTGGGGCGCGGAGCGGGGCCGGCGCGGACGCTCGGTCGCGCGCGGGAGGCCGGGGCCGCGGGGTGACTCGGCCGGCTGGGCCGCTTGGCCTGGCCGGCGGGTTGCCCCCCCTTTTTTTTTCTTTTACTTCTCTTCTATTATATAACTTATTATATATATTTATATATATATATATATTATTTATACTATATATATGTTATTTATTATTTATTATTATAATATATTTTATTACTATTAATATTTTATTTATTCTTATATATTGTTATATATATTATTTATATATTTATATATATATTATTATTATTATTTTTATACTTATTCCCTATTACAATTTTTAGGCTATAATTATTATTTTCTTTTTCTTCTTTTGCTACACATATTTGTATATGCATGTTTTATTATTTTTCTTTTATTCCACTAGTGTCTAATGCATGATCATGTATGCAATGCATGATGCGAAAATTTAGGGTGTTACAACTTTCTTTTTCTTGAGGCTTGTTTTCTTGGTGGAAGCCTTTAGAGCAATTGTCTTTGAAGATGATTCCTCCATCATCCCAAGTACACTCATCTCATGAGCGTGAATCTCTCCAATAAGTTCCGAAACTTCAATGTGATCAAGAGATTCTTTTTGAAGCATGGAGTTGATGATGTTTTACTTTGGCTTAGGAAGGAGCATAAGAATCTTGCGGTTGATGAGTCCCTTGACAAGAGAAGTAATATCAAGAGCATTAATTTCCTCAATAAGCACATTCAAGCAAGAAAACATTTCATTGACATTTTCATGAGGTAGCATTTTGAACTCATCATATTTGTCCTTAAGCATACGATATTTTAGTTCTTTGACACGAGAAGAACCCTCATGAATTTCAATCAAGCAAGCCCAAATTTCACAAGCTTTTTCTTTGCTAGCAATCCTAGCAAACACATCTTGACTAATGCCTTCATAAATGGCATTTCTAGCTTTTGCATCCCACTTGACTTGATCACTCATATAGTTATGCTCACCAAATCCCGCATGGGTCGCTTCCCACACCTCGGGAGCAATAGCCTCTAGATAAGCACACATGCGTGCTTTCCAATAGGCAAAGTTCTTGCCCTCGAAGATGGGAACCAAACCCCCAATCTTGGCCATTTTAGCTCTCTAGCGGTGAAGCTAGAATGATCCAATGAGCAACCTCGCTCTGATACCAATTGTAAGGATCGAATGCCCAAGAGGGGGGGGGGGGTGAATTGGGCTTCTTTTCATAAATTAAAGCAATAAAAACTTAACTACTAAAAGCCCAATTCCCTATGCAAACAACCTATGCATTCAAGTGAATAGTAATCTTGCAGTAAATGAAATGCATAAGTGTAACGGGAGAGAAAGAGTGTGCAAACTCCCCAAGAGACACGAAGACACGGAGATTTATCCCGTGGTTCGGCAAGATCGTCAAGACCGAGACCAGGGATCTTCACTGAACTTCTCCGTTCGCCAACCTCGGCAAGGTGGAGCTCAAGCCTTGTACAAGTTGGATCCTCCGGGCTTCCACAATCGTCTTGGCAAGCTCCGGAAGGCTCTCTTCAATCACCGACTCTTACACAGTGATTACAATCACCAAGAGACACTCCCTTACAGCTCTCACTATACTAGAGACTCCAATCACCAAGAATGGAAGCACACAAGCACTATCCGTAGCAAGTTCTAGCCTATCTCTTTGTGTAGAAGTGGTGTAAATGATGTAGAAGTGGTAGATCAATGTCTTGAATGCTTGAGAATGTGTAGAGTAGCTCTGGGTGTCAAGACTTATCGAAATGACTGGTTGAAGGGGTATAAATAGCCAGCTTCCACGAAATAGCCGTTGGAAAAGTAGGCTGACATCATTGTTCTGCGAACACCGAATGATCCGATGTTCTCCCTTCAGTTGTCATCGGTCGAATCCAAATTAGCTGATGTCACTGTGTCAGATATGGTCGTTGTTCGACTAATGTAACACTTGCCTCATCATCGGATGATCCGGTGACACTTCATCCAGAATTGGTTCAGAATTTATGCTTACTGGAGTGATTGACTGATGTGTTATAGTTGTACATCGGATGATCCGGTATTACACTTGGTCCAGGGTAATTGCTTACTGTATTGATCGACCAACGTAACACTTACTTCATCATCAGATGATCCGGTGAGTACTAAGTTTTGAGGTCTTTTTCTTCTGTTAAACCAACTCGACCGATATATTGTTTTCTGGAAGCATCGGTTGATCCGGTGAGTTGATTTTGTCTTCTTCGAGTTGTTCTGAGTGATTCTTTTGGAATTTGCTCGAGTGACCTCTTATACATTGGTTTGAAATATTCTTCTGATGATTACCAAGTCTTGGGTGTTGTCAATTTCGATGGAAGAACTTTGACATATGAGCTTTTTCTTTTAGTCTTCATAATAATCGATTGACCTCGTGAAATAGTTTGTTTAGGGGTCTCCAATTATATCCAATGCACAGTAGATGATATACATGTAGAGTTCATTAAGCGTGATGAGTAATATGAGAGACATTGCATCCACAAACTCATTAGTAATATTCAAAGGTTGTCATTACTCACTGAAACCATACCTCATGGGGGCCTAGATGCTTTCTCGCGTCCATATCGAGCGTGCTCGCGAAAGGCGAGAGACCCGAGACAGTCCTGCTCCCGAGGGAGTATGAGGAGGCTATTCTGCTCTGGCCATGCACCTACACATGGTCAGGTGTCTACAAAAGTTCCAGCCTCACCTTCCGGAGAAATTTGACGGGACTGTCAATCCCGCTGAGTTTCTCCAGATTTACTCCACTGCAATCCTTGCAGCCGGAGGTAATGAGGCCGTCATGGCCAACTCCTTCCCCGTGGCTTTAACTAGGACCACCAGGTCCTGGTTCATGAGCATCCCGCCCAACTCCATCAATAGTTGGAGGGAATTGTGCCAATAGTTCACCGCCAATTTCAGGAGTTCATACACCCGACCAAGCACCAAGCTGGACCTTTTTGCTGTAACGTAGAAGGGGGGAGAATCCCTGCGTTCTTTCATCCAGAGGTTCTCCCAGGTACGAAACACTATTCCTTCTATCTCTAGCGTCTCTGTTATTGTGGCATTTAGACAGGGCATACGAGACAAGATGTTGGAGAAGCTGGCGATCAAGGAGATCACCAGCTTCACGGAGCTCTTCAGCTTGGCTGACAAGTGCACCAAAGCTTCGGAGGGCGGTGAAATGCAAACTACCTATAGAGGATAACAAAAAATCCTCCAAGGGCAAGTCCACTACCTCCGGGAGTGGTAAAAAGAAGAAAAAGTCCAACAGCAAGAAAAAGCCGTCGGCTGGCACACCTACTGCTGTAGCTGCTGCAGCTCCGTGTGGTCGGGGGCCACGCCCCGAGAAACGACCTCGACCTTCAGATGAAGATGGCGGCAACTCCAAAATATGGTGTCCTATCCATAAGTCAAACGGACACAACTTGGAAGACTGCCGAGAGGTCCAGAACCTTGCCGAGCGCTACAACAAGCACCGGGAAGAAGTTCCTTTCCGACAAAGGGAAGGAAAACAGAAAGTCGACGAAGCTCCAGCTGAAGAGGAGTTAGGTTTTTAGGACCCTAAAAAGGTCCTGAAGGCTGCATACACCTCTGTCGATGATGATTCCGACGTCTCCGACAATGAACGTTAGAAAACTATGAACACCATCTTTGGTTGTTCGTGGGACATCACCTCCCGCCGTGTCCTCAAGACCATGCGGCGGGACATGGCTTCGGTAGCTCCCACTGCCAGGGCGGAGCCGCACCGGAAGTGAATGGATACCGCCATCACTTTCGACGTGTCGGACTGCCTTCGGAAAATGATTGGAGCTGGCCAACTCCCATTGATGGTATCTCCGACCATCAACAACATCCAACTCCACCATGTAATGGTGGACGGAGGTTCGGGGCTGAACCTCATAAGCTTCGAAGCTTTCGTCAAGCTTCAGCTCCGGCCTTCGGATCTTCGCCCCTCCCGACCTTTATCGGGAGTAGGTCCGGGGGCCATAACCCCACTTGGTGCCATTACTCTCCCCGTGACCATCGGGACTTGGGAGAATTATCGCACTGAGAAGTTGGTCTTTGACGTTGCTCAGATCAACTTACCCTTCAACGCCATTCTGGGCAGACAAGCCTTATACAAGTTCATGGCTGCTGCTCATTATGGCTACCTGGTGTTAAAGATGCCGACACCACCTGGTGTTCTCTAGATCCGCAGAGACTGCACTGCCGGTGTGACTACTTTGGAAGAACTTCATGCACTTGCTACAGTGCAGGAGGAAGAGTCCATGCAGGAACAAGCTCCGAAACCCCCGAGCATTCGTCAACGAGGCTCAAACTCCGCACCTCGCATGCAACCAAGCGGTGACACCGACATTCCCGTCAAAGTCGTCCAAATCGGTTCCGATGCCGCTCAGACCACCCGTATATCGAGAGGTCTGAATGACAAATAGGAACTCGCGCTCATCACTTTCCTCCAGGCTAACGTTGACGTGTTTGCCTGGAAACCATCGCAAATGCCTGGTATCCCTAGGGAAGTGATCGAGCATAATCTGAAGATCTATTCTGACGCTCGGCCTGTACATCAGAAGCCTCAGAAGCAATCAGTAGAGAGACAGAACTTCATACGACAAGAAGTGAAGAAGTTGCTTGAAGCTAGATTCATCCGAGAAGTCTTCCACCCAAAATGGCTAGCAAACCCAATCGTTGTACCCAAGACCGGCGGGAAGCTTCGGATGTGTATCGACTACACAATGCTGAATAAGGCATGTCCAAAAGCTCCATTCCCACTACCTAGAATAGATCAGATAGTGTATTCCACCTCCGGGTGTGAATTACTGTGTTTCCTAGACGCATATTCTGGGTACCATCAAATCAGAATGTCTAGGGAAGATGAAGAACATACTTCGTTTATCACAGTAGATGGATTGTATTGTTACACTGCCATGCCATTTGGTCTCAAGAATGCAGCCTCAACATTTTTACAAGCTATGTACAAAACCTTTGGAGATCTCATCAGAGACGTAGTGGAAGTGTATGTTGATGAAATCGTCGTCAAAATCAAGGACAAGGAGTCACTTCTTGACACCTTGCAAGCTGTCTTAGACAAGCTGCAGGTCACCCACACAAAGCTGAACCCAGACAAGTGTGTCTTCGCGGTCAGCTCTGGAAAGCTTCTTAGATTCTTGGTGAACCACCTAGGCATAGAGGCGAATCCAGCGAAGATTAAAGCTATTAAAGATATGTGGCCACCAGCCCGCATCAAGGATGTACAGAAGCTGACTGGATGTCTGGCTGCCCTCAGCCGGTTCATCTCAAGACTAGCGGAACGAGCACTACCCTTCTTCAAGCTATTGAGGAAGACCGGACTATTCCAATGGTATGAAGAAGCAGAAAAGGCGTTCCAGGAGCTAAAGTAGCTCCTCACCACTCTACCAACTTTGGTAGATCCGAACCCTGGTTAGCCTTTACTGCTTTATATTTTGGCAACTGACGAAGTTGTCAGCATGATCCTGGTTGCGGAGAGACCAGAACCCTCACAAGCTCAGGAATCTAGACCCCTCCGTGAGGGTCAGGAGGTTCCTGAAGGCGAGTCTGGGTCCCAGCCCCCAGACTTGGATCTACAATGAGTTACCCTTGTCGAACAAGAGGATTCGGACCCCTCCGGGAGGGTCCGGGTCACACCAGAAGAAGCTCCGGGTTCCTCCAGTGAGGACCCGGAAGTCCCCGAAGAAGGTACGGATCCCTCCGGGAGGGTACGGGTTTATGAAGAGGAAGCTCTGGGCCCCTCCAGGAGGGTTCGGACAGTCCAACGCCTAGTGTACTTCATCAGCGAAGTACTCCATGACGCCAAGACTCGATACCTAGAGGTGCATAAGCTGCTCTATGCAGTTCTTATCGCCTCCAGAAAGCTTCGCCATTACTTCCAAGCTCATAAGATCTCAGTGGTGACCTCTTATCCACTGCGTGCGATCTTGCATAATCCCAATTCCACTGGGAACATTGCAAAATGGGCAGCGGAATTGGCTGAGTTTGACTTAGAATTCGTCCCAAGACAAGCGATCAAGAGTCAATCATTGGCGGACTTTGTGGCGGAATGGAACCCCTCTCCATCAAACCCTGGGTGCCCTAGTGAGCAGAAGCCGGAACTCAAGGCTCCAGTCTTCATCGAGCCTCACTGGACTCTCTACTTCGACGGTTCCATGCAAAAGCAGGGGGCCGGAGCTGGAGTCCTTCTCCTCGCTCCAACTGGGGAGAAGGTAAAATACATGGTCCACCTAGACTTCAAGGCGACCAACAACATGACGGAGTATGAAGCACTCATTTAATGACTAAAGGTGGCACTATCATATGGTGTCAAGCAGTTGTTGGTCAAGGGAGATTCGCAGGTCGTCATTAAACAGGTGAAGGGTGAATGCTCCTGCAACAATCCCCAACTAGCTGCTTACCTCCTTGAAGTCCAGAGGCTTCAGAAGGACTTCGAAGTCCTGGACCTCCACCATGTCCAGCGTCTCCATAACACTGAAGTTGACGAACTCTTGACGAAAGTGTCAATCGGAGCTCTGGCTCCCAGCGGAACCTTGGCCCGGAGGTTTTCAAAACCCACAGCTCAGCCCGCCGAACTGAGTGAAGGGGGCGAGACCAGCATCCCGAAGCTGGCAGTCCCGATGGCCCTGTTACCATGGCAGCCATCAAGGGTCGTAGGTGCTACCGGAAGCTCCGAGGAACCCAGCACGCAAGACTCAAATGCTCAAGCAAGCTCCAATGCATGGATCTTGGAGATCCGGAGCTACTTGAAAGACAATATCCTTCCTGACGATGATGTATCCGCTGACCGGATAGTCAGATTGGCTAAAAGATACACATTGGTAGAAGGGGATCTCTACCGGCGCGGTGCCAATGACGTCCTAATGCGGTGCATCACAAGGGAAGAAGGCCGTGAGCTCCTCATGGAAATCCATGGAGGCAAGTGTGGGAACCACACGTCTTCTCGCACGCTGGTTGGTAAAGCCTTCCACCATGACTTCTACTGGCCTACAACGCTTCAGGATGCAACTGAGCTGGTGAAGAAATGTGAAGCATGCCAGTTTCATGCAAAACAAATTCACACAACGGCTCAGCCTCTACAAATGATACCTTCCTACATGGCATTTCGCTGTGTGGGGGATGGACATCTTGGGACCTTTCTCAAGAGCCGTCGGAGGTTACAAGTTCCTGTATGTTGCCATTGACAAATTCACCAAATGGCCGGAAGCAACTCCAGTTGTGACAATAAACAAGCAATCAGCTATCAACTTCTTCAGTCCATCGTATGCAGGGGGGACTAATCTTACAGTAGGGCCAACAATGCGTAGGTGCAGGATTTGGAGTCCCGAACAAGAATCATACAGGAGAGATGGGGACGGTCTGGATTCGCAAGATAGCGTGGGCGCGAAGGGAGCCTGAAGAAGACCAGAGGTCATGCTAGCGTCCGGGCCATAGGGGGCTCACGGCCGATAAGGGCAGATGGGGGCGCAAGGGGCCGGGGAGAGGGAGACTGAGAGAGGACTCAGAGGACGGGCACGACTTATGAGGGCGCCTGGAAGAGAAGACAGGGGAGCACACTGGACAAAGAGCGGTCGGGCCGAGAGCGATGGGCAATGGGCCAACAGGACAACTCCGAACTGGTCAACTGGAGAGACACCCTTCTTTCCAGTGTACGGAGCTGAAGCAGTCCTTCCTCCGGAAATCACCCTGGGGTCGCTCCAGGTCCGGACCTTCGACGAAGCCACGCAGGACCAGCTCCGGCGTGAAGACTTTGATCTCCTTGAAGAGGGAAGGTGCCAAGCAGCTGTTCGGAATGCCCGATACTGCCAAGCTCTTCAGCACTATCACCAACCACATGTTCACAGCCGACAGCTCGAGGAAGGCGATCTGGTGCTACGGAGAATTTAATCCAGAGAAGGGTTAAACAAACTTTCCCCCAGCTGGGAAGGACCCTTCTGAGTGATCAAAGTATCCCGTCCTGGATGCATTCGCTTGGCAACCGAGGATGGGACACCTCTCCCTAATCCTTGGAACATTGAGCACCTCTGTAAGTTTTACACTTAATATCACGGAGGTCAGTCTGTAATCACATGTGATGTATGTTATAGAGTCATTGTACAGAGTCGGGTAGCTCCTCCGGGAGGACAGCCGGACCTACTCTGTTAGACCCGCAACGTCCATGCAACACTTATCACAGTCTCAGAACTAAAAGTGAAGCTAGCTATCTTGGGTCAAACGAGAAATGAAACACACTTAGTCTGGTTCCGTACCCTAAGAGTGTGAAAACAGACTCCACGTGCATTTATTTTGTACATGCTCAACATTTTTTATTTTTCTCTTTCTTGTCTATAACAAAGTTGTGCAGTTCTTAACAAACTTTAGCTCGACCAGTTCATGTACAATTCGAGTTGCATTGTCTATTCTTCCGGGTCCAAACATTGTTGACGGTCTACTTGTCTGAATGTCGCCAAGTCAATCTAGGGCCGGAGTATGCTATCGACTTAGCCCGGTCATGCATCCTATGTACGCAACTCTACCTACACCCCGGCAGGCCGAAGTAAGGCGAGTCCAGAAACGATCGGACCTGAAGGAAACAAGACAGCGCTCTTGATTGTATTTAGAATTGTGTTCGACCTAAAAATTTCTCGGGAATAGTAAGCCGCAATGAAGTTATAGATAGGAAATGGATTTTACTGTTTTTCTTGACTTCAGTGTGCAGGAAAAATAAATATTTCATGATGATGGTGAATGAAGCCGGAGCTGCCAAAGCTCCGACATCCTCTAGGCGGCTTGTGGTCGATGTTCAAACATTGATATCGAGCGTTGCCGGAGCTACTCAACTCCGGTAAAGCTAGGGGGCAAGCCATCAATGTGAAGAAAAGATGGTGGAAAGACTCTATAGTGGAGTCTGCTGTCGACACACCACGTGTTGACAGAGGTCACTACCGGAGCCACCAAGCTCCGACACCCCAGAGGACTAACCGTCGATGCTTTACGCATTGATGGAGACTACTGCCGGAGCTACTAAGCTCTAACGATGGTCAATGCCGGAACCACTAAGCTCTGATAACCTCAGGGGGCCTTCACTATCGAATACTTTGGACCTACATTCTACAAGTTTGAAGTGCGCAAGTCTTCAATAACTGTTACATCCTCTTGGTACATGTTCACAATCAAATTGTGTACATCTTCCAGGGGGCCAAGTGCGATAAAGGTGTTGAAGAAAAAAAATGAAATTCACAAAAAACTTGGATTTCATTCATTAGGAGACAAGAGATTACAAAATTGGAGAAAAAGAAGAGAGGATACAAGTGGGAGCTACAAAGAGATGGTCCTAGACCCTATGGAAGAACGAGGCGACCTTCCGGGCAGCCTCCGATACGCTGGCATGGGCAGTTTCTCCCTCTCCTTCGATGGGGCCTTCAAGCATCGGGTCCAAGGGGAATTGAGGGCCCCGTCTTGTGTAGCACATCAACACGAATTCTGCGACGTCCTTCGCCAGGGATTGTCTCTTGGTCTCCAGCTGATCCGCGATGACATCGCCCATCTTGGTGAGCTTGTTGCCTGCCGAACTCAACGCCTGCAACGCCAGGTCCAGCTTCGGATCCGGATCATACGGACGCACGAGACTGAAACCCATTGACATCAGCGCGTCGTTGGCTTTGCCCAGGAAGTCCCAAACTTGTTGGGACTCCACAGTCCTCAAGCCTTGCATCTCCTCCAAGGATCTTCTGGTCGCCGCAAGCTCCGAATTCTCACGGGCAAGGCGCTCAACCTCTTTGGCGTTCTGCTGAATCTTTTCAACAACTTGCCTTTTGAGTTTTCCGAGCTCTTCCTCCCGGAGGTAGATCTTGTTCCGGCGGTCGACCAGGTCCTTCTCCCTGCCCCGCACTTTCTTCTCCCTAGCAGCAACGACATCCTCCCTCCTGTGGAGTTCCTGCCCTCGCTCCCAGGCCTTCTTCTCCTCTCTCTCGCAGTGCTCCTCCAATTTCTTGGTGTGCTCCTCAAGACTCTTGTCACCCAGAGTTAGCCTCTTGAGTGAGCTATTCCTGCCTCTTCACGACGTCATCCTGCAGCTCCAGGAGTTTTTGCTCTTCATCCTCGAGCTTTCTCTCCCGCACCTCAAGAGCCTCCCGGCGCTTGATGAGACTATCGTGGATGGCGTTGAGCCTCTCCTGGCGATCATCCGCTGCACTATTAGAAGCTTTGGCCTTCTCGTAGATGGCCCGGGACTGGTTGTCAAGGGATCGCGTCATGCTTTCCCTCTCATCCAGCAGCTTACCCCAGTATTCCAGACGAACCTTCTCCCTCTGCACCAAATCCTTATCGTCAGCCAGCCTCGACTGCTCCAGCTTGGTCTCGAAATGGAGTCGGTTGCGCCACCTCCTAAGAGTTTGGCGCTCCTCCTCGAGGGCCTTGCTGTCGTGGTAGAAAGCCAGCTGGACCTGACGAAGACTAGAGCAGGCGTTGTCAATAGACAACGACAGGGGGATCGAGTCAGGAACTACCGGGGTCATCTTCGCCAGTTCCAGCGGGTTCTCTGTGACAAAAATCAGGTCCCACTCTACAAGAGCGGTCCCCTGAGCTTCCACGGCACCAGGGCCGTCCTCTGGGATAGCCTCGGCCGCCACCAAGGAAGGTCCTGCAGTAGAAGTTTCAATCTCCGGAATTGGCTCCGAAGGTCCCGCCGCCAGATCATCAACAACTGACCCCTCAGGCGGGGGGCCGACAACTTCATCTTGGCACCTTGGCTCAGGTGCGGGCACCTCCGGGACCACTACTTCCGAGGCGGGCGTAGAAGATTCTGCCGGAACTGAAGCCACATTCGGTTCCGACATTGGCGCCTCCTCCACTGCCGGTTCTGGTGCTGACGCATCGACCATCATGGGCTCGAGCATCGGCGCCTCTACAGCAACTGGCTCAAGTGCCAATACTTCTTCCACGACCAGCTCTATCGCCGAAACTTCTGTAGCAACCGGCTCTATCACCGGAACTACCTCGATAGCCGGCTCAAGCGTCGGAACTTCATCAACACCCGTCTCTATCGTTGGGAATTCATCAACCACCGACTCGACTGTCGGGGCTTCAACAACATCCAACTCTAGGGCCTGAATTGCAGCTACCTCCGGCTCTGAGGCTGGAGCATCCATCATTTCAGCATCCAAGCCCGGAGCTTCAACCTCCGGGGCTGGTGCCGCTGGTACATATTCATTCCCGTGGTCCGGCGCTACCACGGGAGCTTCTGGGGATGAGTCGAGGTCCAAGACCACGGCAGCGAGCGCCGGAGCTGCCGCAGCCTCAGCCACCTCTTGGGGCGGCGCTGGAATTGGAGCTGGAGCTTCTGCCTGCACAGCCTCAGCTGCTGCTGCAGGAACCGGAGCTTCAACCCCTTTCCTAGGAACTCAAAACGCAGTTACAACAAAAAACAATCAACTGAGGTAAAAAATCAAAATTACCTCGGAAGGCTTCTGCACCAGTTAGCACGGAACCTCTTTTCCGAACGCTCGGAGCTGGACCCTGTCGCCACTGGCGTGGTGGCTCCGGAAGGTTCCCCGGAGCCCGCTGCTGCTGTCGGCGTCACTCGGGTTGAGGCCCCCCTCGACCGGGAAGGACCTCCGGACCCAGAGCCTTCAGCTGGCCCTGAGACTGGAGCCGCATGGCTGGAGCTAGCGCCCCGTGGAGATGCTGATGCTGGAGTAGTTGCCGCTGATGAAGAACTTCCCCTCCGGCGAGAAGGAGTTGCTAAAAAAGGAGCAGGCCTGACGGACCTCCCGTCGGCATGCTTCAGGTTCCTCTTGCGGCTCGAGGGCTCGGCCAACTCTTTGCCCTTGCCCACGACTTCAACTCTCTGTTCCGGGACGGAAGGGGAACCATCCTCGGAAACTCCGGAGATCACCAACCCGGTGATCGAATGCCTCTCAACGACACCAAGGTTGTCAAGCACCGACATCGTCCGCCAGAGCTCCCTGCTGAACTCCGCCTCCATGTTCAGAGGGAGAAAAGCCGCTGGCGGATTCAAGTTGTCACCTTCGACGTCGATGTCGTGCTGAAAACTTCTTGAGGTGAAACTCCAAAGTTGCACCCTCCATGTTGGACTTCAAATCGGTCTCAATCTGGTCGTCGTCTAGCACACTATTGAGATCCCAAGCAAGCTTCTCCCTCTTCTTCAGCGGAGCCCACCTGTTGGTTAGAAAGTTGCAAAACACCGCATGAGGAGTCACCCCTCCTACCACGCACTGGCGGATCCTGATCAGAGCAGGGTTGAAGGCGTCCGATAACGCTGGAGCTTCACTCCAAATTGCAGTGTCGACGTTGGGGACGCCTTAAGGCAACTCCAGCTTCTCATGCTCCTCCACCGTGATGACGATCCAATCCTTCTTCCAGTCGTCCCACTTCCCAGAAGGGAACGACCGCAAATACTTGTATGGGCACTTCTTTCGCTTCACAAAATAATAGAATCCAAGGTACTCGTCACTCTTGCCGGTGGTTTGGACAGTGAAGAAGGTGCGGAAGAGCTAAACGCAGGGGGGATGCCCACCCACATCTCGCAGAAGTGGACAAAGATTACCACTAGAAGAATGGAGTGGGGGCCAAGGTGGTACAGCTGCAGACCATAGAAGTCTAGCAGCATCAAGAAGAAAGAGGAGAAAGGTGGGATCAGTCCCACCATGGTGTACGCGGAGAAGTACACCATGTCGCCGGCGTGCTCCTTCACGAAAGGAAGCTTGTCGGCGCAGACCAGGTGGTTGAAGAAGTCAGGGGACCACCCCATGAGGGCCCGAACCTTCTTCAAATCACCGTCAGTCTTCAGTCGGCTCTGGCAAATACCCAACTCCATCGCGACACAACTAGGTGGGAGAGTAAAAGCAAGCGAAAGTTTGGAGGATTGAGCGCAAAGTTCAAATGAAAGGCATAAAGAACCCCAAACGGTGTGTGCTTTCCTTCAGTAAGCCCCCGCAACACTTGGATAAAAACCGCAGAGGAGCCGACAATACCATTCAAAAACTTCACCCTGCGAATGACAAGGGCGCCCGGGGCCACCCCGATGATCAAGTCGAGGTCCTTACCCCAGACGAACGGTTGTCATCATGAAAGGCGGGAAACCCGAAGGCGGCGGCCTGACATGGCGCACGGAACTGATACGATTTTCGTATCGAGAACCGGTGACCTTCAATTGCGTGAGATCCGCACGCTAAGATCTCACCTGCCGCATCTAGGATATGCTACGCGGCGTTAGTTTAACTACGAACTACCGCCAATGGCACATCCGAAGACCCTTGAAGACACGGCTCCAAAACCAAAGAATGGACCCACCTCCGGCAGAATGACTTCATCCAAAAAGTCTCTCCCAGAGGTGGGCCCAGGGGGGCCACTGTCGGCACCCTGCGTACGGGATACCCCTTGGGACTGCAAAGATCACAAGGAAACTCCATCTACCAGATTTAAAGACCTCCGAAGGCCCCACTTGATAGACGTAACCGGACCTGCTTCCCCGACATGGTTAGTTCTAGGGCCGCCATGTGTATCATAAGACCGGAACTATCGCCCACACACGGGAAAGCTCCGGACTAGACACCAGCATGGCACCCCCAGAACTAACCCCAGACAGAGAGAAGCTCTTGTACCGACACGTGTCCAACAGCATCGGACCTACCCGTCCACGACGGTAAGCTCCGGAGCTGCCATGTGTCCAAATCCCCGGACCTTCAACCTCAACAATCAGACTGGTGGACCCCCAACGGCTTGAACCTTCAAGGGGCAATCAAGGACTTCAAGACACGATTAAGTGTCATTCATACCATATTAATGACACACAATCGGAAGGCCCTTAATACCAGTAACGACACTGTTAAGACCCGTTACCATGCTATTAACTTATTAATTATGTATCAAACAATAGTAACCGCCAGGGCCACTTGTCGGGCCAGGTTAACTGTGTAACGACCGGTCCTTGTACTATAAAAGGACTGGTCGACGAAACACAGAGGGGCTGGACTCTCTCTGAGCTCTGGAGACACTTACGCTCTCACACATACTCACTCGCTCAATACAACATCAACACACCCCGTGGAGTAGGGTATTACGCTCAGGCGGCTCGAACCATGTAAACCTCTGTGTCAATTTATCACCACCTCTTGAATCTCTGCGCGCCCGTTACCGAACTACAAACTCCATGGACTACCAACAGTAGTACCGGGAGATCTGCCGGATTCAACCATTGACATAACCCCATATGAAGGATGAAAAGGAAGAAAGCCTGCTCAGTTTATTACATGCATGAGGCTGTTTAGCCAAAGTTAATGTGCTTGTATGTAAGAAACAAAAATTGGGACAAAAAATCGTGGACTGTGTCTTTCTAGGATACGCACAACATAGTGCGATCTATAGATTTTAAGTGATTAAATCTCAGATTCCTGATGTGCACGTTAACACTGTGACTGAATCTCGTGATGCCACATTTTTGAAGATATTTTTCCAATGAAGGATAGAGTTGCAGGTCGTAGTGAGGCATCTACTAGTTTTACTCCTCATTCTTTTCCAATGTCTGTACCTTGTTCTTACACTGAAAACCCCATTGAGAATGACAATACAAATATTGCTCCTCGAAGGAACAAGGGACAAAGGATTGAAAAATCCTTTGGTGATGATTTTGCTATCTATCTCGTTGATAATACACCTAAAACACTTTCAGAGACATATGCATCGTCTGATGCAGAGCGCTGGAAGGAGGCAATACATAATAAAATGGACTCCATTTTGAATAATGAGACGAGAAATATGGGACTCTCCTGTTAGGTGTAAACCTGTTGGGTGTAAGTGGATATTCAAAAAGAAACTCAAACCGGATGGTACACTCGATAAATATAAGGCTAGACTTATAGCCAAGGGATTTATCCAAAAGGAAGGCGAGGATTTTTTCGATACTTATTCACCTATTGCTAGGCTAACCACAATTGAATGTGGCCTAGAGGGGGTGGGGTGAATAGGCCTTTTTGAATTTTAGTTGGAACCTGCAACACTTAGCAACTTGATCCAATACCGAGAAATTGGACTAGTCCGGTAGTGTGCGGACTAGTCCAGTGTGTGCAAACTATATTGATCAAGTTTGATCAATCACTTCAATACAATCATAGTACGCAACGGAATATAGTATGTAACTTGAAGGCCGTGAGTCAGTGAAATCAAGTATAGCACAACCTAAATTTGTTTTAAGTGTTTTAATGTAAGATATGCAAGATCAAGCAAACCCTAGAATATGATATGAAAAAATAAGAACAAATTTGACACAAGATGTTTGTCCCGTGGTTCAGTTCCTACAGAGGCAACCTACGTCCACGTCGAGGAGTCTACAAAAGGATCGGGTCTTCTCCAACCCTACCCTCGTCGAATCACCACGGAGGCTGATTCTATTCCACTAATTACAAAGGGTAAATCACCAAGTTCAAGGGGCCTTCTCAGAAGTTGAGGGCTCCCCAAGATTATAAATCGAACACCACCAAGAACACACTCTTAAGATCAACAATGAAACAACAGGAGTGTGTTAGAGAATCAAACCCAAGATCTCAAACGTGTGGAATCGTGTCTCTCCTTTGATCCAAAATGAATCCTCAAGGATTTGATCTTTCTTGCGTTGGATTGTGTGGATAGATGTGTTTTCTAGGCTCTTGGAGGGTGTGACGATGCAAGAAGTCGAGAGTTATGAAAGTAGGGTCGTGCACATCTATTTATATGGAGGTTTTCAAAGGTTACCGTTAGGGTTTCGAGAGTCTGGACTAGTCCATGGTGGAGTCCCGACTAGTCTGGTGTGCGGCGTGTAGGAAACCCTAAGTTCTTAGGAACATCGGACTTGTCCAGCCTCGGGCGGACTAGTCCGATTCAGGCTCTGGAGAAGTTCGGACTAGTCGGGTCATTATCAGACTAGTCTGGCTAGGTGACTTCCCTAGTGAATTTGGGGGCAAGTCCACACTTGGAGGACTTGTCTGATTTTAGTCAGAAAGGTTATCAGACTAGTCCGGCTATTATTGGACTTGTCTGGTTTCGTTCAAAGCTGTGAAGTGTTTAAGGACTAGTCCGCACTGGGGAGGACTAGTCCGATCTTAGTCAGAAAGATATCGAACTAATCCGTGGTGATATCGGACTAGTCCGGTCTGTGTGAACCTGGACTGTGCAGACAAGTCTGTACTGGGAGGACTTGTCCGATTTGGAACAGAGGGATTATCGGACTAGTTTGGGGTATATCGGACTAGTCCGGACCTATATAAAATTATGCAGTGAATGAGTTTTCTTGTGCTTGAGCTTTTGGGGTGTGTTTCTCCAACACACTCCATACACACTGATCTAATCTAATCAACTCTTGAGCTCTTTTTCCATATAGATCCTCATTCTCCTTTCTTTTTGCATTTTTTCCATAATTTCATTAAAATCTTCGCTCATCTCAACAATTTGGCTAGGATCTCATTTGTTTGTCATAAATCAACCAAAACCCATAAGGGATGCCTAGATGCACTTTCAATCTCCCCCTTTTTGGTGATTGATGACAACCAATTGAGATTTCACAAAATATGATAAAAATACAGAATTTCCATAAAGTGTGCACATATGAGCTTGGAACAAATTGAGCAATTAAAACATAAGACATAGCACTCTTTATGGTGGCGTGCAAAACTACGTGAGTGTGATCAATAATCGTGATGAGAGTGAAATAATTGACATGGAAATACCAATATCAAGCATGTATGTCAATTCCAAAGCAAAATCACATATTATCTGAAATTATCATCAAAAATTTCATAACATAAGCATAAACATAGTCAGTCCATCACACCACAATACCAAAGGTAGAGATAACAGAATTAAAGTTTTACAACTCAAAAGAGACAAAAAGATACAAAAATGAAGCTCTTATCTATCAACCTACAGCTAGGACTAGTGACTCCCCCTCAATCTCTCCCCCTTTGGCATCAAGACACCAAAAAGAAGGAGAGAAGGGATCTAGTGGCTCATTCCTCGCTGTCGTCCTCTCCTCATATTCATCTTCATCTTCATGCTGTGGAGGAGGAGGAGGAGCAGATCCACTCGAAGTGCCCCCAATGCCAAAAAAGGCAATCTCAGAAGGTGAGAGAGGAGCAAGCTCGGAGAAATGAGAGGATGAATCTTCAGAACTCACAGGGGAACCAATTGGCTCGATCTCCAGCTTCTGGCAGATATGCTTGACATTCTGCTTCACATATCTCATATTAGCCTTCCTCGCCTTGTTCAGCTTGTGAAGCTTTACTTCAGCCTTCTTGCATGAACCAAAAATGGCATCCAAGTACTTCAAAATGCCACTAGCAGGCCCCTTCTTGGATGAAGTAACTCCTGTACCGGATGGGGGTCTTGCTTCAGCTCAGGCCCTCCTAGGAGCCTCCTCACTGGATGTAGGGGATGAAGCATCTTGGATAGTGGCTTGGGGAGGCTTCTGGGGCCTCAAAGGAGTGTGCTTCACATCCTTCACGAACTCGATCCCTGTGACCTTCTCAATCATAAACATCAAGTAAGGGGCATAGACATAGGATCTGTTCGGCGTGCAGGAGATGTTGACCATGTCATTCCAAATGTAGTCAAAAACATCAAACTTCCTGCTTCTGCTTATCACCTTCATCAGTGTCCTTAAGTATCCTTGGGCACTTCCTGCATCTCCATCTTTTGGTGTTATGGTCTTCCTCAGCACCTTGTTAAGAACCTTGAAGAAGGGCTTCATGTTCTTGGTCGAGGGGGGGGGGGTTGTACTTCAGGCTAGTGTCATAGAGGAATTCCATCTTATCTTTTCCCAAGACACCAATGTTGTCGATAGTCAGCTCATTGTTGTCGGTGTCTTCTAGGTGAAGCAATCTTGTAAACTCATCATAAGTTACGGTGTACCTGGATCCATGAGTCATCCAAGTTACCCTCTCTTCTTCATCACTTGCAAAGTAGCATGTGGCATAGAACCGTGCAATAATCTCATCATTCCAGTTATATCTGAAGGCAAACAGGTCCTTCAGTCCATGCCTAGCTGCAGCTTCCACAACTTCATCAAAGGCACCACAGCTCTTTCTCTCAAAGTGACTCCAGTCAATCCACTGGTTGCGGACTACCGGAGTCTTCATGGTACGGTACATGAAGCTGTAATAGTCTGCGTGAAAGTTGCTCCAAAATCTGGCATCGGCCACCTTCTTGCACCGGCTGTAGCAATCCACAAATCTTAGCTTGGAAGCTGTATCGCTTCCCTTGTCGTTAAACTTCTCCTCAAAGGGATCCCTGTTCCCCTGCCTTGGAGCTGCCATCTTGAGGGGGCCGATTGGGCTCGAGGCAATTCCCTTTCCATTGCCCTTAGCTTGGCGAGAAGCCGCCGAGCTAGGGCCAGTTGCGTCCTTGACTTTGGACGTAGGCTTCTTAGCTAGAACCTTGCACCGCACGTGAGGAGGAGAAGGTGCCGGCTCGGAGGGACGCTCTTGGCGTTTCTTCCCTTGCCCCGTCGAGGACCGAATCAAAGCCTCTTGGTCCATATTGACTTCATAATCGGAGACCTCGTCATGGGAGCTCGACATTGTCCTGAGAATGGATTACACAATGTATGGATGAGAATTGATGGCAGGGAAGTGCATTGATAAATGAGAAATTAGGGTTGAGTTCAGTTAAAAATCGGACTTGTCCGGTGTACAGGTACGACTAGTCCGGGGGAACGAACTTGTTCGTACATGGACCGGACTAGTCCGGTGTTTATCACCTCAAACCCTAACTAGACGACCAATGGTGATTCCCAATGCAAAACTAGTTCAAGGTAAATGTAATACAGTAAGGAGGCATGTATGAACTCGAAGGAACTAAGCTATTTGGTCAACAACAAAGGAACTCAAGATTTCTAGGGTTTGGGAGGAAATTTTACCGAAATTCCTCGATTCTTGGAGATGGAGGGGTTGAAGGTGCGGACAAGTCCATGGTCCTCAATCCCTATGCAATGGAGATCGATTTCCACCCAAACTCAGAGGGATTTGATGGAGAACGAAGGAAATCGCCTTGGGAGCACTCGAGCAAGGAGAGAGGGTGTGAGGTGAGTTGTGAGGATGAAGGAGATTAGGTTTTGGCGGCGGCTAGGGTTATGGAGTCGAAAAATCGGACTAGTCTGTGGTTCATCGGACTAGTCCGGACTACTGGACACTCTGCGGACTAGTCTGCAGTGTGCGGACTAGTCCGTGGTCACCAGAATAGAATCAATAGCCCATTTCTATATTCGAAGGTTCTTAGAGAGAAAATAGGGGGCAAAGCAATCAAGTAATCTTGATGAATATGATCAATAAACATACAACAATCAAGCAATGACCATATTTCACCAAGATCAAGTAATTGAAATAGTTTTTTGGAGAAAATTGAGAGAGATGATTTTCACAACACAATCAACATATTTTGAAGAATCCATACAGGTATGCAAGTTTTCAAGCCACATTCCGAGCATCAAGGATATTTAGTTCATTTCGAAGCTCGCAAAAGCGTTTTTGATCAAGTAGCTTGGTGAATATGTTGGCTAGTTGTTTTTCGGTGTTGACATGGGAAATAGCTATGTCTCCTTTCATTGAGTGGTCTCTCAAAAAGTGTTGTCGTATGTCTATGTGTTTGGTCCTAGAGTGCTCAACGGGATTATGGGCAATCTTAATAGCACTCTCATTATCACAAAGGAGTGGAATACGGCTCTTATTGTAACCGTAATCCCTTAGAGTTTGTCGCATCCATAGGAGTTGTGCACAACAACTCCCGGCTGCAACATACTCTGCTTCGGCCGTGGATAAGGCAATGGAGTTTTGCTTCTTGGAGGACCAAGAAACTAGGGATCTACCTAGGAATTGGCATGTACCGGGTGTACTTTTTATAACTACTTTGCATATGGCATAATCTGCATCAGAGTATCCAATGAGACTGAACTTGGAACCTTTATGATACCAAAGGACTAGGTTGGGTGTATGAACTAAATACCGCAAGATTCTCTTTACGCCTTGAATGTGGCCTAGGGGGGGGGGGGGGGGGGGGTGAATAGGCCTTTTTGAATTTTAGTCGGAACCTGCAACACTTAACAAACTGATCGAATCCCGAGATATCAGACTAGTCCGATACAGTGCGGACTAGTCCAATGCGTGCGGACTAAATTTAGCAAGTTCGATCAATGATTTCAATACAAGTGCAGTATGCAGCGGAATATAGTGTGTAACTAGTAAGTATTAAGTCAATGAAGTTAAGTGTAGTGCAAATTAACTTTGATTTGAATGTTTTAAAGTAAGATGGACAAAATCTATCAAACCCTAGAATATGATATGAGAAACTTAAGAACAAGTTTACACAAGATTTTTATCCCGTGGTTCAGTTCCCACAGAGGCAACCTACATCCATGTTGAGGATCCCACGAAAGGACCGGGTCTTCACGACCCTAACCTCGTCGAATCGCCACAAAGGCCAATTCTTCTTCCACTATTACAAAAGGGCAAATCACCAAGTTCAAGGGGCCTTATCAAGTGTTGAGGGCTCCCCAAGATTACAATTCAAACACCACCAAGAACACACTCGTAAGATCGACAATGAAACAATAGGAGTGTGTTAGAGATCAAACCCAAGAGCTTAAACGTGTGGAATCATGTCTCTCCTTTGATCCAAAGTGAATCCTCAAGAGATTGATCTTTCTTAAGTTGGATTGCGTGGAGAGATGTGTTTTCTAGGCTCTTGGAGGGTGCGACGACGCAGGGGGTCAAGAGAGTTGATAGTTGGGCCGTGCACATCTATTTATATTAGGGTTTTCAAAAGTTACCGTTAGGGTTTCGAAGGTCCGGACTAGTCCGTGGTGGAGTCCGGACTAGTCTGGTATGCAGCGTGCAGGAAATCCTAAGTATCCAGGAATGTCGGACTTGTCCGGCTAGGAGCGTACTTGTCCGATTTTAGTAAGAAAGGTTTTCGGACTTGTCCGTGGTAACATCGTACTAGTCCGGTGAGGTGATACCCTTAGTGAATATAGGACAAGTCTGCACTTGGAGGACTTGTCCGATTTTAGTCAGAGGCATTATCGGACTAGTCCGGACATTATCGGACTAGTCTCGTGTGGACAAGTCCGCATTGGCTGGACTTGTCCGAACCTGTCTAGAGAGGATATCGGACTAGTCCGTTTTTCCTGTAAAATGTGAAGTGTGTGAGGATTTTTATGCTTGAGCTCTTGGGATGTGATACATCAACACACTCCCTACAAAATGATGTGTTCTATTTAGTTCTTGAGCTCTTTTCTGAATGTATCCTCATTCTCCTTTCTTTTTGGAGCTTTCTTCATTCTTTCATTAAACCGGCGCTTTCTTCATTCTTTCATTAAAACATGCGCTCGTCTAAATAATGTGGTTAGGATCTCATTTGTTTGTCATAAATCAACCAAAACCCACAAGATATGCCTAGATGCACTTTCAATCTCCCCCTTTTTGGTGATTAATGACAACCAATTGAGATTTCACAAAATATGATAAAATTGAGATTTTCATAAAGTGTGCTTATATTACCTTGAAACTTATTTAGCAATGACAACATAAGACATATGTGCACTCTTTATGGTGGGATGCAAAACTAAATGAGTGAGAGCAGTAATCATGATGACAGTGAAATAATTGACATCAATATATCAATAACAAGCATATATTTCAATTTTAGAGCAAAATCATAGATTTCATAAATATGAGCATAAATAGTTCATAGCATTGCATCACAAGACTAAAAGTACCAAAAGAGCATATATGAAGCCTTACAACCCAAAAGACAAAAGATGCATAAATGAAGTTCTCATCTCTCAACCTATAGCTAAGACCTAGTGACTCCCCCTCAATCTCTCGCCCTTTGGCATCAAGACACCAAAAATAAGGAGAGGAGGGATCTAAGATCTTCAGTCCTCGCTATCGGTTCTCTCTTCATCTTCGTCTTCATTCTCGGGCTGAGGAGGAGGAGGAGAAGCGGATCCACTTGAGCCCCCAATGCCAAAATAAGCAAGCTCGGAGGGAGTCAAAGGCCCGAGCTCGGTGAAATTTGAGGCTGAATCATCAGAAATGATTGGAGATCCAATGGGATCAATCTCCAGCTTCTGGCATATGTGCTTCACATTCTCTTTGATGTACCGCATATCGGCCTTTCTCGCCTTGTTCAGCTTGTGCATGTTCACTTCAGCCTTCTTGCAAGGGCCAAAAACAGCTGCCAAGTACTTCAAGATGCCACTAGGGGACCCTTTTTGGGGAGGGGCCCTAGTGGTGGGATCAGCCCTTGCATCACCTCTAGCTTTCCTTGGTGCCTCTTCACTAGACACCGGAGAAGGATCAGCTTGAACTGTTGCTTGAGGAGGCTTTTGGGGCCTCAGAGGAGTGTGTTCCATGTCCTTCACAAATTCGATCCCTGTGACCTCTCAATCATGAACATCAAGTAAGGTGTGTAGCCACAAGACCTGTTAGGAGTGCAGAAGATGTTCACCATGTCATTCCATATGTAATCAAAGACATCAAACTTCCTGTCTTTGCTAATCACTTTCATCAGCATCCTTAGATAGCCTTGGACACTTCCTGCATCCCCATCCTTCGGGGCAATAGTCTTCCTGAGAACCGTGTTGTGGACCACAAAGAATGGCTTCACGTTCTTGGTGGAAGGAGGGTTGAATGTAGAGAGGGTTTCATAGAGGAACTTCATTTTGTCCTTCTCAAGGACCCCAATGTTGTGAATGACCAAGTTGTCGTTGCTTGAGCTATCAAGATGTAGCAACCTTGCAAATTCGTCATAGGTGTTGGTGTACTTGGATCCATGAGTCATCCAAGTCACCCTTTCCTCCTCATCACTAGCAAAGAAAAAAGTAGCATAGAATTGGGCAATGACTTCATCGTTCCAGTTGTTTCGGAAGGCAAATAGATCCTTCAATCCATGCCTCTCTACAGCTTGAACTACTTCATTAAAGGCTGAGAAGCTCTTCTTGTCAAAGTGTGCCCAATCAATCCATTGGTTGTGCACAAATGGGGTCTTCATAGTGAGGTAGACTGAACTGTAGAAATCTGCATGAAAGTTGCTCTAAAACCTAGCATCGGCAGCTTTCTTGGAATGACTGTAGCAATCAATGAATCTGATTTTGGAAGCAGTGTCGCTTCCCTTGCCGTTGAACTTCTCCTGGGAGGGATCTCTGTTTCTCTGCCTCGGAGCATGCAACTTGAGTGGGTCGATCGGGCCCGTGGCAATCCCTTTGCCCTTGCCCTTCACTTGGCGAAGAGATGCCGAGCTGGAGCCGGCTGCGTCCTTAGCCTTGGACATAGGCTTCTTAGCAAGGACCTTGCGTCAAGCCTGAGGTGGAGAAGGTGTCGGCTCGGATGGGCGCTCTTGGCGCTTCTTGCCTTGGCTTGTCGAGGACCGAAGCAAGGCTTCTTGGTCCATCTCGGCCTCAAAGTCGGAGATCTCGTCATTGGTGCTCGACATTGTTCTCAGAATGGATTACACAAGGTATAAATGATAATTTGATGGCAAGGAAGTGCATTGAGGAATGAGTAATTAGGCTTGAGTTCAGAAAAAATCGCACTAGTCCGAAGTACAGGTACGGATAAGTCCGGGTGACCGGACTTGTCCGTACATGGACCGGACTAGTCCGGTGTTCATCATCTCAAACCCTAACTCTACAACAAATGGTGATTCCCAATGCAAGACAAGTTTAAGATAAATGTAATATAGCTAGGGGGCATGTATTAACTAGAAGGAACTAGGCTATTTGGCCAACAACGAAGGAAATCACAATTTCTAGGGTTGGGGAGGAAAATTTACCGAAATTGCTCGATTCTTGGAGATGGAGGGGTTGAAGGTGCGAAAAAGTCCATGGTATTCAATCCCTATGCAATGGGCGTCGATTTCCACCAAAACACGAATAGATTTGATGGAGGACGAAGGAAATCGCCTTGGGGAGCTCGAGTGAGGAGAGAGAGCGTGAGGCAAGTTGTGAGGATGAAGAAGATTAGGGTTTGGCGGCGGCTAGGGTTATGGAGTCAAAAAATTAGACTTGTCCAAAAATAATCGGACTAGTTCGAACTCTTCAAGAGCCTAAATCGGACTAGTCCGCCCTAAGTCGAACAAGTCCGGACTACCGGATACTCTACGGACTAGTCTGCAGGGACGAACTAGTCTAGGTAACCACAGACTAGTCTGTGGTCACCAGAAAAGAAATGCTTAGCCCATTCGTATATATTTGAAGGTACTTACTAAGAAAATAGGGGGCAAAGCAAATCAAATAATCTTGATGAATATGATCAGTAAGCATACAACAATCAGACAATGACCATAATTCATCAAGATCAAGTAGTTGAAATAGTTTTTGGAGAAATTGAGAAAGATGATTTTTGCAACTCAAACAATATGTTTTGAAGAGTCCATACAGGTATGCAAGTTTTCAATCCACATTACAAGCATCAGGGATATTTAGTTCATTTTGGAAAACTTTTTTCATCAAGTGGCTTGGTAAATATATCAGCTAGTTGTTTTTCGGTGTTGACATGGGAAATAGCTATGTCTCCTTTCATTGAGTGGTCTCTCAAAAAGTGATGTCGGATGTCTATGTGTTTGGTTCTAGAGTGTTCAACTGGATTATGAGCAATTTTGATGGCACTCTCATTATCACAAAGGAGTGGAATACAGCTCATATTGTAACCGTAATCCCTTAGAGTTTGTCGCATCCAAAGGAGTTGTGCACAACAACTCCTGGCTGCAACATACTCCGCTTCGGCTGTGGATAAGGCAATGGAATTTTGTTTCTTGGAGGACCAATAAACTAGGGATCTACCTAGGAATTGACAGGTGTCGGAGGTACTTTTTCTATCTACTTTGCATCCGGCATAATCTGCATCGGAGTATCCAATGAGATTGAACTTAGAACCTTTGGGGTACCAAATGCCTAGGTTGGGTGTATGAACCAAATATCTCAAGATCCTTTTAACAGCTGTCAAGTGACACTCCTTAGGATTGGCTTGAAATCTCGCACACAAACATACACTCAACATAATATCAGACCTAGATGCACATAGGTAAAGTAAGGATCCAATCATGAAGCAATATACCTTTTGATCCACGTTTGATCCATCTTCATTGAGATCCAAGTGTCCATTATTTTCCATGGGGGTCTTGATAGGCTTCGCCTTGTCCATCCCAAACTTCTTGAGTATGTCTTGAGTGTACTTGGTTTGGCTTATGAATGTCCCTTCCTTTTGTTGTCTCACTTGGAATCCCAAGAAGTACTTCAGTTCTCCCATCATAGACATCTCAAACCTATCTGTCATAATCTTACTAAATTCTTCACAAAAGGATTTTTTAGTTGAACCAAAGATAATGTCATCAACATAGATTTGACAGATAAAGAGATCATTGTCAAAGTGTTTTGTAAATAGTGTATAATCTGCTTTTCTAATCTTAAAACCTCTAAGACACTCATACCAAGCTCTAGGATCTTGTTTGAGGCCGTAGAGAGCCTTACGCAGTTTAAATACGTGGTCGGGAAACTCTTTGTCTTCAAATCCGGGAGGTTGCTCCACGTACACCTCCTCCTTGATTGGACCGTTGAGGAAGGCGCTTTTCACATCCATTTGGTAGAGCCTAAAATCATGGTGAGTAGCACATGCAAGCAATATTCTAATTGATTCAAGTCTAGCTATGGGAGCAAAGGTTTCATCGAAATCTAAACCTTCGACTTGTGAATACCCTTTGGCCACAAGTCGTGCCTTGTTCCTTGTCACCACCCCGTGTTCGTCTTGTTTGTTGCGGAAGACCCATTTGGTACCGACGATGTACACATTAGGTCTTTCGACGAGTTCCCACACCTCATTCCGTTTGAAGTTGTTCAGTTCTTCTTGCATCGCCAACCAGTTCGGATCTCTCAATGCATCCTTAATCTTGTGTGGTTCCAAAAAGGACACAAACTAGTAATGCTCACAAAAGTTAGCTATGCGAGATCTAGTTGTTACTCCCTTTTGGATGTCACTAATGATGTTGTCAATTGGGTGATCTCTTAGGACGCATTGGTGTACTCTCGGGTGTGGCACTTGCGGTCTTGTGTCTTCATGATCTTCTTCTTCTCCCCCTAGATGGTTGTACTCATTGACTTGTTGATCATCTTCGTTTTCTTGAGGTTGATCTTGTGTGGAAGCTCCCCCTTGATCATTGGCCTCCACTTGTGGTTCATCTTCCTCATGCACATGTAGAGGTGGTTCTTGTGGTCGAACATGGCCCAATGCCATTCTTCTCGATGCTTGACAAGGAGCTTCTTCTCTATCTAGCACACATGGATCAACTTGCTCCTTTTGGGAGCCGTTAGTTTCATCGAACACAATGTCATGTGCTACTTCAACAAGTTCAGAGACTTTGTTGAAGACACGATAAGCGTAAGTGTAACACCCTAATTTTTCACATCATGCATTGCATACATGATCATGCATTAAACATTAGTAGGATAAAAGAAAAATAATAAAACATAAAGATGGAGCATATATATACGAATGTATGTAGCAAAAGAAGAAATAGAAAATAATAATTATAGCCTAAAACATGTATTAGGGAATAAGTACAGAAATTATAATAATAAAAAATATATATAAAAGATATAAATAAATAAAATATATATAATAAGAAATATATATATAAAGGTAAATGAATAAAATAAATAAGATAAATAAAAATAATAATATAATAATAATATATATATAAATATATATATATAATAAAAGAAAAAAAAAGGAAAGAAAAAAAGAAGAAAAAAAAGGGCCAACCCGGCGGCCAGGCCAGCGGCCCAGCCGACCGAGCGCCCCGCGCCAGCCCCGCCTGGGTCCCGCCCCCGAATCCCGACCCCGCCCGCCGTATCGCGCCCCGGCGCGCTCGGCCACAGCGCCCGCCTCCCGCTCCCGCGCCAGCACGCAACCCCACCCCGCAGCGCTCGCCCGCCCCCGCGTCGGAACCGACTCCCGATCGCTCCCGATAACCGCCCGCGCCTATAAAATGACCGGGTCCCTAGGTTTTTCCCGATACCAGGAGCAGCCGCCGGAAGCCGCCGGTACAGAAGCGAAAAAAGGGTCCAGAAGGCTGCACCGCCAGGGAAAAGAAGGGGAAGAAGAGGAAGAAAAAGAGGAGGGCTCCACCGTTCGCCGGAGATCGACGTCGCCATCGCGTCGCCGTCGCCGTGCCGCCAGAGGACGCATCTACTTCGTCTACGCATTGTCCCCATCCCGCGATCATCGAAGCCATCGCATCTACGGTAGGCCATGTTCCCGATGCGAATTATAGCGATCATATTGAGCCTAATAGGCGTAACTTGATCGTAGTTGTGTCATAATTTTATTTTCAGCAGCATTAATCCACCCTAAAACCCCCGTAAACTCATATGAACACGTATGAACTAGTTGCATCTAATTATTAAACAACTGTAGTAAATTAATTATTGAATTGTGCATGCATACATGTCATTGCATGTTGATTATTTTGCGTGCATCATGTTGAATTGTATATGTTCTCTTGTATGTATGATCACGAGTAGAGGGAAGTGCTCAAGAGGCCGTATACGAGGATTTCCAGAACCAAGACTTTGAAGCGCTTGAGCAACCCCATCCGTCGGAGCAAGGCAAGTGTCCTTGAAGCATATTGATCCTGTTTTATTAAATGTTTTGTTTGCGAACTTGCATGCTTGTGTCAAATTGATGGGAATCCTATGGTAGGAAGTTTACTAGTTTTGTTTGACCACCCTTGTCACCTGAAATTTATGGTAGAGAGTCGGGAAGGGTTTTTACCTTTTTGCTTCGCTTAATTAATTGGGATGGCAAACACCACTACACATTAAATTATGCATCGATGATATTCTGGTTAATGTGAACTGGTCAATATTGAAAGTGCATCTAGGTTCCCCGTGGGTTTTGGATGATTGATGACGACAATTAAGTCGCTAATGAGCTCAAGTGATCTTAGCACAGGTGTGGACTCGATCGGAGACGCAAACCCTCAAAAAGGAAAAGGAAGGAAACAGAGTCAACTCGAAGCGTAGAAACTAGGGTTTCTAGCGTGTTGAGTTAGACTAGCCGTAGAAATAGGAGGGTGCGTGTGTAAAGTGCATTGAGATCAAGTTTGGGAGCTCAAAGTGGTTTAGAGGTCAAACCCCTTGAGAGAAAAGAGTGGATAAGTAGTCTGGCAGTAGGGCCGGACTAGTCCGTGCAGGTGGCCGGACTAGTCCGCCCCTGGCCGGCCAAGTCCGTATTCGGCCGGACCAGAAGGGTCTGACTGAGATCGGACTAGTCCGTTCGTGGCCGGACTAGTCCGGGTAGCAGTGAGTGGGTTTTGGAGACTAAGTCTCAAAACCACGGACTTGTCCGTTTGAGTCCGGACCAAGATGTCCTGAGTGAGAACGGACTAGTCCGCCCGTGGGGCCGGACTAGTCCGGGTTGGCGAGTTGAAGGTGCTTCTGTGACTAAGTCTGGGAGGACCGGACTAGTCCGCCCTTGGGGCCGGACTAGTCCGTGGTCCTCAGACTAGTCCGTTTTCACACGGAGCAAAAGGCTCTGTGTGAGATCGGACTAGTCCGGTGGTGACCGGACTAGTCCGTTGTTGAAGTGACCGTTTGAATTTGAAGTTTGGCGGGTAGTGTGACGATAGCGTGTCAGCTGTCGGGGCCTGACAAGAGGTCAGTGGTCTCCTAGGCCGGACTAGTCCGGGCCTGAGGCCGGACTAGTCCGCCCTTCTGCTGAAGTCAGCAGTATGGGCTTGGGACCTCTATAAATAGAGGTCCCCTGGGTTCTTTTGAACCAACTCTTGAACTGACTTGAACCCTAGCGCCGCCACAGCCAACTTGGAGCACTCTTAAGCCTCTTTCTTGCCAACTTTCCCTCTTAACTAATTCTTGAGTGGATTAGGGTTTAGTGAGGTGGAGAAGAGGAAGAACATCGCGCTTGTGCTCTCGGTTTGATCTCTTGCACTCATTGAGTCTTTGTGAGCTGTGTGTTGAGTGTGTTTTGTGTTGTTGATCATCTTTGTGGTGTGGGAGCCTCAGATTGTGAGAAGCCCCAACGAATCTTGTATTCGCACTTTGAGATAGTGGAGAACCAAGTTAGGCCCGTGAGGTAAACTTGGTGAGGGAAGGGTTGGTGAACCCGGTCCTTTGTGGACTCCTCAACGGGGACGTAGATTCTTGTGTGGAATCGAACTTCGGGATAAAATCCTTGTGTCTCCGTGTTCTTCGTATTTTGTTTATCGCATACTTAGCTCTAGGGTTGCTAGTCTTGTCTTGTGCCTCACATTGCTTAATCTTGTTAAAACTTGACTCACTCTTGTGTTGATAGTTTCTAAACTTGTATTAAACATATCCTCACTTGTAGCCTCGAGAAAATCCCTTTAAAACTTGCTAGAAACACTTTTTAGGGTTCTTCACGCAGGCTGACCGGACTAGTCCGCCCCCAGACCGGACTAGTCCGCCCCCTGTGATTTAATCTCGTTTTATTAAGTCATTTGCAGGTCGATTAGCCTATTCACCCCCCATCAAAACCCCTATGGGGACAAATGGACACCTAGACCTAAATGAGGATGGTCCAAGTGTGGATCAAAAGTTATATAGGTCTATGATTGGTTCACTTCTCTATCTTTGTGCATCTAGGCCCGATATCATGCTAAGTGTGTGTATGTGTGCTCGCTTTCATGTGGCACCTAAGGCTTGTCATTTGACCGCCGTTAAAAGGATCTTGAGATATCTAGTACACACACCTTCCCTAGGACTTTGGTACCCCAAAGGATCTAAGTTTAACCTCATTGGATATTCCGATGCGGACTATGCGGGGTGCAAAGTTGATAGGAAGAGCACATCAGGTACATGCCAATTCTTGGGTCGATCTCTAGTGTCTTGGTCCTCCAAGAAGCAAAACTCTATTGCTCTCTCCACCGCCGAAGCGGAATATGTTGCAGCCGGAAGTTGTTGTGCACAACTTCTTTGGATGCGACAAACCCTTAGGGATTATGGGATTAACTTGCGCAACATTCCACTCTTGTGTGACAACGAGAGTGCCATCAAGATAGCCCATAATCCGGTGAAGCACTCTAGGACCAAACACATAGACATTCGACACCATTTCTTGTGAGATCACTCAATGAAGGGAGATATTGTAATTTCTCATGTGAGGACGGAACATCAACTCGCGGATATCTTCACCAAGCCTCTTGATGAGAAGCGTTTCTGTGAGCTAAGAAGTGAGCTCAACATTTTGGATTCTAGGAACTCACTTTTTGAGCTATATTTCGAAAAACTCTTCTCTATCTTAATTTCTCTTCAAAAAAAAAACTGTTTGAGAGAACTTTTTCTTGGAAATGGATCATTTTTTTATCATACTTTCTTCATTAATCATGTTTGCATTGCTTGTTGTCCAAAAGGACCAATGATTGGAGGGCAAAGCTCTAAAATACAGTTTTTCAGCCCAGTCGGACCGGACTAGTCCGCCCCATTGGACGGACAAGTCTGGGTCCAGACTAGTCCGCGGCTAGTCCGCATACCGGACTAGTCCGCTCTGAGGCCGGACTAGTCCGGAGGCAGACTAGTCCGCGTCTGGTCCGCGCACCGGACTAGTCCGTCATGGCACCGGACTAGTCCGGCCCTTGGGGGCTTAAACCCCCAGGGTCGGCCCAGACCCCTCCTCTTCCTCTCACTCGCGCCTCTCCCTCTCCCACGCTCAAGCAACCGCCTCTTTTGGCGATTTTTCGCTCCAACCACCAAATCTCGATTCCAATCCGTGCATTGGAGCCCTTGGGAGTGAGGGATCGTTTCCCCGCGCTTCACCTTCGCAATCCATCATCGATTTCGTCGATTCTCGCGGATTTAAGAAGGTATTCTAGCTTTTTCAAAAACTTTCCCCATTTTTGATTCTTGAGGTTTTTGATAGGAACACCTTCATAGATATTGCTCCATATACCCTTGTGATCATAGTCTAGGAGTATTGCGCGCTGATTCGATGATTTTTCGATGAATCGATTAGGGTTAGGGTTCACTCTGCGCAACCCGGACTAGTCCGGTCCCAGGCGGACAAGTCCGGTTTGCACAGGGCAAACCCTACTTCTAGTCTTTTCTTGAGATCTTTTCCGCAATGCTCCCTCTCCTTGGACTCACACCTTCCTTTCTCTATGCTTTCCGCAGCATGTCGAACTCGGAGTGTTCCCCTTCTCGTCTCAACCCCGAGGGGCGAACCAAAGCTCAAATTGTCGAGGCAAGGACCAAGGTTGCGCTCGTAGAAGCGCAAAAGGCAAAGGAAGAGAGACGGCTGAAGGCACTCGAAGCCTCCAAAGTTTCCGCAAGCATCTACAACGAGGAAGAAGCCATAGCTAGAGCAACCGCAGAGTCCCTCAATGAGCTGCGGAAGAAGAAAAGGGAAGACAGGGAGGCTCACAACTCCAGGGCTGCTGAAGCCAATGCACCCAAGAGAAAGAAGCTCGCCACCATTGGGGAGAAAGCGAAGGGCAAGGAGCCAGCCCAAATGGAAGCTGAGCCTAGGGTCGAGCGTGACCCTAAGAAGGGAAAGGCTCCGGCGCCTGTCGAGCCGACGAAGAAGAAGCCAGCTGTCAAGATGTCAGCAAAGAAGGCAGCTGGAGGTGTGGTGATCAAGGAGAAAGGGAAGGCCACTTCCATTTGGCCCCCTTGAGGTTCACAGACCAGAAAGGAACCCCAACAGGCAGAAGGAGTTGCCTGCCAATGTGTTTCATGGAAAAGGGGCTGAAAAAGCCAGGAGGCTGAGGACCGAGAAGGTCTACAAGTTTGAGAGGAGCACGGCAGATCCCAGGTTCTAGTGTGACTTTCATTGTGACTACTACCGGCTAGTCTATCAGCAGATGAAGAAGCCAGTAATAGAAGCTCAATGGGTTGACTAGGATTACATGGCCAACAAGCAACACTCTGCTTTTGACGCTGTCATCGAAGCTGCTGAGCGCCATGACCTCAAGAAGATCATGGGTTTCAAGTATGACTGGAATGTCGAAGTGATTCTGCAGTTCTACTCCACCATCTACTTCACCACCTCAGGTGACAGAAGAATTATTTGGATGACACATGGTGAGCAGTACTCAGTCACTTTCGCAGAGTTTGCCAGGATTCTAGGGCTTGAGGCACACATGGATCATGAGATTATAATCTCTAACCTCAAGGCCGTGGACCGTGAAGAGCTGGCATATATGTATCCAAGTCACGTCCCATTTGATGCCGGTCTCGCCCGCAACATCAAGCCCTTCTACAGCATTATGAACAGAATCCTCAGAAGGACGATAGCACCAAAGGACGGTGATGCTGGGGTAATTCAAGGGAACTTGAGGCACTTGCTACTTCTGGTTGATGGGGAAGAGAAGTTCAACCTCGTCGATTACATCTTCGACGACATCTTCAACATCTCGCATACCCCCAACCGTGCTTGCGGGTATGCCCCCTACATCATGTGCCTCATCGAGAAGGTGTCGGGCGTGACCTTCGTCAAGGACGTGTCGCATCGCCCGCTTCGTCCTCAGAAGCCCCCGAATGTACCTGTTCCTCCTCGTCGCAAGAATGCAGATCCTCCATCTCGCCCCGTGGCACCTCCGTCTCCGCCTCCGCCTCAATCCATGAGTGCTTTCTTCAAATGCTTCAAGGCGATCTTCACTTCCTACCGAAAGCAAGAGATCCGCGCTCAAAGGGCACACAAGCGTCAGGAAAAATATCTTAAGGTGGTGTGCGACAAGCTGGAGGTCCCGATGTCCTCTCCAGAGGTGAGTGATGGGGAGATCACTCCATTCCCCAACTTCACCGCCGATGAGCTCGCCCAGCTCCAAGAGGATGGAAGCTCCTCTTGGGCTGCTCCCTCGGCAAGGAACTCCGACGACGACGACGCCAACGATCATGAGGAAGACGTCGAAGATTCTGAGGCCACGGTGAGTGGAAGTGGCGAAGACGAGGACTAGTTCGTAGATCTTCGTTTCCCCCCTTCTTTTCCTTTTTGGTGCCTTGATGCCAAAGGGGGGGAGTTAAGGGGGAGTTAATCTTTTGTGAACTTGTTTTGTAATATATTCATGCTCTTGGATGTTTCCATTTGTGCAAGACTTGTTAATGTTGTTTAATATCAATATAATGCTCTTATTGTCAATCTTTTGATTATATTGATGCTCTTTATGTCTTGTCACAATTGTTGAGCACATCACGTAGGCACCCCACCATAACGTGTGTGGGTATGAAAGATCTCCTCCACCTCTTTTACATGCTGCATACATTGAGGGGGAGTCATTCATACGCACACAAGTTATGAAAACCAATTTTAATACTCTTAATTGTTGAAGGACTTAATGTGTTGTCATCAATCACCAAAAAGGGGGAGATTGAAAGTGCATCTAGGTTCCCCGTGGGTTTTGGATGATTGATGACGACAATTAAGTCGCTAATGAGCTCAAGTGATCTTAGCACAGGTGTGGACTCGATCGGAGACGCAAACCCTCAAAAAGGAAAAGGAAGGAAACGGAGTCAACTCGAAGCGTAGAAACTAGGGTTTCTAGCGTGTTGAGTTAGACTAGCCGTAGAAATAGGAGGGTGCGTGTGTAAAGTGCATTGAGATCAAGTTTGGGAGCTCAAAGTGGTTTAGAGGTCAAACCCCTTGAGAGAAAAGAGTGGATAGCCGGACTAGTCCGCCCCTGGCCGGCCAAGTCCGTATTCGGCCGGACCAGAAGGGTCTGACTGAGATCGGACTAGTCCGTTCGTGGCCGGACTAGTCCGGGTAGCAGTGAGTGGGTTTTGGAGACTAAGTCTCAAAACCACGGACTTGTCCGTTTGAGTCCGGACCAAGATGTCCTGAGTGAGAACGGACTAGTCCGCCTGTGGGGCCGGACTAGTCCCGGTTGGCGAGTTGAAGGTGCTTCTGTGACTAAGTCTGGGAGGACCGGACTAGTCCGCCCTTGGGGCCGGACTAGTCCGTGGTCCTCAGACTAGTCCGTTTTCACACGGAGCAAAAGGCTCTGTGTGAGATCGGACTAGTCCGGTGGTGACCGGACTAGTCCGTTGTTGAAGTGACCGTTTGAATTTGAAGTTTGGCGGGTAGTGTGACGATAGCGTGTCAGCTGTCGGGGCCTGACAAGAGGTCAGTGGTCCCCTAGGCCGGACTAGTCCGCCCTTCTGCTGAAGTCAGCAGTATGGGCTTGGGACCTCTATAAATAGAGGTCCCCTGAGTTCTTTTGAACCAACTCTTGAACTGACTTGAACCCTAGCGCCACCACAGCCAACTTGGAGCACTCTTAAGCCTCTTTCTTGCCAACTTTCCCTCTAAAACTAATTCTTGAGTGGATTAGGGTTTAGTGAGGTGGAGAAGAGGAAGAACATCGCGCTTGTGCTCCCGGTTTGATCTCTTGCACTCATTGAGTCTTTGTGAGCTGTGTGTTGAGTGTGTTTTGTGTTGTTGATCATCTTTGTGGTGTGGGAGCCTCAGATTGTGAGAAGCCCCAACGAATCTTGTATTCGCACTTTGAGATAGTGGAGAACCAAGTTAGGCCCGTGAGGTAAACTTGGTGAGGGAAGGGTTGGTGAACCCGGTCCTTTGTGGACTCCTCAACGGGGACGTAGATTCTTGTGTGGAATCGAACCTCGGGATAAAATCCTTGTGTCTCCGTGTTCTTCGTATTTTGTTTATCGCATACTTAGCTCTAGGGTTGCTAGTCTTGTCTTGTGCCTCACATTTTTTAATCTTGTTAAAACTTGACTCACTCTTGTGTTGATAGTTTCTAAACTTGTATTAAACATATCCTCACTTGTAGCCTCGAGAAAATCCCTTTAAAACTTGCTAGAAACACTTTTTAGGGTTCTTCACGCAGGCTGACCGGACTAGTCCGCCCCCAGACCGGACTAGTCCGCCCCCTGTGATTTAATCTCGTTTTATTAAGTCATTTGCAGGTCGATTAGCCTATTCACCCCCCCCCCCCCATCTAGGCAACTTTCAAATATGATGGGTGATCTAAGCAAGCCTGGTATGTGGATGGGTTGGATGTTATGGTGGTTTGCTTGCCTTAGATCTAAGGACCGGTTCATGCGAGAATATGCCAGGTCAACAGTGCCACCACAAGGCCAAGTATGGGTGCGGCGTAGCTGAATAATTAGGAGTGCTGCTAGTATTGTATAGACCATTGGATGGCGCGGGGAATGAGAGTCGAGGAGGACTGCCCTGGGATCCGCATGGCACACGAGGGGGCCCGTGGGTGGGAGAATAGAGATTCAAGCCTGCCGGTGAAACCTTAGTGGGCCCGTACATACTAGTAGTCCCTTTTGAAAGGCTATTTTGTGATCTCTTGGCCACACACCTACAGAAGTGTGAGATGGCATAATGGAGGTTTCTTAGTCATCGAAAGGTGATGAAATCACAAACATGTGGGTAAAGTGGTACAAACTCTGCAGAGTGTTAAAAACTATCATGATAGCTGTGCTCCCGGTTATGAGCGCCTGGATGACCTACATGATTAGAGTGAAATAGGGATTTGGGATGGTTATGGTTGGTTTATGGTTATGGTCTGGTAATGGTTATGGTTGGTTTATGGTCATGGATATGAATTAGAGTTATGGTAATTGGACATGGATAATGATGAGGTTGCCAATAATTGGATATGGTTTATATTATGTTAATATGATGGTTATGATGGGATTGTTTCACATAGACATAGTATAATGCTTTTCAAATGTTTTACTGTACTTTTCAACACTTAGTCATTATTACATTCGTCATTTGAATAAGCCACATGTCATACTTTCCACACTTGCTGAGTATGACATGTACTCACCCTTGCAATTCCCCCCCCCCCCCCCAACAGCTACTGGAGACAATTGGGAGTACCCTGAGGATCACGTGGAGTACTAGGTTGCGTACCGCCGTCAATTGCCTGTGGATTGGAGTCGTGCTGTTTAGTTTATTTTCCGCTGCAATTATTTAGAGTTTCATCATTCGTGATCTATTGGATTATTGTAATAAAGTACTTATTTAATAGTTAAGATGTGGTTAAATTCTGTATATCGGTTGTGATGCAACCGTATATGTGTGATGAACTTCCTGGGCACACATATGCGTTACGCTTGGTTCATATTCGAAACCGGGTGTCACAAATTGGTATCAGAGCCGCGTTGACCGTAGGACGCAAGCCTAGGTAGAATGGACACTCTAGAGCACTTAGGAACACTCTTCTAATCTGCTATTTTCGAAAAAATTTGCTGCTGTTTTGTTCCTTTATTTTCAGCCGCAAAAAGTACTGATCGCTGCTGCGTTTCTAATAAAAAAATTTCAGAAGTGAGCAATATTAAGTGCTGCTGTTTTGCTGCGTAAATTTTCGCGAAAATGTGTGTTTTGCTGCTGTTATGTGTGGGTAAAATTATTGTGTTGGTTGCTGTATTTTTCTCTCTAATTTTTTTCGTTCTTTTGGAACCGCTGCACCGCTCTTTTTTCCGCCATTTTAGGCTGCTGAAATTTTCAGATTTGTATTTGTTATTTTTTCCCTCTAATATATTTTTGTTTTCTGTAGATGGCCCGCACCAAGACAACCCCCCGTAAGTCGACCGGTGGACTTGTGCCCCCGCGTAGGTTGGCCAGTCGCTCTCCGGCCGTCGACCCCCGTCACCCCGTGGTGATCCGTTCTGACGGCAGAGCCGCAGGACAACTGCGTCACCGTCTCCGTGCCCTACTCCGCGAGGCTGGCTACCGTCACCACAGCCTCTCGCTCTCCTACCACACTACTGGAGTGCAGCGCCCCGGCAGGAAGGAGTGGAGCTGCAAAATCTATATCTACTATGGTGATGAGTTGGTGAAGACCCACAGCAGCCCTGCTTGGAGGAGCTCCCGCCGATCTGCAGAGCAGGATGCTAGCTGGGAAGCAGCCACCTTTTGGAGCCACGCCCGCCGTTTCCGTCTGGAGGACACGGTGCACACCTTCGTTCCGCAGCGTCCCAGTGGCACTACGCGCTTCGTCTCCAGGCACGTGGAGGGACCCCTGGACCTCCCGCAGTCTCGTCAGACTATTGACGACGTGGCCCAGCTCAGTGCCCGACTTCAGAGGGCGCAGCAGGAGATTCAGGATGGACGTGACCTCGCCCAGCGCCACGAGGCGATAATCAGGAGGTATCGTCGGATCACCGACGAGGACCCGGACGACTACGCGTCCGACACCCCGACGTGGACCCCAGACTCTCCAGACCGTCGCAACGGTCAGCGTGAGTCGTCTTCTGAGGAGTCCTCTGACGAGGAGCCTTCCAGTGTGGCGTCTACCGCACCACCGCCGCCTGCTGCCTCACCACCACAGGACCCCGAGGACCCCGAGGACCCCGACGATGACGACGACGACGAGGACCCGTATGAGTTCCCGCTTGACGACGAGTAGTCCTCGACCTATGCCACGACTCAAGGATAGGCACACCCTCATTAGTTAAATAAGAGCGACGTAGACATACTTGTGTGACCTTGAGTTGTGTTACTTCTTTTAGGATCTTCGTCAATTTTGTTTGGTGCTTGTTTGAGTGCTTGTGTGCTTGGTAGAGAGTTGTGGAATGCTTCGGCACTTGTCCACATCCTCATAATATAGGTCTATATTAATAAAGGATTATTTAGTGTCACATACCTTGATGCATATAGTTGGGACGTTTCTTTCCAAATTCTAAATCCTTCTGTCCCCACCTTTCTTTCGCCAACAGATGGTGAGAACTCATAACCAGAGGGATGCCAATGATGAGGAGGAGCGCAATGAAGTACCTCAGAACAACCAGGGACATGCTCATGGAGCTATCAACATTGAACACCTGTTAGCTATGCAGAACCAGCTCATGCAGACCATGATACAGACAATGGGACAGCTGCAAGCTGGCAATAACAACAACAATCAGCCTCATATACCGCCCCCGCCGCCACCCCCACCACATCACAACCGTTTGGGAGAGTTTATGAGGACCAGACCGCCTACCTTTGCACAAGCCATAGACCCAATGGAAGCTGTATGATTGGCTGAAGTCTGTTGAGAAGAAACTTGCTATTGTCCAGTGCACTGATAGGGAGAAGGTTCTCTTTGCATCACATCAACTAGTTGGAGCAGCCGCCGACTGGTGGGAAGCTCTTTGCAACGCTCATGATAATCAGGAGACAATCACTTGGGCTGAGTTTAAGCAGAGTTTCCGTTCCCACTATGTACCTGAAGGAGTTATGATACTGAGAAGACAAGACTTTGAAAATCTCAGGCAAGGAAGGATGAGCGTGAGTGAGTATCTCAACAAATTCACTCAATTATCAAGATATGCTCTAGAAGACATCAAAACTGATAGTAGGAAGCAGTATCTGTTTATGAGGGGTCTCAACAATGAAATTCAAGTCCAATTGCTCAATACTGATTATCCAAACTTCCAAAAGCTGGTTGACAAGGCTATTGTGGTTGAGAACAAGATTCGTGAGATGGAGCAGGACAACAAGAGGAAGATGCCACATCATGGACCGCAGCAAGGAAGCAATGTTCGCCCCCGCTATGCACCACCCACTGCACCACACTACAACCCATCTGCTCCTGCATACCGTGCCGCTTATCCGCCCAGCCCAAATCAGCCACCGCAGCAACGCCCCGCCATGCAAGCGCCTCGCTATCCTGTGCCACCTGCGCCGCGTCCTAACATGGCAGCAAATGCTCAAAACCAGATGCGCCCAAACTTCCCTAACGCTACGGGTGGTAAGACATGCTATGTGTGTGGAGAACCCGGACATTTTGCAAGCCAATGCCCCAGGAGAAACAATGGACCTATGAACAATGCACCAAGGCCAAATCACCCGCGACCAAATGGAGAAGCACCACAAGGCAACCGTGGACAGCAGAATTTTGCTCGTGGCAATGTGAATCATGTCTCTACTGAGGAAGCCCAGCAAGCTGACGACGTCGTGATTGGTATGTTTCTCGCCAACTCCAACCCCGCGACTGTTTTATTCGATTCGGGAGCATCTCATTCATTCATCTCGTCAAAGTATGTTGCCAAGTACAATTTGCCTATATCTCATATGAAGCAAACTATGCTAGTAAGTTCTCCTGGCGGAGAGATGAGGACAAATATAGTATGTCCGAAAGTAAGCATTAAAATAAGGGGGTAGACTTTCTCGCAAACCTCATAGTATTGGACTCCCAAGGAATAGACATAATACTTGGAATGGACTGGTTGAGCAAGTATAATGGAGTCATTCAATGTGCCGAAAGGATTGTGCAGTTGACGAGTGAACATGGTACACGCATCGAAGTTGAAGCAGCCCAACCTGCAAGAGAGAAAGCGATGCTGAATCACGTGGAAGAAGTGACATTGGAAAGCATTCCGATCGTTCGCGAGTACCCGGATGTGTTTCCAGATGAGTTGCCAGTTATGCCACCTGATCGTGACATAGAATTCGCCATTGAGTTGATACCCGGAACTGCACCTATAGCTAAGAGGCCGTATAGGATGCCTCCTAAGGAATTAGCAGAGCTCAAGAAGCAAATTCAAGAGCAGCTAGAGAAGGGTTTTATACGCCCAAGTTCATCCCCGTGGGGAGCCCCAGTGCTCTTCGTAGATAAGAAGGATGAAACCCAGAGGATGTGCGTGGACTATAGGTCTCTCAACGAAGTGACAATTAAGAACAAGTACTCACTGCCCCGTATCGAGGATTTGTTCGACCAAATGAAGGGTGCCTGTATCTTCTCCAAGATCGACTTGCGGTCAGGATACTTCCAAATGAAGATTAGACCATCGGATATACCCAAGACAGTATTTCGGACACGATATGGATCTTATGAGTACACTGTCATGTCATTTGGATTGACGAACGCGCCTGCGTACTTTATGTATCTCATAAATAAGGTCTTCATGGAATATCTGGATAAGTTCGTTGTAGTGTTCATCTATGATATTATGATCTACTCAAAGGATGAGAAGGAACACGAGGAACACTTGAGGCTTACGCTGCAGAAATTGAGGGAGCACCAATTGTATGCCAAGTTCAGTAAATGTCAATTCTGGTTACGGGAAGTTTCTTTCTTAGGCCATATTATCTCTGGAGGAGGAGTATCAGTTGACCCAGGGAAGGTGAGAGATGTGCTTAAGTGGGAACCGCCACAGAATGTCAAGGAAATTCGGAGTTTCCTTGGAATGGTTGGATATTACCGCCGATTCATCAAGGATTTCTCCAAAATAGCCAAGCCTATGACCGAATTACTCATGAAAGGGAAGGCATTCCGATGGACTCAAGCTTGTTAGGATAGCTTTGAGGAGTTAAAGAAAAGGTTGACAACCGCGCCGGTGTTAGTATTACCGGACGTGAGCAAGAGTTTTGATATATATTGTGATGCATTAAGACAAGGATTAGGATGTGTGCTCATGCAAGAAGGCCAAGTAGTAGCTTATGCATCGAGGCAACTAAAGAAACATGAGTTGAATTATCCTACGCACGACCTTGAACTCGCAGCCGTGGTACACGCCTTGAAGATATGGAGACACTATGTTTTTGGTCACCGATGTGAGATTTATACGGATCACAAGAGTCTCAAGTACATATTTACGCAAACGGATCTGAATCTGAGGCAACGCCGATGGTTGGAGCTCATCAAGGATTATGACGTGGGAATCAACTATCACCCAGGGAAGGCCAATGTAGTGGCTGATGCTTTGAGCCGAAAAGGAGTAAGTCATCAACTCACAGTTCAAGAACTGCCGTCCGAGTTATGTAAGGAGTTTGAACGGTTGAACCTTGGATTCATAAATGAGATGGGAACGATGGAAGTCAACCCAACATTAGAGCAGGAAATACGGGAAGGACAAACAAAGGACAAGGAAATACAGGAAATCAAGGAAAGGACCCAATAAGGAAAGGAATTCAGATTTGATGAGGACGAACAGGGTACCTTATGGCTTGGGAAGAGGATTGTGGTACCTAATGTCAGGCATATTCGTGAAACAATATTGAAGGAGGCACATGACTCGCCTTACTCAATTCATCCTGGCTGTACGAAAATGTACAAGGACTTAAAGACATGTTATTGGTGGGCCAGCATGAAAAAGGACATAGCCGAATATGTTGCACTTTGTGATGTGTGCCAACGAGTTAAAGCTGAACATCAAAAGCCAGCCGGATTGCTACAACCATTGAAGATCCCGGAATGGAAGTGGGAAGAGATTGGTATGGACTTTATAGTTGGATTACCGCGAACTTAGTCTGGCTATGATTCAATATGGGTTATTGTGGATCGATTGACAAAATCAGCTCATTTCATCCCTGTCAAGACCACATATACCACCGCGAAGCTAGCATAATTGTATATGGAACATATTGTGTGCCGACACGGAGTACCGAAGAAGATAGTCTCGGATAGAGGTTCTCAGTTTACCTCCAGATTTTGGCAGAAATTGCATGAAGCAATGGGAACAAGGTTGAACTTCAGTTCGGCGTATCACCCTCAAACAGATGGACAAACCGAGAGGACCAACCAAATTTTGGAAGACATGTTAAGAGCTTGTGCTTTAAAGCACGGGAAAAGTTGGGATAAAAGTTTGCCGTATGCTGAATTCTCGTACAACAATAGTTACCAAGCAAGTTTGAAAATGTCACCCTATGAAGCATTATACGGAAGGAAGTGTAGGACTCCCTTGTTCTGGAATGAAACCGGAGAGAATCAAGTGTTTGGTCCCGACGTGTTACAAGACGCTGAAAGGCAAGTCCAAATAATACGGGAAAACTTAAAGGCTGCCCAGTCTCGACAGAAAGGTTATGCTGATAATAGGCGAAGGAGTTTGACTTTTGAAGTTGGAGATTTTATATACCTCAAAGTGTCACCTATCAGAGGTCAGCGACGGTTTAATGTCAAAGGAAAACTGGCACCACGTTACCATTCAAGATTTTGGACAAACGAGGAGAAGTGGCTTATCGACTTGAGCTGCCGACGTATCTCTCCGATGTACACGACGTGTTTCACATCTCTCAACTCAAGAAGTGTCTCAGGGTACCGGAAGAACAAGTGCCGATGGATGAGTTAGAACTTCAGGAGGATTTGTCCTATGTCGAGCAACCTATCAAGATTTTGGATATGAAGGAAAGGGTCACGAGAAATAAGAGGATCCGTTGGTGCAAAGTGCAATGGAAACACCATACGGAAGCCGAAGCTACATGGGAACGTGAAGAAGACTTGAAGGCAGAATTTCCTCATCTTTTCTCCACGCTATTGAATCTTGAGGGCGAGATTCACTTTAAGGGGGGTAGGTTTGTAACACCCTAATTTTACGCATCATGCATTGCATACATGATCATGCATTAAACATTAGTAGGATAAAAGAAAAATAATAAAACATAAAAGATAGAGCATATATATACGAATGTATGTAGCAAAAGAAGAAATAGAAAATAATAATTATAGCCTAAAACATGTATTAGGGAATAAGTATAAAAATTATAATAATAAAAAAATATAAAAGATATAAATAAATAAAATATATATAATAAGAAATATATATATATAAAAAAAGTAAATGAATAAAATAAATAAGATAAATAAAAATAATAATATAATAATATATATATAATAAAAGAAAAAAAGGAAAGAAAAAAAAAGAAGAAAAAAAAAACGGCCAACCCGGCGGCCAGGCCAGCGGCCCAGCCGACCGAGCGCCCCGCGCCAGCCCCGCCTGGGTCCCGCCCCCGAGTCCCGACCCCGCCCGCCGTATTGCGCCCCGGCGCGCTCGGCCGCAGCGCCCGCCTCCCGCTCCCGCGCCAGCACGCGACCCCACCCCGCAGCGCTCGCCTGCCCCCGCGTCGAAACCGACTCCCGATCGCTCTCGGTAACCGCCCGCGCCTATAAAATGACCGGCTCCCTAGGTTTTTCCCGATACCAGGAGCAGCCGCCGGAAGCCGCCGGTACAGAAGCGAAAAAAGGGTACAGAAGGCTGCGCCGCCAGGGAAAAGAAGGGGAAGAAGAGGAAGAAAAAGAGGAGGGCTCCACCGTTCGTCGGAGATCGACTTCGCCATCGCGTCGCCGGCGTCGTGCCGCCGGAGGACGCATCTACTTTGTCTACGCATTGTCCCCATCCCGCGATCATCAAAGCCATCGCATCTACGGTAGGCCATGTTCCCGATGCGAATTATAGCGATCATATTGAGCCTAATAGGCGTAACTTGATCGTAGTTGTGTCATAATTTTATTTTCAGCAGCATTAATCCACCCTAAAACCCCCATAAACTCATATGAACACGTATGAACTAGTTGCATCTAATTATTAAACAACTGTAGTAAATTAATTATTGAATTGTGCATGCATACATGTCATTGCATGTTGATTATTTTGCGTGCATCATGTTGAATTGTATATGTTCTCTTGTATGTATGATCACGAGTAGAGGGAAGTGCTCAAGAGGCCGTATACGAGGATTTCCAGAACCAAGACTTCGAAGCGCTTGAGCAACCCCATCCGTCGGAGCAAGGCAAGTGTCTTTGAAGCATATTGATCCTGTTTTATTAAATGTTTTGTTTGCGAACTTGCATGATTGTGTCAAATTGATGGGAATCCTATGGTAGGAAGTTTACTAGTTTTGTTTGACCACCCTTGTCACCTGAAATTTATGGTAGAGGGTCGGGAAGGGTTTTTACCTTTTTGCTTCGCTTAATTAATTGGGATGGCAAACACCACTACACATTAAATTATGCATCGATGATATTCTGGTTAATGTGAACTGGTCAATATGATGGGTGATCTAAGCAAGCCTGGTATGTGGATGGGTTGGATGTTATGGTGGTTTGCTTGCCTTAGATCTAAGGACCGGTTCATGCGAGAATATGCCAGGTCAACAGTGCCACCACAAGGCCAAGTATGGGTGCGGCGTAGCTGAATAATTAGGAGCGCTGCTAGTATTGTATGGACCATTGGATGGCGCGGGGAATGGGAGTCGAGGAGGACTGCCCTGGGATCCGCATGGCACACGAGGGGGCCCGTGGGTGGGAGAATAGAGATTCAAGCCTGCCGGTGAAACCTTAGTGGGCCCGTACATACTAGTAGTCCCTTTTGAAAGGCTATTTTGTGATCTCTTGGCCACACACCTACGGAAGTGTGAGATGGCATAATGGAGGTTTCTTAGTCATCGAAAGGTGATGAAATCACAAACATGTGGGTAAAGTGGTACAAACTCTGCAGAGTGTTAAAAACTATGATGATAGCCGTGCTCCCGGTTATGAGCGCCTGGATGACCTACATGATTAGAGTGAAATTGGGATTTGGGATGGTTATGGTTGGTTTATGGTTATGGTCTGGTAATGGTTATGGTTGGTTTATGGTCATGGATATGAATTTGAGTTATGGTAATTGGACATGGATAATGATGATGTTGGCAATAATTGGATATGGTTTATATTATGTTAATATGATGGTTATGATGGGATTGTTTCACATAGACATAGTATAATGCTTTTCAAATGTTTTACTGTACTTTTCAGCACTTAGCCATTATTACATTCGTCATTTGAATAAGCCACATGTCATACTTTCCACACTTGCTGAGTACGACATGTACTGACCCTTGCAATTCCCCCCCCCCCCCCAACAGCTACTGGAGACAATTGGGAGTACCCTGGGGATCACGTGGAGTACTAGGTTGCGTACCGCCGTCAATTGCCTGTGGATTGGAGTCGTGCTGTTTAGTTTATTTTCCGCTGCAATTATTTAGAGTTTCATCATTCGTGATCTATTGGATTATTGTAATAAAGTACTTATTTAATAGTTAAGACGTGGTTAAATTCTGTATATCGGTTGTGATGCAACCGTATATGTGTGATGAACTTCCTGGGCACACATATGCGTTACGCTTGGTTCATATTCGGAACCGGGTGTCACAGTAAGTGTTCGGGTCATAGCCAAGCAAGAAACCTTCATCGGACTTCGGAGCGAACTTTGAAGTCCTCGGATTCTTGTTTAAAATATAGCATTTAGAATCAATGACTCAAAAATAGGAAATATTTGGCATGTTTCCTGTGAGTAGCTCATATGATGTCTTCTTGAGTAGTCGATTAAGGTAGAGTTGGTTTATGGCGTGGCAAGTGGTGTTGACCGCTTCCGCCCAAAACTAATCTGAGGTCTTGTATTCATTGAGCATTGTTCTTGCCATCTCTATGAGAGTACGATTCTTCCTTTCGGCAACTCCATTTTGTTGAGGGGAATAAGGTGTTGAAAACTCATGCTTTATGCCTTCTTCGTCCAGGTACTCCTCAACTTGAGTGTTCTTGAACTCCGTGCCGTTGTCGCTTCGTATGTTCTTGACCTTCAATGAGAACTCATTCTGGGCACGCTTGAGAAACTTCTTGAGGGTTCCTTGAGTTCCTGTCTTATCATGCAAAAAGAAAACCCAAGTGAAGCGCGAAAAGTCATCAACAATTACTAAGCCATATTTGTTCTTGCCGATGCTTATGTAAGCAATTGGACTAAATAAGTCCATGTGAAGCAACTCGAGCGGTCTTGTTGTAGTCATGACGTTCTTCGCGAGATGAGGTGCTCCAACTTGCTTCCCGGCTTGGCACGCGCTACAAGGCCTGTCTTTCTCAAAGACAATATCCTTCACACCTCGGATGTGATCTCCCTTGAGGAGTTTTTGAAGATTCCTCATACCAACATGCGCTAGCCGTCTATGCCACAGCCAACCCATGTTGGTCTTTGCAATCAAGCATGTGTCAAGTTCGGCTTTATCATTGTTGAAGTCAACAAGGTAAAGCTTTCCCTTTAACACACCCTTGAATGCAATGGAACCATCACCTCGTCTAGAGACGGTCACACCCTCATTAGTGAACAACCAATTATAACTTTTATCACATAATTGAGATATGGAGAACATGTTATAATCTAAGGAATCGACGTGTAACACATGAGAAAGGGTATGTTGAGACAATATAGCAATTTACCAGTACCAAGCACCTTTCCTTGACTGTTGTATCCAAAATAGATGCACTCGCTTGGATCCTCATTTTCTTCATACTCTACGAACATCCTTCTTTCTCTGGTCATATGGTTGGTGCAACCACTGTCTAGCACCCATTTCGATCCACCGGAGGAATAGGCCTACAAAAACAAATCATGCCTTGGTTTTAGGTACCCAAGCTTGCTTGGGTCCTTGGAGGTTAGTTACAAGAGATTTGGGCACCCACACATGAGACTTGTAGTTCCCATGGCGTGGCCCAACATAATGAGCATAAACTTTACCAAAATTATTTCTCATTAGAACATAGGATGCATTGAAAGTTCTGAATAATAGTTGTTGTTGTTTATGAACAGAACTAGTCCGGGAAACCAGACTTGTCCGGAGGACCGGACTTGTCCGAGTAAGGACCGGACTAGTCCGGTTATTGTATTTGTTGACTATCTTGGACTTATTAGCATTATTGGTCTTTCTAGCTTGAGAGGAGTTTCCCTTCACAAAGGCAATACTATCCTTGTTATTTTTATGGCTTCTAGCATATTGCTTTTCACCATAAGAATACCCAATGCCATATTTGACATTAGGAGTTCTTGTGACCAAGTATGCACTACGTGCATATTTGATCTTCTCCTTGTCAAATATGCCACTTTGGGAAGGATGCTTGTCCTCGGTAGAGGTTGACTTTTCCTTCAAAGCTAGTGTCAATTTTAGCACATGAACACATAATTGTAGCTTCAGTTTTAAGTGGTTGAGAAGGTGAGCTTGAAGAGGATGAGGGGTCACTTTGTTTGAGTGACTCAACTTGTACCTCAAGGATTTTGTTAACCTTGGATAGGTTAGCAAGTTCATCCTTGATGGTGGTGTTTGAGTCGCTTAGCTTCAAGCAAGCTTCCTTGCTTGAGGCTAAATCAAGTTCTAGTGACTTGCCTCGCTCCTTTTAAAGTTCGAGAAGTTTATCATGTTCAAGATATTCCTCCTTTTGAGACATAATCATATCTTCTTGATGGTTGATCAACTTCTCCTTCTCAACAAGCTGATCTAGTAGAAATTTTATCTTCACAGTTGTTTTCTTATCTAAGCCAACGAGCATGTCTTCATTATCACTAGCAACTTCACTATCACTAGAATAGGAATGCAAGGAAGAGGATTTGGTTGTTACCTTTTGTTTACCTTCCTTTGCCATGAGACAAGTGTTGTTGCCCTTCCATGCACCGAGATTTGTGAAGAGGTGGATTTCTTAGTTGTCTTCTCGATGACTATGCTGGCCATCTCCTCTTCCTCTTCATATGAGGACTCGTCATTTGAGTCCCACTCCTTTCCTAGATGTGCTTGTCCAGCTTGCTTATTCTTCTTGAAGAATTTGTTGGGTTGAGGCTTCGTTTCCTTGGTTTTCTTCTTGTTTTCTTCGTATGGGCAATCAACTATAAAGTGGTCATATTCACCACAGTTATAGCATGCCCGCCTCAACTTTGGTCTTGACTTCTCTTTGTACTTTCCTTCACTTGATTTTCCCCCTTGTCTTTTCTTCATCATTTTATTGAATCTCTTCATAAAGAGGATCATGTCCTCTTCATCAATGTCGCTGCTCTCGTCATCGCTGTCTTCTTCTTGTTGAGCTTCTCGAGCTTCTTTAGACAAGGGCTTGCAAGTGGACTTCAAAGTGACCCCTTTCTTCTTTGCCAAGGTGAGGTCGGCAATCTCCTTGGCATGCTTTGCTTGCTTTTCCATCATCTCGAAATTTATGATTTTCCCAAGCAGCTCATTCGGGGTCATTTTCTTGTACCTGGGGCTTTCTCTAATCATCGAGCACAATGTGACATTGTGAGGCATAAAAGCTCTAAGAATGAGCTTTACCACCTCGTGATCGTTCCAGTCTTGCTTCCGTATGTTCGAACCTTGTTGATGAGCGTCTTTAACCGGTTGTACATGTCTTGCGGCAAATCATCTTCTTCAATGGTGAATCTTCCCAATTCGCCTTTGATCATTTCGATCTTCGCCTCTCGCACATGACGATCGCCTTCATGTGCAGTTTGCAATGTGTCCCATATTTCCTTTGCAACTCATACCGACTTAATGATGAGGTGATGACTGCTGCAGCATGGGCATTTCGATCGATTGCTTGCTCTTGGCTAGGCGTGAGCTCCTCATCATCGTCGGGGATATCTATTCATGTAACCACAATGTGCCACAAGCTTGGATTGAGTGAGATCAAGTGCATTTTCATGTTTTGCCTCCACATTGAGTAGTCATTGCCATCAAAGTGCGGGGCTTTTTCAAGGGGAATAGATAGGTAGTGATTATTGTTAGAATTTAAACGATCATAATTAAAAGGATATTGGGAGTAGTCGGTGTGACTACCCCCTTCTTCTTCTTCTTCTTCTCGTCCTCGACCTTCACTTTCCCTTTAGAGAGAGCTTTCTTCCTTAGGAGCGCCTTGAGTTCAAGCGTCTCCTCATCGTCATCCTCAAAGTCCTGGATGGCATCGAGGATATTCTCCAATTTTTGAGCTTTTTCGTCTTCAACCTTCTCTTGGTTAAGACTTTTGTGCACATCCTTCATGTCCGACACTTTCTCTTCGAGCGATTAGTCTCTTGCGAAGAGTCCTGCTCTGATACCAATTGTGTCGGTGGTTTTGATCCGGCAGATCTCCCGACACAACTAAAGTGTTAGAGGAGTTTGAGGTTCGGTGTGGGCGCGCGGAGATTCAAGAAGGTGGAGTATAAATGACACAAGAGACACGAAGATTTACATGGTTCGGGCCGCCTGAGCGTAATACCCTACTCCACGGGGTGTGTTGGTGTTGTATTGGATGTATGAGCTCAACGTTAGTTGAGAATGTAGAGTGAGCGTGTCTCCAGTGAGTGTCTAGTGTCCCTATGTATCGTCGGCCTGTCCTTTTATAGTACAAGGGCAGACCGTCACAAGTTAGCCTGGCCCGACATGTGGCCCTGGCGGTTACTGATATTGATACACATTCAACACGTTTAATTGCCCTTAATGACCGAGTTATGGGCTTTGACAGCACCGTTACTGGTAATTAAGGTCGTCCGATCGTGTGTTATTAATATAGTATTTAATGACACTTAATCGGGTCTTGAAGTCCTTGATTCCCCTTTGAAGATCCGGAGCCGTTGTGGAGTCTTCCGGAGGTTAGAGGCTGAAGATCCGACGGTTGGACACGTGGCAGCACCGGAGCACACTGTGGGGAACAGATAGGTCCAGTGCCACCTGACACTTGTCAGTTCCAAAGCTTCCCTTGGTTTGGGGTTAGGTCCGGGGGTGCCATTTCGGTACAGAGCTTCCCCCTTGTGGGCGGTAGCTCCGGTTTGATAGTACACGTGTCGACCCTGGGACTAACCATGATGGATAAGCGGGTCCGGTTATGTCTGACATGTGGGCCTCCGAAGGTATTCAAATCAAGTAGATGACATTCCCTTGAGATCTTTGCGATCCCAAGGGGTATATGGTACCCAGGGTACCGACAGTGGCCCCCTGGGCCCACCTCTGGAGAAGACCCCTTGGGTGAAGTCATTCCGCTGGAGGTGGGTCCATCCTTCGACTTTTGAACTGAGTCTTCAAAGGTCTTCGGATGTGCAGTTGGCAGATAGTTTGGAGTTAAATCCTCGCCGCGTGGAATATCCTGTGTGCGGCAAATGAGATCTTTGGCGTGTGGATCTCACGCAATTGAAGGTCGCCGGTTCCCGATACGAAAATCGTATCGGTTCCGCGCGCCTTGTCAGGCCGCCACCTTCGGGCTTCCCGCCTCGTGATGACAACCGTTCGCCTGGGTAAGAACCTCGACTTGATCGTCAGGGTGGTTTCGGGCCCTCTTGTCATCGGCAGGGTAGGCATTTTGAGTAGTATCTTCGACTTTCTTGCGGTTTCCATCCAAGCGTTGCGAGGGCTTACTTAAGAAGGAAAGCGCACACCGTCTGGGGTTCTTTACGCCTCTCATCTGATCTTGCGCTCAAACTCCCAACTTGTGCTTGCTCTTCCTCTCCTGCCTTGTTGTGCTGCGATGGAGTTGGGTTTCCGCGAGAGCCGTTTGAAGACCGAAGGTGATCTGAAGAAGGTTCGGGCCCTCATGGGATGGTCCTCGGACTTCTTCAACCACCTGGTCTGCGCGGGGGGAGAGCTCTCGTTCGAGAAGGAGCACGCCGGCAAAATGGTGTACTTCTCTTCGTACACCATGGTGGGGTTGATCCCACCTTTTTCCTGCTTTTTCTTGATGCTGCTAGACTTTTATGGTCTGCAGCTGTACCACCTTGGCCCCCACTCCATTCTTCTTGTGTCTATCTTCGTCCACTTATGTGAAATGTGGGTGGGCATCCCCCCCCCTACATTGAACTTTTCCGGACCTTCTTCACCGTCCATACCACCAGTAGTAGTAATGAGTTCCTTGGCTTCTACTACTTCGTGAAGCGCAAGAAGTGCCCATTCAAGTACCTCCGGTCATTTCCCTCTGGAAAGTGGGATGACTGGAAGAAGGACTAGATAGTCATCTGGGTGGAGGAGCACGACAAGTTGGAGCTGCCCGAAGGCCTCCCCAACATCGACACTGCAGTCTGGAGTGAAGCTCCGGTGCTGTCGGACGCCTTCAACCCTGCTCTGACTAGGATCCGCCAGTGCGTGGAGGGAGGATTAACTCCTCAGGCGGTATTTTGCAACTTCCTGGTCAACAGGTGGGCACCGCTGAAGAGGAGAGAAAAACTCGCTTGGGCCCTCAATAGCGTGATGGACGACGACCGGGTCGAGACCGGACTGAAGTCCAACATGGCGGGGGCAACCTTGGAGTTACATCTCAAGAAGTTCCAGCATGGCATCGACGTCGCGGGTGATGACTTGACCCCGCCATCAGCCTTTCTCCCTCTGAACGTGGAAGTAGAGTTCAGCAGGGAGCTCCGACGGACAATGCCGGTGCTTGACGACCTTGGTGTCGTCGAGAGAAGATCGACCTCCAGGGTGGTGAGCCCTGGGGCTTCCGAAGGTGGCTCCGGCCCTGCTCTGAAGCCAAGGGTCGAGGTCGTCGGCATGGGCAAGGAGCCGGCGGACGAACCCTTGAGCCGGAAGAGGAAACTACAACATGCCGATGGAAGGTCCGTCAGGCCAGCAACCTCTGCATCAGCTCCATCTCCCCGGAGGGGGAGGTCTTCTTCCACTGCGGCGACTGTACCCGCAGCGACGTCTTCCCGGGGTGCTAGCTCCGGGCATGCGACTCCATCACCAGGGCCAGTTGAGGCCTCTAGGTCTGGAGGTCCTTCCCGGTCGAGGAGGGCCTCGACTAAGGAAGTGCCCGTGACTACAACGAGTTCCAGGGGGCCTTCCGGAGCTTCCACGCCGGCGGCAGCTATGGTGAGCCCAGCACGCCCGGGAAAGAGGTTCCGCGCAAGCTAGTGCGGAAGCATCCTGAGGTAATTTTTAATCTTTACCTCAGACAGTTGTTTTATTATAGTAACTATTTTTTAAGTTTCTTCATCCATCATCTGCAGTGTTCCCAAGAAGAGGAGTGAGGCTCCACCCTCAGCCACAGCAGCTGAAGTTGTGAGAGCGGAAGCTCCTGCTCCTGTCCCGGTGCCGCCCCAAGTGGTGGCTGAAGCTGCGGCAGCTCCAGCGCCAGCTGTCATGGTCATGGACCTCGACTCATCCCCCGAGACTCCCGTGGTAGCGCCGGACCACGGGAGAGAAGATGCGCCAGCGGCACCTGCCCCGGAGGTTGAAGCTCCGGGTTTGGGTGCTGAGATGATGGAAGCTTCGGCCGTTCAGCCGGAGGAAGCAATAATTCCAGTCCCAGAACCGGAAATTGTCGAAGCCCCGGCGGTTGAGCCGGAGGTAATTGAAGTCCCGGCGTGCGCGCCAGATCTTGAGGAAGTACTGGCGGTTGGGCCGGCTACCTCTAAAGCACCGACCGCTGAGCCGGTCGTTGTTGGAGCTCCGGTCGTAGGGCCGGTTGATGTTGAAGACCTTCTGGCTCCTGAGCCGGTTGCCGCTGAAGCTCCGGCCGCAGGGCCGGCTGTTGTTGAAGATCTTCCGGCGCCCGAGCCGGTCGTTGCGGAGGCGTTAGCGCCCGAGCCCCCAGTAGGGGAGGTGCCCAGGCCGGAGCCAGAAGCAGCTCCTGCTCCGGGAGTGACGACGCCGGAGGTACCCGCGGCTGAGCTGAAGTGCCCTGATGAAGTCGCTGGCCCTCTGCCCGAGGGGGCGAACGAAGATCTGGCGGCTGGTCCTTCGGAACCACTTCTAGAGGTTGGAACTTCATCAGCGAGACCTTCCTTGATGGCCACTGAGGTCATCCCGGAGGACGACCCTAGTGCCGTGGAGGCTCAGGGGACCACTCTTGTGGAGTGGGACCCAATTTTTGTAACTGAAAACCTGCTGGAACCAGCGGAGGATACCCCAGCAGGTCCGGATCCTATCCCGTTGTCATTGTCTATTGACAACGTCTGCTCCAGTCTGTGTCAAGTTCAGCTGGCATTCTTCCACGACAGCAAGGTTCTTGAAGAGGAGCGCCAAACCCTTAGGAGGTGGCGTAATCGGCTCTACTTCGAGACCAAGCTGGCGCAGTCGAGGCTGGCAGATGACAAAGAATGAATCAAGCAGGAGAAGCTCCGTCTGGAGTACTGGGGCAAGTTATTGGATGACAGGGAGAGCTTGACTCGCGCCCTCGACGCTCAATCCCGGGCCATTTATGAGCAGACCAAAGCAGCTAATAGTGCGGCCGATGAACGCCAAGAAAGGCTTGAGGCCATTAACACTACTCTCATCAAGCACCGGGAGGCACTTGAGGAGAGGGAGAAAAGGATCGAAGATGAAGAGCAGAAACTCCTAGAGTTGCGGGATGACGTCTTGAGGAGGGAGGAGGAGCTCACCGAAAAGGTGGCTCTGGCTGACAAGGGCCTCGAGGAGCACGCCAAGAAATTGGAAGAGCGCTACGCTGAGGAGGAGGAGAAGTCCTGGGTGCGAGGGCAGGAACTCTACGGGCAAGAGTGTGCCATTGCTGCCAGGGAGAAGAAAGTAAGGGGCAGAGAGAAGGACCTGGTTGATCGCCGGAACAAGATCTACCTCCGGGAGGAGGAGCTCGGAAAACTCGAGAAACGGGTTGCTGAAAAGATTCAGCAGAACGCCAAAGAAGTTGAGCGCCTCGCTCGCGAGAATTCTGAACTGGCGGCGGCCAAAAGATCCTTGGAAGAGCTGAAGGGCTTGAGGGCTGCGGACTCCCTACAGGTTTGGGAGTTCCCGGGCAAGGCCAACGACGCGCTGACACCGATGGGCTTCAGTCCCGTGCGTCCGGAGGATCCGGAGCCGGAGCCAGACCTGGCATTGCAGGCGTTGAGCTCGGCGGGTAGCAAACTCTCCAAGGTGGGCGACGTCATCGCAGACCAGTTGGAGGTTGAAGGGCAATCCATGGCGAAGAACGTCGCAGAATATGTGCTGGCGTGCTACACCAGTCGGGATCCCCAATTCCCTCTGGACCCGGTGCTTGAAGGTCCAGTCGAAGGAGAAGGTGAAGCCACCCGAGCCAACGTGTCGGAGGTTGCTCAGAAGGTCGCCCAGTTCTTTCATAGGGTCTAGGACCATCTCTATAGCTCCCACTTGTATTCTCTCTTTTTCTTCCTCAATTTTGTAATCCCTTGTCTCCAGATGAATGATGAATGAAATCCCCAAATTTTTGTGAATTTCACTTTTTGTCTTCAACACTTTTGTCTTCACTTGCCCCCCTGGTAGATGTACACAATTTGATTGTGAACATGTACCAAGAGGATATTGTGTTTTGTTGAAGACTCATTTGCTTCGAACTTGTAGAGTGTAGGTCCGAAGTCTTCGATGGTGAAGGCCCCCTGAGGTTGTCGGAGCTTAGAAGCTTCGGCATTGTCTATCGTCGGAGCTTAGTAGCTCCGGCAATAGTCCCTATCAACGCATAGAGCATCGATAGTTAGCCCTCTGGGGTGTCGGAGCTAGTAGCTCCGGCAGTGACCTTTGCCAACACGTAGTTTGTCGGCAGCGGACTCCGTTTGTGGGGTCTTCTCACCATATTTTATTTAGCGTCGACGGCTGGCCCCCCTAGCTTTACCGGAGCTTGGTTGCTCCGGTGATGCTCGTTTTCAATGTTTAACATCGATTACAAGCCACCTAGGTGGAGTCGGAGCTTAGTTAGCTCCGACTTTTCTCCATTAACGTGGATTTTTTATTTTTCCTGCACACTGAAGCCAAGAAAAATAGTAAAATTCGTTCCCTGCCTATAACTTTGTCGCGGCTTACGATTCCCAAGAGAGTTTTAGGTCAAACGCGATTCTGAATACAACTGAATGCGTTGTCTTTTCTCCCAGATCCAATTGTACTTGGACCCGCCTTACTTCGGCCTGTCGGGGTGTAGGTAGAGTGGCGTACTTAGGGTGCTTGACCAGGCTAAGTCGATAGCACACTCCGGCCCTAGGTTGGCTTGGCGGCATTCAGGCGAGTGGGCCGTGAACAATATTTGAATCCAGAAGAATCGACAGTACAGCTCGAATCGTATATGAATCAGTTGAACTAAAATTTCTCAAGAATTGCACGTCTTTGTTATAGACAAGAAAGAGAAAAATAAAAAATGTTGAGCCTGTACAAAATAAATGCACATGGAGTCTGTTTCACATGAAGATGTCTTTCATTATAGGTCCAGGGTACAGGGGAAACAAGTACACTCTTAGGGTACGGAACCAGGCTAAGCGTGTTTAATTTCTCGTTTGACCCAGGGTAGCTAGCCACACTTTTAGTCCTGAGACTGTGACAAGTGTTGCATGAACTTTGTGGACCTTCCGGGAAAGGTCCGGCTGTTCTCCCGGAGGAACTACCCGACTCTGTACAATGACTCTATAACATACACCTCAATTTACTACAGACTCACCTCCGTGATATTAAGTGTAGAACTTACGGAGGTGCTCAATGTTCCAAGGATTTGGGAGAGGTGTCCCATCCTCGGTAGCCAAGCGAACGCTTCTGGGACGGGATACTTTAATCATTCGTAGGGTCCCTCCCAGCTAGGGGAGAGTTTGTTTAACCCTTCTCTGGATTGTATTCTCCGTAGCACCAGATCGCCTTCCTCGAGCTGTCAGTTGTGTACATGCCGCTGATGATAGCGCCGAAGGGCTTGGCGGTATCAGGCATTCGGAACAGCTGCTTGGCACCTTCCTTCCTCAAGGAGGTCTAGGTCTTCACGCCGGAGCTGGTCCTGCGTGGCTTCGTTGAAGGTCCGGACCCGGAGTGACCCCAAGGTGATTTCCGGAGGAAGGATTGCTTCAGCTACGTACACCAGGAAGAAGGGTGTCTCTCCAGTTGACCGGTTTGGAGTTGTCCTGTTGGCCCATAGAGTGGGCGGAAGCTCCTCAATCCAGTTGGCTCCATGTTTTTTCAAGCGCTCATAGGTGCGCGTTTTGAGTCCTTTAAGGATTTCAGCATTTGCTCTCTCGGCTTGGCCATTGCTTGCCGGATGAGCTACGGAGGCGTAGCAAACTTGAATGCCGAGGTCTTTGCAATATCCTTGAAATGCTGAGCTTGTGAATTGGGTCCCATTATCAGTGATGATTTTGTTTGGGACTCCAAATCTGCATACAATGGACTGCAAAAAGTTGATAGTAGACTGCTTGTTGATTGTCACAACTGGAGTTGCTTCCGGCCACTTGGTGAACTTGTCAATGGCGACGTACAGGAACTTGTAACCTCCGACGGCTCTTGGGAAAGGTCCCAAGATGTCCATCCCCCCACACAGCGAAGGGCCATGTAGGAGGTATCATTTGTAGAGGCTGAGCCGGTGTGTGAATTTGCTTTGCATGAAATTGGCATGTTTGGCATTTCTTCATGAGCTCAGTTGCATCCTGGAGTGTTGTAGGCCAGTAGAAGTCATGTCGAAAGGCTTTACCAACCAGCGTGCGAGAAGACGCGTGGTTCCCACACTCGCCTCCATGGATTTCTGCGAGGAGCTCACAGCCTTCTTCCCTTGTGATGCACCGCATTAGGATGTCGTTGGCACCGCGCCGGTAGAGATCCCCTTCTACCAACGTGTATCTTTTAGCCAATCTGACTATCCAGTCAGCGGGTACATCATCGTCAGGAAGGATGTTGTCTTTCAAATAGCTCCGGATCTCCGAGATCCATGCATCGGAGCTAACTTGAGCATTTGAGTCTTGCATGCTGGGTTGCTCGGAGCTTCCGGCAGCACCTACGACCCTTGATGGCTGCCATGGTAATAGGGCCATCGGGACCGTCAGCTTCGGGATGCTGATCTTGCCCCCTTCGCTCAGTTCGGCACGCTGAGCTGTGGGTTTTGACAACCTCCGGACAAAAGTTCCGTAGGGAGCCGGAGCTCCGGTTGACGCTTTCGTCGAGAGTTCGTCAGCTTCAGCGTTGTGGGCACGCTGGACATGGTGGAGGTCTAGGACTTCGAAGTCCTTTTGAAGCCTCTGGACTTCAAGGAGGTAAGCAGCTAGCTAGAGATTGTTGCAGGAGCATTCACCCTTCACTTGCTTAATAATGAGCTGTGAATCTCCCTTGACCAGCAGCTTCTTAACACCGTATGACAGTTCTACCTTTCGTCCGTAGATGAGTGCTTCGTACTCCGCCATGTTGTTGATTGCCTTGAAGTCAAGGTGTACCATGTATTTTACCTTCTCCCCAGTTGGTGCGAGGAGAAGGATTCCAGCTCCAGCCCCCTGCTTTTGCATGGAGCCGTCGAAGTAGAGGGTCCAGTGAGGCTCGGTGAAGACCGGAGCCTTGTGTTCCGGCTTCTGCTCGTTGGGGCCCCTAGGGTTCGATGGAGAGGGAGTCCATTCCGCCACGAAGTCTGCCAATGCTTGACTCTTGATTGCTTGCCTTGAAATGAATTCAAGATCGAATTCGTCCAATTCTGCTACCCACTTTGCAATATTCCCAGTTGAATTGGGATTATGCAAGATTGCTCGAAGTGGGTAAGAAGTCACCACTCATATTTTGTGAGCTTGGAAGTAATGGCGAAGCTTTCTAGAGGCAATAAGAACTGCATAGAGCAGCTTATGCACCTCTAGGTATCGAGTCTTGGCATCATGAAGTACTTCACTGATGAAGTACACTGGGCGCTGGATGGTCCGGACCCTCCCAGAGGGGCCCGGAGCTTCCTCTTCATTGACCCGGATCCTCCCTGAGGGATCTGGACCTTCTTCGGGGACCTCCGGGTCCTGGCTGGAGGAACCCGGAGCTTCTTCAGAAGCGACCTGGACCCCCCCCCCCCCCGGAGGGGTCTGGGTCTTCTGAAGTGACTTCTTGTGGAATCAAGTCTGGGAGCTGGGACCCAGACTTGCTTTCAGGAACCTCCGGACCCTCCCAAAGGGGTCTGGATTCCTGAGTATGGGATGGTTCTGGTCTCTCCGCAACCAGGACCATACTGACGACTTCGTCAGTAGCTGAAATGTAAAGCAGCAAAGGCTCACCAGGGTTCGGAGCTACCAGAGTTGGTAGGGTGGTGAGGAACTGTTTTAGCTCCTGGAACGCCTTTTCTGCTTCTTCGGACAATTGGAATGGTCCGGTCTTCCTCAATAACTTGAAGAAGGGGAGTGCCCGTTCCGCCAGTCTTGAAATGAACCGACTGAGGGCTGCTAGACATCTAGTTAGCTTTTGGACATCTTTGATGCGGTCTGGTGGCCGCATGTCTTTAATGGCTTTGATCTTCGCTGGATTAGCTTCTATGCCCCGGTGACTTACCGGGAAACCAAAAAGTTTTCCGGAGCTAACCCCGAAGACACACTTGTCTGGGTTTAGCTTTGTGCGGGTGACCCGCAGCTTATCGAAGACAGCCTGCAAGGTGTCAAGGAGTGACTCCTTGTTTTTAACCTTGACCACGATGTCATCAACGTACACTTCCACTATGTCTCTAATGAGTTCTTCAAAGGTTTTGTACATAGCTTGTACAAAGGTTGAAGCTGCATTCTTGAGACCAAATGGCATGGCTGTATAACAGTACAATCCATCTACTGTGACGAAAGAGGTGTGCTCTTCATCTTCCCTAGACATTTTGATTTGATGATACCCAGAATATGCCTCTAGGAAACACAGTAATTCACACCCGGAGGTGGAATCCACTATCTGATCTATTCTAGGTAGTGGGAATGGATCTTTTGGACATGCCTTATTTAGTGTTGTGTAGTCGATACACATCCAAAGCTTCCCGCCGGCCTTGGGCACAACGACTGGGTTTGCCAGCCATTTTGGATGGAAGACTTCTCGGATGAATCCAGCTTCGAGCAACTTCTTCACTTCTTGTCGAATGAAGTTTTGTCACTCCACGGATTGCTTCCGAGGCTTTTGATGCACAGGCCGGGCGTCGGGGTAGATCTTCAGATTGTGCTCAATCACTTCCCTGGGGATCCCATGCATTTGTGACGGTTGCCAGGCAAACACGTCGACATTAGCCCGGAGGAAAGCGATGAGTGCGAGTTCCTATTTGTCGTTCAATCCCCCCGATATACGGGTGGACTGGGCGGCATCGGAACCGATTTGGACGACTTTGACGGGAATGTCGGTGTCGCCGCTTGGCTGCACATGAGGTGCAGAAGTCGAGCCTCGCTGACGAATGCTCGGGGGTTTTGGAGCTTGCTCCTGTCTGGAGTCTTCCTCTTGTGCCGTAGTAAGCGCATGGAGTTCTTCCAGAGCAGTTACTCCGGCAGTGCGATCTCCGCGGATCCGGAGAACACCTACTGGCATTGGCATCTTCAACACCAGGTATCCATAATGAGCAGCTGCCATGAATTTGTACAAGGCAGGCCTACCCAAGATGGCATTGAAGGGTAAGTTGATCTGAGCAACATCAAAGACCAACTTATCGGTGCGATACTTCTCCCGGGTCCCGAAGGTAACGAGGAGGGTAATAGCACCGAGTGGGGTAATGGCTCCCAGACCTACTCCGGAGAAAGGACGGGAGGGGTGGAGATCCGAAGGTCAGAGCTGAAGCTTGGTAAAAGCTTCGAAGCTTATGAGGTTGAGCCCCGAACCTCCGTCTACCATGACATGGTGGAGCTGGATGTTATTGATGGTAGGAGATACCATCAAAGGTAACTGGCCTGCTCCAACCATGCTTCGAGGACAGTCCAAAGCATCAAAAGTGATGGTTGTGTCCATCCACTTTCGATGAGGCTCCGCCCTGGCTGTAGGAGCTACAGCAGCCATGTCCTGACACATAGTCTTGATGACGCGGCGGGAGGTGATGTCCCATGATCCACCAAAAATGGTGTTCATGGTCTTCCGACGCTCGTTGTCAGAGACGTCAGAATCATCGTCGACGGAGGTGTAAACGGTCTTCAGGACCTTTTTGGGATCCTGAAAACCTAACTCCTCTTCAGCTGGAGCTTCGTCAACTTTTTGTTTTCCTTCCTTCTGTCGGAAAGGAGCTTCTTCCCGGCGCTTGTTGTAGCGCTCGGCAAGGTTTTGGACCTCCCGGCAGTCTTCCAAACTGTGGCTGTCCGTTTTGTGAATTGGACACCACACTTTGGATTTGCCACCGTCTTCAGAAGACGGTCGAGGTCGCTTCTCGGGGCATGGCCCCCGGCCACCCGGAGCTGCAGGAGCTACAGCATTGGATGCACCAGCCGACGACTTCTTCTTGCCGTTGGTCTTCTTCTTCTTGCCACTCCTGGAGGTAGTGGCTTCGCCTTTGGAGGATTTTTTGTGATCCTCCGGAGGTGGTTTGGAGTGCATTTCACGGCCCTCCACAGCTCTGGCACATTTGTCAGCCAAGCTGAAGAGTTCCGTGACACTGGTGATCTCCTTGATCGCCAGTTTCTCCAACATCTTCTTATCTCGTACACCCTGTCTGAATGCCACAATGACAGAAGCCACAATGATAGAAGGGATAGTGTTTCGTACCTGAGAGAACCTCTGGATGAATGATCGCAGGGATTCTCCCTCTTTTTGCACGACTGCAAAAAGGTCCAGTTCAGTGCCTGGTCGGGTGTATGAACTCCCGAAGTTGGCAGTGAACTGCCGACACAACTCCTCCCAACTGTTGATGGAGTTGGGTGGAAGGCTCATAAACCAGGACCAGGCGGTACCAGTTAAAGCCACTGGGAAATAATTGGCCATTACGGCCTCATTTCCTCCAGCTGCCAAGATAGGAGTGGAGTAAATCTGAAGAAATTCGACAGAATTAACGGTCCCGTCGAACTTCTCCGGCAGGTGAGGCCGGAACTTCTGTGGCCACCTGACCATACGCAGATGCATGGCCAGGGCTGAACAGCCTCCTCCTACTCCTTCAGGAGCAGGAATGTCCTAAGCTTCTCGTCTTTCACGAGCACGCTCGATATGGACTCGGCCGTCTTGTTGACGGTATCGGCGATCAAGCTCCGCCTGGAGGTCATGAGTTGAAAGCCTTGATACCGTGTGAGTGCGTCGTGCCCCGGAGGGCAACGACGTCACCTGCTGCGACGTTGCACGTCTCCTGCTGTTGGAAACGTGCGGACCAAGTCTTCCAGACAAGGTCCATCGCTGTGATGGAGCCCGTGCTGAAGGAGGAGGACCCTGGTTGCTGATGCGGTTAGCTGCTGCAACCAAATGTTCCACATCGGCCCTCCACTGTTCCATGGCATCCCGGGATGCGTCCGGAGGTGGTGGGCGCTGAAGAAGAGCACGTGCTGCATGGATCGCGTGTTCCGGATTGTCATGATTTTCCAACGCAGTGATTGACGTCGATGCACCATCGCACTGACCAGCTTGATTTGCTGGTGGAGGCGGCGGTGGTGGAAGTGTGACTCCTGCTGGAACCGTGGTTCCTGCTGGTGGCTGCATATTGGAGGGATTGCCCCCGACAGCTTGAACAGCGGGATGACCATTGGATGATCCAGCGGCTGAGTTCACCATTCTTGAAATCTCAGGCACCCCTACCTGGCGCGCCAACTGTCAGTGGTTTTGATCCGGCAGATCTCCCGACACTACTAAAGTGTTAGAGGAGTTTGAGGTTCGGTGTGGGCGCACGGAGATTCAAGAAGGTGAAGTATAAATGACACAAGAGACACGAAGATTTACGTGGTTCGGGCCGCCTGAGCGTAATACCCTACTCCACGGGGTGTGTTGGTGTTGTATTGGATGTATGAGCTCAACATTAGTTGAGAATGTAGAGTGAGCGTGTCTCCAGTGAGTGTCTAGTGTCCCTATGTATCGTCGGCCTGTCCTTTTATAGTACAAGGGCATGTCGTTACAAGTTAGCCTGGCCCGACATGTGGCCCTAGCGGTTACTGATATTGATACACATTCAACACGCTTAATTGCCCTTAATGACCGAGTTATGGTCTTTGACAGCATCGTTACTGGTAATTAAGGTCATCTGATCGTGTGTCATTAATATAGTATTAATGACACTTAATCGGGTCTTGAAGTCCTTGATTCCCCTTTGAAGATCCGGAGCCATTGTGGAGTCTTCCGGAGGTTAGAGGCTGAAGATCTGACGGTTGGACACGTGGCAGCACCGGAGCACACTGTGGGGAACAGATAGGTCTGGTGCCACCTGACACGTGTTAGTTCCGGAGCTTCCCTCGGTCTGGGGTTAGGTCCGGGGGTGCCATTTCGGTACATAGCCCGGAGCTTCCCCCTTGTGGGCGGTAGCTCCGGTTTGATAGTACACGTGGCGACCCTGGGACTAACCATGTTGGAGAAGCGGGTCCGGTTATGTCTGACATGTGGGCCTCTGAAGGTCTTCAAATCAAGTAGATGACATTCCCTTGAGATCTTTGCGATCCCAAGGGGTATATGGTACCCAGGGTACCGACAAATTGAATGTGGCCTAGTGGGGGGTGAATAGGCCTTTTTGATTTTTAGTCAGAACCTGCAACACTTAACAAACTGATCAAATCCCAAGATATCGGACTAGTCCGGTACAGTGCGGACTAGTCTGGTGCATGCAGACTAAATTTATCAAGTTCGATCAATGATTTCAATACAAGTGCAGTATGCAACGGAGTATAGTGTGTAACTAGCAAGTATTGCGTCAATGAAGTTAAGTGTAGTGCAAATTAACTTTGATTTGAATGTTTTAACGTCAGATGGACAAAATCTATCAAACCCTAGAATATGATATGAGAAACTTAAGAACAAGTTTGACACACGATTTTTATCCCATGGTTCGGTTCCCATAGAGGCAACCTACATCCACGTTAAGGAGCCCACGAAAGGACCAGGTCTTCACTGACCCTAACCTCGTCAAATCGCCACGAAGGCCAATTCTTCTTCCACTATCACAAAGGGGCAAATCACCAAGTTCAAGGGGCCTTCTCACAAGTTGAGGGCTCCCCAAGATTACAATTCAAACACCACCAAGAACACACTCGTAAGATCGACAATGAAACAACAGGAGTGTGTTAGAGATCAAACCCAAGAGCTCAAACGTGTGGAATCGTGTCTCTCCTTTGATCCAAAGTGAATCCTCAATAGATTGATCTTTCTTGCGTTGGATTGCATGGAGAGATGTTTTTCTAGGCTCTTGGAGGGTGTGATGGTGCAGGGGGTCGAAAGAGTTGATAGTTGGGCCGTGCACATCTATTTATATTAGGGTTTTCAAAAGTTACCGTTAGGATTTCGAAGGTCCGGACTAGTCTGTGGTGGAGTCCGGACTAGCTCAATATGCGGCGTGCAGGAAACCCTAAGTGTCCAGGAATATCGGACTTGTCCGGCTAGGAGCGGACTTGTCCGATTTTAGTTAGAAAGGTTTTCGGACTTGTCTGTGGTAACATCGGACTAGTCTGGTGAGGTGATACCCTTAGTGAATATAGGACAAGTCCGCACTTGGAGCACTTATCCGATTTTAGTCAGAGGCATTATCGGACTAGTCCGGTGCGGACAAGTCCACATTGGCTGGACTTGTCCGAACCTGTCCAGAGAGGATATCGGACTAGTCCAGTGTATATCGGACTATTCCGTTTTTCCTGTGAAATGTGAAGTGTGTGAGGATTTTTATGCTTGAGCTCTTGGGATGTGATACACCAACACACTCCCTACACAATGATGTGTTCTATTTAGTTCTTTAGATCTTTTCTGAATGTATCCTCATTCTCCTTTCTTTTTGGAGCTTTCTTCATTCTTTCATTAAAACATTCGCTCATCTCAATAATGTGGTTAGGATCTCTTTTATTTGTCATAAATCAACCAAAACCCATAAGGGATTCCTAGATGCACTTTCACGACTGTCAAATGACACACTTTTGGAGTGGCTTGAAACCTTGCACACAAACATACACTCAACATAATGTCTGTCCTAGATGCACATAAGTAAAGTAGGGATCCAATCCTGGAGCGATATACCTTTTGATCGACGTTTTGTCCATCTTCATTGAGATCCAAGTGACCATTCATCGCCATGGGAGTCTTTATAGGCTTCGCCTTGTCCATTCCAAACTTCTTGAGTATGTCTTGAGTATAATTCATTTGGCTTATGAATGTCCCTTCCTTTTGTTGCCTCACTTGGAATCCTAAGAAGTATTTCAGCTCTCCCATCATAGACATCTCGAACCTATCTATCATAATCTTACTAAATTATTCACAAAAGAATTTGTTAGTTGAACCAAAGATAATGTCATCAACATAAATTTGACAAATAAAAAGATCATTGTCAAAGTGCTTTGTGAATAACGTATAATCTGCTTTACCAATCTTAAAACCATTTTCAATTAAGAAATCTCTAAGACACTCATACCAAGCTCTAGGAGCTTGTTTGAGGCTGTAGAGAGCCTTACGCAATTTAAAGACTTGGTCGGGGAACTCCTCATCTTCAAATCTGAGGGGTTACTCCACATACACCTCCTCCTTGATTGGTCCGTTGAGGAAGGTGCTTTTCACATCCATTTGATAGAGCTTGAAATCATGGTGAGTAGCATATGCAAGTAATATTCTAATAGATTCAAGCCTAGCTACGGGAGCAAAGGTTTCATCGAAATCCAAACTTTCGACTTGTGAATACCCTTTGGCCACAAGTCGCACCTTGTTCCTTGTCACCACCCCGTGTTCCTCTTGTTTGTTGCAGGAGACCCATTTGGTGCCGACGACGTTGAACTTGGGTCTTTCGACTAGTTCCTACACCTCGTTCCATTTGAAGTTGTTGAGTTCTTCTTGCATTGCCACCACCCAATCCGGATCTTTCAATGCATCCTCAATCCTGTGTGGTTCCAAAAAGGATACAAAAGAGTAATGTTCACAAAAATTAGCAGTTCGAGATCTAGTAGTTACTCCCTTTTGGATGTCCCCGATTATGTTGTCGACGGGGTGATCTCTTTGGACGCATTGGTGTACTCTTGGGTGTGGCACTTGTGGTCTTGAGTCTTCATGGTCATCTTCTACTCCCCCAAGATGGTTGCCCTCATTGATTTGTTGGTCATCTTCGTCTCCTTGTTGTTGATCTTGTGTATAAGCTCCCCCTTGATCCATTACCTCCACTTGTGGTTCATATTCTTTATTTTCATTTGGAGGTGGCGCTTGTGGTCGAACATCGCCCAACGCCATTCTTCTTAATGATTGACATGGAGCTTCTTCTCTATCTAGCACACATTGATCAACTTGCTCTTCTTGGGAGCCGTTAGTTTCATCGAACACTACGTCACGTGCAACTTCAACAAGTCTGGAGACCTTGTTGAAGACACGATAGGCGTAAGAGTTTGAATCATAGCCAAGCAAGAAACCTTCATCGGACTTCGAAGTGAACTTTGAAGTCCTAGGCTTCTTGTTCAAGATATAGCATTTAGAACCGAAAATATGAAAATAGGAAATATTAGGTTTGTTACCTGTGAGTAGCTCATATGATGTCTTCTTGAGTATACGATGAAGATAAAGTCGGTTTATGGCGTGACAAGCGGTGTTAACCGCTTCCGCCCAAAACCGATTCGTGGTCTTGTATTCATCGAGCATTGTTCTCGTCATCTCTATGAGGTTTCGGTTCTTCCTTTCGGCAACTCCGTTTTGTTGAGGGGAATAAGGTGCTGAAAACTCATGCTTTATCCCTTCTTCGTCTAGGTACTCCTCAACTTGAGTGTTCTTGAACTCCGTGCCATTGTCGCTTCGTATGTTCTTGATCTTCAATGAGAACTCATTTTGGACACGCTTGAAGAACTTCTTGAGGGTTCCTTGAGTTTCTGTCTTATCATGCAAAAAGAAAACCCAAGTAAAGCGTAAAAAGTCATCAACAATTACTAAGCCATATTTGCTTCCCAAGTATACCGCTGATGCTTATATAAGCAATTGGACATAATAGGTCCATGTGAAGTAGCTCGAGCGGTCTTGTTGTAGTCATGACATTCTTCGCAGGATGAGGTGCTCCTATTTGCTTCCCAGGTTGGCACGCGCTACAAGGTCTATCTTTCTCAAAAACAACATCCTTTAAACCTTGGATGTGATCGCCCTTAAAGAGTTTTTGAAGATTCCTCATACCAATATGTGCTAGCCGTCTATGCCATAGCCAACCCATGTTGTTCTTTGCAATCAAGCATGTGTCAAGTTCGGCTTTATTTTTGTTGAAGTCAACAAGATAAAGTTTTCCCTTCAACACACCCTTGAATGCAACCGAGTCATCACTCCTTCTATAGACGGTCACACCGTCATTAGTAAACAAGCAATTATAACATTTGTCACATAATTGAGATATGGACAGTAGGTTATAATCTAAGGAATCGACATGTAAAACGTGAGAAAGAGTATGTTGAGATGATATTGCAATTTTCCCGGTACCTAGCACCCTTCCTTGACTATTTTCTCCAAAATAGATGCCCTCGCTTGGATCCTCATTTTCTTTATACTCAACGAACATCATTCTTTCTTCGGTCATATGGTTGGTGCATCCACTGTCTAGCACCCATTTCGATCCACCGTAGGAATAGGCCTGCAAAATCAAATCATGCCTTGGTTTTAGGTACCTAAGCTTGCTTGGGTCCATTGAGGTTAGTTACAAGAGATTTGGGCACCCACACATAAGACTTGGTGTTCCCATGGCGTGGCCCAACATAATGAGCATAAACTTTACCAAAACTTTTCATAAGAACATATGATGCGTCGAAAGTTCTAAATAACAGTTGTTGTTGTTCACGAACAGAACTAGTCCGAGAAACTGGACTTGTCCGGAGGACCGGACTTGTCCGTACAGGGACCAGACTATTCAGGTGTTCATATGTGCTAAACTATCTTGGACTTATTAACATCATTAGTCTTTCTAGCTTGAGAGGAGTTTCCCCTCACAAAGGCGATGCACTCCTTGTTATTATTATGGTTTCTAGCATTTTGCTTTTCACCATAGGAATACCCAATGCCATATTTGACATTGGGAGGTCTTGTGGCCAAGTATGCACTACGTGCCTATTTTACCTTCTCCTTGTCAAATATGCCACTTTGGGAAGGATGCTTGTCCTTGGTAGAGGTTGACTTGTTTTTCAAGCTAGTGTCAATTTTACCACATGCACAAGTAGAAGTAGTTTCAGTTTTAAGGGGTTGAGAAGGCGAGCTTGAAGAGGATGAAGGGTCACTTTGTTTGATTGACTCAACTTGCACTTCAATGATCTTGTTAACTTTGGTTAATTTAACAAGTTCTTCCTTGATGATTGCATTTGATTCGCTTAACTTCAAACAAGCTTCCTTGCTTGAAGCTCACTCAAGTTCAAGTGATTTGCTTTGCTCCTTTTCAAGTTCAAGGAGCTCATTGATCTTGAGATACTCCTCCTTTTGGAGGATGATCATATCTTCTTGACGATCAATCAACCCCTCCCTATCAACAAGCTTATCCATCAAGAATTGCATTTTGGCAGCAGTTTTCTTGTCTAAGCCAACTAGGATATCCTGATCATCACTATAGTTGTCACTATCACTATCAAAAGAACGTGAAGAGGTAGATTTTGTTGTTACCTTTCGTTTACCTTCCTTCGCCATGAGGCAAGTGTCGTTGCCCTTCCATGCACCGAGAGTTGGGAAGAGGGTGGACTTCTTAGTTGTCTTCTCGATGGCTATGCTAGCCATCTCCTCTTCCTCTTTGGATGAGGACTCGTCATTTGAGTCCCACTCCTTTCCTAGGTGTGCTTGTCCATCTTTCTTCTTCTTCTTGAAGAATTTCTTGGGTTGAGGCTTTGTTTCCTTGGTATTCTTCTTGCTTTCTTCATACGGGCAATCAACTATAAAGTGGTCATATTCACCACAGTTATAGCATGCCCGCCTCAGCTTCGGTCTTGATTTTTCTTTGCGTTTTCCTTCACATTGCGAGGCATGAAGGCCCCCTTGTCTTCTCTTCATCATTTTCTTGAATCTCTTCATAAAGAGGATCATGTCCTCTTTGTCAATATCGCTGCTCTCGTCATCGATGTCCTCTTCTTGTTGAGCTTCTTGAGCTTCTTTTGACAAGGGCTTGCAAGTGGATTTTAAAGCAACCCCTTTCTTCTTTGCCAAGGTGAGGTTGGCAATTTCCTTTACATGTTTTGCTTGCTTCTCCATCATCTCGAAATTGATGATCTTCCCAAGAAATTTGTCCGGGGTAATTTTCTTGTACCCGGGGATTTCTCTGATCATCGAGCATAGGGTAACATTGCGAGGCATGAAGGCTCTAAGGATGAGCTTCACCACCTCATGATCGTTCCACTTTTTACTTCCATATGCTCGAACCTTCTTGATGAGAGTCTTCAACCAGTTGTACATGTCTTGCGGCGATTCATCTTCTTCTATGGCGAATCTTCTCAATTCGCCTTCGATCATTTCGATCTTCGCCTCTCGCACGTGACGATCGCCTTCATGTGCAGTTTGCAATGTGTCCCATATTTCCTTTGCAATATCGAGACCATCTACCTTGGCGTCTCGACTTAGTGAAGATGTGATGATTGCTGCAGCTTGAGCATTCCGACGAATTGCTTGCTCTTGGCTTGGTGTAAGCTCTTCATCGGCGTCCGGGATATCTATTCTTGTACACACAATATGCCACAAGATGGGATTGAGTGAGATTAAGTTCATTTTCATGTTTTACCTCCACATTGAGTAATCATTGCCATCATAGTGTGGGGCTTTTTCTAGAAGAATAGACAAATAATGGCTATTACTAGAATTTAGACGATCATAGTTAAAAGGATATAGGGAGTAGTCAGTGTAACTACTCCCCTTCTTCTTCTTCTCGTCCTCGATCTTCACTTTCCCTTTGGAGAGGGCTTTCTTCCTTAGGAGCACCTTGAGTTCAAGCGTCTCCTCATCGTCATCCTCGAAGTCCTGAATGGCGTCGAGGATCTTCTCCAATTTTGAGCTTTTTCATCTTCAACCTTCTCTTGGTTGAGACTCTTGTGCACATCCTTCATGTCTGACACATTCTCTTCGAGCGATTAGTCTCTTATGAAGAGTCCTGCTCTGATACCAATTGAATGTGGCCTAGAGGGGGTGAATAGGCCTTTTTGAATTTTAGTCGGAACCTGCAACACTTAGCAACATCAAATACCGAGAAATCGGACTAGCCGGTAGTGTGCGGACTAGTCCGGTGTGTGCGGACTATATTGATCAAGTTTGATCAATGACTTCAATACAATCACAGTACGCAACGGAATATACTATGTAACTTGAAGGTCGTGAGTCAGTGAAATCAAGTATAGCACAACCTAAATTAGTTTTAAGTGTTTTAACGTAAGATATGCAAGATCAAGCAAACCCTAGAATATGATATGAAAAACTAAGAACAAGTTTGACACAAGATGTTTATCACGTGGTTCGGTTCCCACAGAGGCAACCTACGTCCATGTTAAGGAGTCCACAAAAGGATCGGGCCTTCTCCAACCCTACCCTCGTCGAATAGCCACAGAGGCCGATTCTCTTCAACTAATCACAAAGGGTAAATCATCAAGTTCAAGGGGCCTTCTCACAAGTTGAGGGCTCCCCAAGATTACAAATCGAACACCACCACGAACACACTCTTAAGATCAACAATGAAACAACGGGAGTGTGTTAGAGAATCAAACCCAAGAGCTCAAATGTGTGAAATCGTGTCTCTCCTTTGATCCAAAGTGAATCCTTAAGGATTTGATCTTTCTTGCATTGGATTGCGTGGAGAGATGTGATTTCTAAGCTCTTGGAGGGTGTGACGGCGCAGGGGGTCGAGAGAGTTGAAAGTAGGGTCATGCACATCTATTTATAGGGTGTTTTCAAAATTTACCGTTAGGGTTTCGAGAGTCCGGACTAGTCCGAGGTGGAGTCTGGACTACTCCGGTGTGCGGTGTGTAGGAAACCCTAAGTTCTCAGGAATATCAGACTTATCCGGTCTTGGCCGGACTTGGCCGATTTAGGCTCTGGAGATCTTCGTACTAGTCCAGCACATGTCGGACAAGTCTGGCTAGGTGACTTACTTAGTCAATTTTGGGGACAAGTCCGCACTTGTAGGACTTGTCCGATTTTAGTCACAAAGGTTATCAGACTAGTCCAGCTATTATCGGACTTGTCCGGTTTCGTGCAAAGCTGTGAAGTGTTTAAGGACTAGTCCGCACTGGGGAGGACTAGTACGATCTTAGTCAGAAAGATATCGAACTAGTCTGGTCTGTGTGAACCTGGACTGTGCACACAAGTCCGCACTGGGAGGATTTGTCCGATTTCGAACAGAGGGATTATCGGACTAGTCCGCGGTATATCGGACTAGTACGAACTTGTATAAAATTGTGCAGTGAATGAGTTTTCTTGTGCTTGAGCTCTTGGGGTGTGTTTCTGCAACACACTCCATACACACTGATCTAATCTAATCAGCTCTTGAGCTCTTTTCCATATAGATCCTCATTCTCCTTTCTTTTGCGCTTTCTCCATAATTTCATTAAAACCTGCGCTCATCTCAACAATTTGGTTAGGATATCATTTCTTTGTCATAAATCAACCAAAACCCACAAGGGATGCCTAGATGCACTTTCAACAATTCGTGTGCGTGTTGCACTTGCTACGTGTCATGATCTCCTCATTCATCAAATGGATGTGAAGACGACTTTTCTAAATGGCCAGCTCGATGAGGAGATCCATATGAAGTAGGCTGATGGTTTTGTGATGCCTGGGCAAGAGAACAAAGTGTGTAAGTTACGAAAATCCTTGTATGGCCTGAAGCAGGCACCAAAGCAATGGCATGAGAAGTTCGATAGAACAATTACCTCTGCAGGCTTTGTGGTAAATGACGCAGACACATGTGTGTACTATAGTTTTGGTGGGGGGTAAGGGAGTAATATTGATCTTATATGTTGATGACATATTAATTTTTAGGACTAGTATCAATGTGATAAATGATGTAAAATCATTCATGTCCCAAAATTTTCATATGAAGGATTTGGGAGTGGTTGATGTTATTCTAAACATCAAACTGATTAAGGGCGAGAATGAGATTACTTTAAAACAATATCATTATTTGGAGAATATTCTGTATCGCTCTAGGTACTCAGATTCTAAATCTTCTCCAACGCCACATGATCCCAGTCTAAAGCTTCGCAAGAACAAAGCACAAGGGATTAATCAGTTGAGATATTCCCAGATTATTAGTTCTCTCATGTATCTTGCTGGTGCAACCAGACGTGACATCTCATTTACAGTAAGCAAATTGAGCAGATTTACTTCCAATCCTAGAAGAGATCACTGGTGTGCACTAGAACGTGTAATGAGATACTTGAGAGGTACATCAACATATGGACTTCACTATACGGGGTACTCAGCTGTACTAGAAGGGTATAGTGACTCAAATTGGATATCAGATGTTGATGAGATCAAAGCCACTAGTGGATACATTTTCACTATTGGTGGTGTGGCAGTTTTATGGAGGTATCGCAAGCAGACTATATTGACTAAGTCTACTATGGAGGCGGAACTTGTAGCACTTGAGATAGCTGCAACTGAGGCGGAGTGGTTGAAACAACTCTTGATAGACTTGTCGTTAGTCGATAAACATATACCGACCATTCTTTTGCATTGTGATAATCAAAGTGTGATCACAACTATTGGCAATGCAAAAGAAAATTTGAAGTCCTCAAGACATGTGAAACGGCGAATCAAATCCGTGAGACATTTGAGAAATACGAGAGAGATTGCCATTGAACATATTAATACTAAAAGAAATCTTGCAGACCCTTTTACTAAGGGATTATCACATGCTGTAATTGAAGAAGCATCAAGGGAAATAGGTTTCAAACCACGTAATGTTATTATACAATGGTAACCCAAACTTTTTGATCGGAGATCTCGTGAAGTAGACATTGGGAAAAACAAGTTGTATGAATAACTGGAGAGTACTATTTATTACTCTTTTTTGTTAGTAGATGTGTACTCTCAGTACTGCATGGAAAGTTGACTTTAATGTATGAATGTGTTTTGAGGCCTAAATAGGCAAAGTACCATCCTGCAGGGTATACTTGTAAGAACACACCTATGTGAGTTTGACTGTGAAGCCGCAGTGTATGAGATGTGGGTAATCTCAAATAAACTCATGAAAAGACACGGGGGCAAGACCGTAATGCTCCAACCATAGGCATGGCTTTATGCGGCCTAGCATTAACGATGCTTTCATGTAAAACTTGCTCACGCAAAACTAGAAATTCAAGGCTACATCCATTGCAAAGTTGTGAGTATGTGAATCATAGAATGTTAGGTGCAGCTCAACCCGTAACGGGGTCTGCACTGCAAAGCTGATATATTAAAGCGCATAAATGTTACTTGTAGACCTTGGCTTTTGGTGGAGATTGTTGGGATTTGGTCTGTACAGTGCAACCCATTTATGGGCTGATTTTTTTGGGTCAACTCTCCTAGTGGAAAGCCAAGGTGGTGTGCAGAGGTGGCTAGGATGTTTAGTTCCACATTGCCCACCTAGATGGGTGTTCCCAAATATATAGTGGCCCTTGTACTGGTTCTCAACATGAGAATAATGAGGGATGAATGTTGCTGCAATGGAAACTAACACACACGCACGCACGCGCGCGCGTTTCGCGATTTTACGTGTGTTTATCGCGTGACTTGTTGAAAGTGCATCTAGGAATCCCCGTGGGTTTTGGATGATTCATGACGACAATTAAGAGACTAATGAGCTGAGTTGATCTTAAGCACAAGTGTTATGGTTGAAATGAGACAAAATCCCTCAAAAGGAAAAGGTCGAAACAGGCATCGAAGACTCAAGCATAGAAATTAGAGTTTCAATGGTGTTGAGCTTAGATGAGTCGTATCTTGTGTGAGGGTGGCTGTATCATGTGCATAGAAATCATTCTAGAGGGCTCAAAGTGTTGGTTGAGAGAAAAACCTAAGTGAGAAGCCAAAATGAGGAAAAACCCTAGGAGGTCGGACTAGTCCGGCCAGTCAGAGTAGTCCGCTTTGGGACAGACTAAAGGTCTCTGTATGAATTCGCACTTGTCCGTATGGGTGCGGACTAGTCCATTCATCCCTTAGTGAAGTTGGAGCTAAGTCCCTGAAGACCGAACTTATTCGTTTTGGAACGGACTAAAGCTCTTTGGAAAAGTTCGGACTTGTCTGTTGTGGTACGGACTAGTCCGTTTGAGACTTAGTGTGAGAGAAACCTAGAAAACCCTAGAGGGACGGACTAGTCCGGGCCTACCAAGTTGAGTCCCTTTCGGGACGGACTATACCTTTTTGTCCTACTTCGAACTAGTCTGTTGTTGATCGGACTAGTCTGTGTTGTAAGTAACCGTTTGAAATTCAAACGTTGGCGCGCACGTCATCTGTTTTGTCGATTGATGACGTGAAATTGTCGGTGGTCCCAGAAGGCCGGACTAGTCCGTGGCACAGGGCTGGACTAGTCCGGGGTTGTCTTGGTGGCAACGGTTAGTTGTCGGGATCCCTATAAAAAGGAGACCCCCGGCCCCTATTTGATAACTCTTGAACCCTAGCGCCGCCACAAGTAACCTAGAGCCTTCCAAAGTCTTCCACTTGTCCTACTAGCTCACTAACACCAAATCTTGAAGAGATTAGGGTTTAGGAAGGAGAGTGAAAGAAGATCATCGCGCTTTGGCTCTCGGTTTGATCTCTTGCACATTGTCTTGTGTTTTGTGGCTTGTGTGAGTTGAGATACGTGTGCTTCTCATTGTATTGATTTGTGGGAGCCTCAACTTGTGAGCATCCCCAATCAAACTTGGCGATTACCCATTGATATAGTGGAAACCAAGCTAGCTATTCTGGTGGCTTGGTGAGAAGAGGGTCATGTGAGACCAGGTCCTTGTGTGGACTCCTAAATGTGGAGGTAGGCTTCTTCGTGGAGCTGAACCACGAGACAAATCATGTCTCTCTTGTCGCTTTACATTTGATAATCACTAGAATTGCTTTTAGGGTTCATATTGCTCTTCACTTTGATCTTGTTGAAATCTTGTAACCTATTTGCTTACAATTGTCAATCTAAGTTGATCTAGGGTACTACACATTGCTTACACCTTTGGTGAACTTAAATTCCGCAAATAACTTGTAGAAATCAAGTTTTTAGGTTTCACCCTGTGCTGAGCGGACTAGTCCAGCCCTGTCCAGACAAGTCCGGCCTCAATAATTTAATCTCGTTTGATTAAGCTATTTCATATCTTATTGCCTATTCACCCCCCCCCCCTCTAGGCGACTTTCGATTGGTATCAGAGCAGGACTCTCCATCAAGAGTCTAATAACTCGAAGAGGAAATGGCTGGAAGAGGTGACAACGAGGTTCCGGTGGTCATTGATGACACCAAGACGAAGAACGTCGATGTTCTTCAAGATGATCCAAATGACGACGAGCAAGTTTGTATGCTCAAGACACGGATTCGTGAGAAGCTCAATGTGCCCAAGAAGGAGATCAAGCCAATTGCTCCAATCAACGTTGACAATTGGGATAGTTCACAAGACTACACCCGGTATCCTTACAACTATGAGCAACTAATCGCAAGCAACCATTATTTATCTATCCCCATTGGCAAACCTCCTCAATTTGATGGAAATGATTACTCTATGTGAAAGCCTAATATGAAGATGCATCTCATTTCCTTAAACCCTAGTTTGTGGCAAATTGTTATGACAGGTGTACATCTTCCCAAGAATGAGGAAGACATCACTCCGGAGCAAGTTGTCCTCCTCCATTGCAATGCTCAAGCTGTTGGAGTGATTACCTCCTCATTGACTCGAGTGGAGTTCAACCGCATTGAAGGGTTGAAGGTTGGCAAGGAGATATGGGACACCCTTAAGACGGCACATGAGGGCAACTGTGTCATTAGGGAGGCCAATATCGAGATGATCGAAGGCAAACTTGGGAGTTCACTATCATGGATGGTGAATCTCCCCAAGACATGTACAACCGCCTCAAGATTCTCATCAACAAGAGTCGGTCTTATGGAAGCACCCGGTGGACTGACCATTAGGTGGTAAAGAGGATGATTCGAGCATTCATGTCTCGAAATGTCACTCTTTGCTCACTAATTCGTGAGAGTTTGGGTTTTCACAAGATGACTCCCGAAGAAGTGCTAGAGAGGATCATCAACCATGAGATGATGGAGCAAGAATCTATGTTCTACAACGATCTAGAAAAGCTCTCCTCCTCCACAAAAAGGGATGTTGCATTCAAGCCAACATCCTCAAGATCACAAGAAAAGGAAGAGAGTGATGAATAGAGCCCCGGCACCGATGAGGAAGAGACACTCTTCATCAACAACTTCAAGAGGATGTTTAGAAGAAGGAGGGGGAGCTACATCATGAAAGCAAGAGCAAATACAAGCCCAAGACAAGATCAAAGAGGGATTGCTACAATTGTGGGGAGTATGACCACTTCATTGTGGATTGCCCACATGAGGAAAACAAGAAGAAGAAGGAGGGCAAATCCAAAGCAAAGAAGTACTTTAAGAAGAAGAAGCAATCGGGGCATGCCCACCTTTGAAAGGAGTGAGATTAAAATGAGGAATCCTCCTCCGATGAAGAGGAAAAGATAGCAACCATTGCTATGAAGAAGACAACCGCGGAGAACAAGCTCCTCCCAAACTTAGAGAATTCAAGGACAACTTGTCTCATGGCCAAGGAGGGAAGAAAGAAGGTTAAATCTAAATCCTCCTCTTCAATTTCTTCACATGATGATTTTGATAGTAGTAGTGAAAATGAACACATGCTTAAGGATATGAGTAAAAGTACCTTTAAAAGATTGAGGTTGTTGACGAATGAGATATTTGAGAAGGAAGAGCTCATCAACAGTCAAAAGGACATGCTCATACAACAAAATGAGATATTCTAAGAGTTTGAGGAGCTCTTGGAGCTTGAAAGAGAAAGAAGCAAGGCACTTGAGTGTGAACTCGCCTTGAGCAAGGAAACTTGCTCAAACCTTGAGAACACTACAATTGTGCTCGAGGATGAATTTGTTAGTTTGACACAAGCTAACAAGATTTTTGAAGCACAAGTGAAGTCTCTCAAGGTAAATGCCCCTTCTTCCTCTACAAGATCACCTTCCACAAATGTCAAATCTAAAGTGCCCCAACCTTGCAAATGTTCAAATTTGATTATAAAACTTAAAGATGAGCTTAAGTTGGCAAAAACCAATCAAGCACCAAAGGGTGACATCTTTGACAAGGATAAGATGGCATATGCACGTAGTGCATATACCAACACAAGAAATCCCCTTGTCAAGGATGGTCTTGGCTATTCTAGGGAGAGTAGGCACAATGCAAAAACTCCCAAGAATGACAAAGACTTGATACATGCTTAATTGCAAAAACTAACATGGGATGGCTTTAGCATAGAAGGCTAGCCCATGTTGGGATGAGAAACTTGCAAAAACTCCTTAAGGGCGGGCACATCCGTGGTTTAAAGAATGTTGTGTTTGAAAAGGACAGGCCATGTAGCGCATTCAAGCCGGAAAGCAAGTTGGAGCCCCACATCCATCTAAGAACATTATGACAACAACAAGACCATTGGAGCTTCTACACATGGATCTCTTCGGTCCAATTGCCTACATAAGTATTGGCAGTAACAAATATGGTATTGTTATTGTTGATGATTTTTCACGTTTCACTTGGGTAATATTTTTGCATGATAAGAGTGAGACTCAAGGTGTCCTCAATAAATACTTGAAGAGAGCTCAAAATGAGTTCTTCTTAAGTATCAAGACCATAAGGAGTGACAACGGCACCGAATTTAAGAATACTCAAGTTGAAGAATTTTTAGATGAAGAAGGCATCAAGCATGAGTTATCCGCCCCCTACCCCCCTCAACAAAATGGGGTGGCCGAAAGGAAGAATAGAACTCTAATTGATATGTAAAGAACCATGCTTGATGAGTACAAGACGTTGAACCGGTTTTGGACGGAAGTGGTTAACACCGCTTGTCATGCCATAAACCGTTTGTATCTTCATCGCATACTCAAGAAGACGTCTTATGAGCTCCTAACCGGTAACAAGCCTAACATTTCTTATTTTAGTGTTTTTGGGAGCAAATGCTACATTCTTGAAAAGAATCCTAGGACTTCGAAGTTCACTTCCAAGTCCGATGAAGGTTTCTTGCTCGGTTATGACTCAAACACTTACGCATATCGCGTCTTCAACAAATCCTCTGGGATTATTGAAGTAGCACGTGACATAGTGTTTGATGAGACTAATGGCTTCCAAGTGGAGCAAGTTGATCGTCGTGTGCTAGATCAAGAAGAAGCTCCACAAGTGGTGATAGGAAGGATGACACTTGGAGACATACAACCACAAGAACAACCTCAAGACTCAAGTGATCATCCTATGCCTCAAGAAAGTTCTCCCTCAAATGATCAAACTCAAGTTCCCCAAGACGCGCTCCAAGAAGATGAAAATGGAGTCATCAATCAAGGGGGAGACAATGAAAATGAGAAAGACGAAGATGAAGATTCAAGACCTCAAGCACCTCACCCAAGAGTGCACCAAAGCGTTCAACAGGACCATCCTATCGACAATATACTTGGAGACATATCCAAGGAGATAACCACTTGATCTCGTGTCGCAAATTTTTGTGAACATTACTCTTTTGTTTCTTCTTTGGATTCTCACAAGGTTGAATAAGCGCTACGAGATCCGGATTGGGTGATGGTCATGCAAGAAGAGCTCAACAACTTTGAAAGAAATCAAGTATGGGAGCTCGTGAAGAGGCCTAATGCGAATGTTGTAGGCACCAAGTGGGTGTTCTGCAACAAACAAGATGAGCATGGGGTGGTTACAAGGAACAAGGCACGACTTGTGGCCAAGGGGTATTCACAAGTCGAAGGTTTGGATTTCGAAGAAACCCTTGCTCATGTAGCTAGGCTTGAATCAATTCGTATATTACTTGCCTTTGCTACTCACCATCGTTTTAAGTTATACCAAATGGATGCCAAGAGTGCATTCCTCAATTGTCCAATCAAGGAAGAGATGTATGTGGAGCAAACCCCCGGCTTTGAAAACCAAGAATTTACAAACCATGTGTACAAATTGCGTAAGGCTCTCTATGGCCTCAAACAAGCTCCTAGAGCTTGGTATGAGTGCCTTAGAGACTTTCTAACTCAAAATAGTTTTAAAATTAGGAAGGCGGATTACACTCTATTCACTAAGCACTTTAATTATGATTTGTTTGTTTGTCAAATATATATCGATGACATTATATTTGGTTCTACTAACAAAGATTTTTGTGATGAGTTTTCCAAGATAATGATCGAAAGATTTGAGATGTCCATGATGGGGGAGAAGAATTTCTTCCTAAGTTTTCAAATTAAGCAACTCAAGGAAGGCACATTCATTAGTCAAACTAAGTACACACAAGACATAGTCAAGAAGTTTGACATGGACAAGGCCAAACCCATCAAGAATCCTATGGCAACCAATGGGCATCTCTATCTTAATGAAGATGGTCCGAGTGTGTACCAAAAGGTATATCGTTCCATGATAGATTCATTGCTTTACTTATATGCATCTAAGCCCAATATCATGCTTAGTGTGTGTATGTGTGCTAGACTTCAAGTTGCTCCTAAGTTGTGTCATTTGACCACCGTTAAGAGAATTCTTAGATATTTAGTTCACACACCAAGCCTAGGACTTTGCTACCCTAAGGGCTCTATGTTTAACCTCATTGGATATTCAGATGCAGACTATGCGGGGTGCAAAGTTGATAGGAAGAGTACATTCGGAACTTTCCAATTCCTTGGTAGATCTCTAGTGTATTGGTTCTCAAAGAAACAAAACTTCATTGCTCTTCCCACAGCCAAAGCGGGGTATGTCGCTGTCGGAAGTTGTTGTGCACAACTTCTTTGGATGCGACAAACTCTAAGGGACTATGATATAAACTTGCATCATATTCCTCTCCTATGTGACAATGAGAGTGCCATCAAAATAACCCAAAATCCAGTTGAACACTCAAGGACCAAACACATTGATATTCGCCACCATTTCTTGAGGGATCACTCAATCAAAGGAGACATTGCAATTTCCCATATGAGAACCGAAAAACAATTGGCCGATATTTTTACCAAGCCTCTAGATGAGAAAAGATTTTGTGAACTTAGAAGTGAGCTCAATATCTTAGATTCTCGAAATTTGGCTTGAGTTTTGCTCATCTGATTGTTACATGTATTGGCTTCAAAATTCATACATGCTTGCGAAAAACTCATCCTCCTCAATTTTCTACAAATTATTTTGAAATTATTGAATCTTTGTGACTTATGGTCATAGTTTGATTGCTGATTGCTTACTGACCATGTTTACAAAGATCTTTTGTGAAAATCTAGTCCAAAAGGATCAAATGTCCTTTGAAAACTCAATATATATGAGTTTTCAGCCTTATGACCGGACTAGTCCGCCCCCGACCGGACTAGTCCAGTGGTTCAAAATCGTTCGGACCCAGTACATAGGTCGGACAAGTCCGGGTCTCCAACCGGACTAGTTCGACCCTCTTATCCACTTCCATTCAAACAGTCTCTCTCTTCAAAACGCACGAAAGCTGCCCCCAAATCGGCGATTTTCAATTCCAACCACCAAATCTTGATTCCAATCTGTGGATTGAAGCCCTAGGGTGCGTGGGAACTCTTCCCCAAGCATTGGAGTTCGATTCTTCATCCACATTTCATCGATTTGAAGATTTGAAAAGGTATTCTTGACCTAACCCCAAAACCTTTGAAATTCAATTCTTTTAGGTCTATTGATAGAAACTTCTTCACAAATGTTGTTGTCCGCATCATTGTGATCATGTACCTCAATTTTGGTGGTAGGATCCATAGATTTTGCAAAATTTCTCTAGATTAGGGTTCTTTCTATGTGAACTGGACTAGTCCGGCCACAGGGCGGACAAGTCCGGCTTGGTACGGACTAGTTCGGCTCTTGGGCGGACAAGTTTGGGCTATACAGTGAAAATTCTAACCTTGATCGATTTTGTGAATTCTAACGCCATGTCTCTACTTCTTTGGAATCATACACACTCCTTTGCCTCTCTTATCAGTGGCAATGTCAGATTCGGACTATGTTCCTCTTTCTGACTCTGAGGCCAATGCGGGAAGACAAGCACTTTACCGTCAGAATTGTGAGGGGCACGAGCTTCCCATAGCATATCTTGAGTCTTAGTCAGAGGCTAGAAGGGCAAAGAAGACGCAAAGGGAAGCTCATAACTCAGCAACGCACGAGGCAGCTCCCAAGAAGAAAAGTCTTTTGACTATGGACGAGAAGACTAGAACTCAGGAGGCTAGGGCATCCAAGGACAAGAGCAAGATACCAGTGGATGCTGCATCCAAGAAAAGAGTTCTAGTTGCTAAAAAGCCTGCATGCAAGGCCAAGAAGGGAGCCTCTCTACCCATTGGTCCCTTGAGGATGTCATCTCCTGCAAGGAACCAAATCGTGTAGCTACCTTCGATGCCAACATCTTCAAAGGCAAAGGGGCTGAGAAGGCAAGGAAGCTCAGGAAGGTCAATTTCTATCAAAGGGAAAGGAGCACAGTGGGTCTCCGCTTTTTGTGTGACTTCCACTGTGACTACTATCGGACAGTCTACATGTCCAAGCAGACTCCAATCACATATGCTCAGTGGATCGATTGGGACTACATGGCCCAGAAGGATCATGTGGCTTTCAATGTTGTGATTGAGGCCATAGAGTGTCATGGATTGAAGAATCTCATGTCATTTCAGTATGATTGGAATGTGGAGGTTATTGCTCAATTCTACTCCACTGTCTACTTCCACATGGACGGGGACAGGAGGATCACTTGGATGACTCATGGAGAGCAATATTCCACCACCTATTGGGAGTTTGCCCAACTACTAGACTTGGAGGATCAACTGGAGAATGAGATCATCATTTCCAACCTAAGGCCAGTTGATTGAGACACTTTGGAGTACATGTATCCAAGTCATGTACCTTTTGAGGCGGGGCACATAAGGAACATCAAGCCCTTCTACAGTGTCCTCAACCGGGTGCTCCGAAAGACTATTGCCCCCAGGGATGGAGATGCGGGGATTATTCAAGGAAATTTGAGGCACTTGATGGTGCTAATTGATGGATATGTCTGTTTCAACGTGGTGGACTACATCTTTGACGACATCTTCAACATCTCGCATACTCCAAACCGATCATGTGGATACGCTCCTTACATCATGTACATGGTCGAGAAGGTGCCCGGACTCATTTTCAAGAAGGACATCACTCACCGAAGGCTTCGTCCTCAAATTCCCCCTCCGAAGCCTGCCGCCGTTCGAAGGAAGAATGCAGATCCTCCCGCTTCTTCTTCTCACTTTGTGCCATCACCTCCTCCACCTCCTCCTTCATCACAATGTCGCAGTGGTTTCCTCAAGTGCTTCAAAGCCATATTCTCCTCTTGCCGGAAGATGGAAGTTTGGCAACGTCGCATGGAGCGTCGCCAAGAGAAATATCTCAAGGCGATGAGCGACAAGCTCGACATCCCTATGTCTCCCGCCGCGTTGAGTGATGGGGAGATGACTCTGTTTCTGGAGTTCACCGGCAGGGAGCTTGCTCAATTCGGTGAAGTTGGTACCTCCACGGCAGCTCCGTCTGAAGATGATGATAATGATGACCCGAAAGCCACGGAGAGCGATAGCGGGCATCAAGGTAGAGGAGACGATGATGACGACAACACCGATGATGATGAAGAGTAGATCTTAGGACTCTTCTTTCTCTCTTTTCCTTTTGGTGTCTTGATGCTAAAGGGGGGGGGGGGTATTGGAAGGGGCTACTTAGATAGTTTTATGGGGGAGAGATTGATCCATTATGGACTTATGTTTACTCTCATTTCAAGTTGTTGTAAGACTTAATTCATGAACTATGTCTAAATTGTGATGTTATGCTTCAATTACATGTTTGTCTTGCATATTTGTTGCCTTATCACAATTTATGGGCACATCACTTAGGCACCCCACCATAACATGTATATGTATGAGAAACCTCCCAATTTCTCTTACTCATGATGCATACATTGAGGGGGAGTCACTCATACAAATACATGTTATGAAAACAAATTATTATCCTTTTTTTGAAGTATTAATGTGTTGTCATCAATCACCAAAAAGGGGGAGATTGAAAGTGCATCTAGGCATCCCCGTGGGTTTTGGATGATTGATGACGATAATTAAGAGAATAATAAGTTGAATCAATCTTAAGCACAGGTGTGATGGTTGAAATGAGACAAAATCCCTCAAAAGGAAATGGTCGAAACGGGCGTCAAAGACTCAAGCATAGAAATTAGAGTTTCTATGGTTTTGAGCTTAGATGAGTCGTATCTTGTGTGAGGGTGGTTGTATCATGTGCATTGAGATCATTCTAGAGGGCTCAAAGTGGTGGTTGATAGAAAAACCTAAGTGAGATGCCAAAATGAGGATAAATCCTAGAAGGCTGGACTAGTCCGGGCCTCAGGGCCGGACTAGTCCGCCTAGTCAAAGTAGTCCGCTTTTGGACGGCCTAAAGGTCTCTGGATGAATTCGGACTTGTCCACATGGGTACGTACTAGTCCGTTCATCCCTTAGTGAAGTTGGATCTAAGTCCCCGAAGATCGGACTTGTCCGTTTTGGAACAGACCAAAGCTCTCTGGAAAAGTTCGGACTTGTCCATTGTGGTACGAACTAGTTCGTTTGAGACTTAGTGTGAGAGAAACCTAGAAAACCCTAGAGGGCCAGACTAGTCTGCCCCTGTAGCTGGACTAGTCCGGGCCTACACAGTTGAGTCCGATTCGGGACGCACTAAACCTTTTTGTCCTACTTCGGGCTAGTCCGTTGTTGACCGGACTAGTCCGTGTTATCAGTGGCCGTTTGAAATTCAAACGTTGGCACGTACGTAATGTGTTTTGTCGATAGATGACGTGAAATTGCGTGTGGTCCCAAAAGGCCGGACTAGTCCGTGGCACAGGGCCGCACTAGTCCAAGGTTGTCCTAGTGGCAACAGTTAGTTGTCGGGGCCCCTATAAAAAGGGGACCCCCATCCCCCTATTTGATAGTCTTGAACCCTAGTGCTGCAACAAGTAACTTCCAAAGCCTTCCACTCATCCTACTAGCCCTCCAAGACAAAATCTTGAAGAGATTAGGGTTTGGGAAGAAGAGTGGATGAAGATCATCGCGCTTTGGCTCTCGGTTTGATCTATTGCACATTGTGTTATGTTTTGTGGCTTGTGTGAGTTGAGCTTTGTGTGCTCCTCATTGTATTGATTTGTGGGAGCCTCAACTTGTGAGCAGCCCCAATCAAACTTGGTGATTACCCATTCATATAGTGGAAACCAAGACGGCCATTGTGGTGGCTTGGTGAGAAGAGGGACAAGTGAGACCTGGTTCTTGTGTGGAGTCCTCGACGTGTAGGTAGGCTTCTTGGTGGAGCTGAACCATGGGATAAATCGTGTCTCTCTTGTAGCTTTACATTTGATAATCACTAGAATTGCTTTTAGGGTTCATATTGCTCTTCACTTTGATCTTGTTGAAATCTTGTAACCTATTTACTTATAATTGTCAATCTAAGTTGTACTAGGTTACTACACATTGCTTACATCTTCAGTGAACTTAAATTTCACAAATAACTTGTAGAAATCAAGTTTTTAGGTTTTAACCCTGTGCTAAGCAGACTAGTTCGGCCCTGTCCAGACAAGTCTGGCCTCATAAATTTAATCTCATTTGATTAAGCCATTTCAGGTCTTATTGCCTATTCATCCGCCCCTCTAGGCAACTTTCACTTGTGACTTACGATGTTGCGCGTTCATGTTGTGACGAGTTGTGTTCCATTAAGCAGTTATTTTTTCAATCACTCATATAAAAGGGAATATTAATCACACCTAGACTGCCACGTCAACGTGTGGAGTAATTTGAGGCATAACTGCAGGCGCACGTTTAATATGCACGAATACTCATGAGTGCTCTCATTAGTTGCACGATGAGGAATTTTAGAGGGCGGTTTCCTGGAATTAAGACAGATCCAATCTAAGGCGGTTCGCTGGTTCGAGTATATAGGAAACATCCTGCATACTGGAGAATAGACACACGTACAGAAACACGCCTCTCTCGCACACGACTCTGCGTTGGCGTTTTTAGCCTTGTCGTCCGTTCATCCGCCGTGTAGCGGAATGAGGGAGAGTGGTGTCTTCGAACCGCTATGTTCCAAGTTTGGACGTCTACTACTGGCTTTTCAGACAGGTATTGGTCCTATTGATTATATCCATTAGACACCACTATTTAGCTAGACTCAGCGTGTTTGATGAGAAGCGGTTGTTTTTCTGGCTCTGCGTCCAACCATACGACATAAGCAAAGCTACCCTCGCAACGCACGATGGAGTCTCTCCCGACACCAGCGGTGTGTAACTAAAACCCGCATTTGAAAAAATATGGACTATCACAGGTGGTTGGTTGTACAAATCGTCTGTGATAATGGTGGCTTCTGATTGGTCTGTTGTTTCATCTCACGGATCGCTCTTAAACTTCATGTTTTCGCTATAGGCTGCTTACAGATCCAACAACCCACACCTCCTCTATCTTTATTAACAGCAGCTTATGGCCGTCACTCATCTTCCTTTTCTCCAATCTTACCGATGCCTATAGCCGTGGATCCCCAATATCCTATGATAATGCCTCGCCGCCCACGTTCGCCTTCGAGATCAATATGTCCTCCTTCGACCTACGCGTGCACCGCCACACCCCGAACTTGCTCCGCTGGCTCGCCGCCAACAGCACGGACTTCGCAGCCAACCGTGCGTGCGACGTCCCCGCCACAACCTTATCCGTGCTCATGATGTTCTCATGCCTCTTGTGCAACCACTACGTCGTCACCTGAGTCACCTTCCACTCTGCCTACTACCTCGCCTATCTCATCAAGCTACTCATGGGACGAAAGCTGTCTAACTTCATGCCCGACTTCCTGCGCTACGTCCGCGTCTTCTTTGGGGACCGCGTCTACGACGTCAAGCACATGATGAGTCACTGCGCCGACCTCTATGGCGGCCTCGACAGCGTTGCGAGCACGCTCAAGGTCCATTGTGATGTGGAGTTAGTGTTTGTTGTGCTAGGAGATGTGTTGGACCGATTAATTTGTAACCTGCATATTTATGTTGCACTGCATTCTGATGTAATGATTGTTTCTATTTTGAAGTGAAATTTTTTAATTATAAACCATCTGTGAAAATGCATTTTCACATGTGGTTGACAGAAACGAACCGCGGATGAAAATGCATTTTCTCATACGGTTTCTGTTGCTGCTTGCGATAATCAGTTATTTTCACATGCTTTTCGTTTCAGATGGTTTTAAAAATCGCATGTGATAATACGTTTTGATCCAACTCAGATGAAGTTTATTATAGTAGTGAGTTAAGGAGTCTTGGCAGGCCCCGCCCACGCTACGTTGCTCGTCTTTGTTCATTCCCACGGCACCCCACGCCATGTCTAATTAAACGCAGCAACTTCTGCTCCCTACTTGGTCAGCTGGCTTTGAAAATGGCAGGCACGCTGTTCCTGTTGCTGCTACACCAAGGGAGAAGACGCAGGCCTCACTACCAGCGCCAACCTATACTCCAACTGACGGGCCTCGACGGGGCGAATGGCCCAAGATGAAGAGTGTGCGTATCGCTGGCCCAGAGCGGGTCTGTAACTAATTCGTACGAGGGGTGGAGAGGAATATTTAAGAGGGATGTAACAGACTGGGAGAACCATCAGAAAAGTTATCGTAGAACCCACGCCACCTCTGTTCTTCCTCCTTCTCCTACCCTGTTCTAGATCTCTTTTCTCCCCGCTGCTAACATTATGGTATCAGATTCTCGCCGATCCACCCTGGAGGAGCACCACCACTATGCTCGTCGCCAAAAGCACTTGGGGGCCATGGATCCAAACCTGAAGCTGTGCCTAGAGGATCTCGCCAAGGAACTCCGCGCCGAGATCGCCAAGGGGTTCGCCGATTGCGCGACATCTTGGGACAAGCAGGTCGCAGACCTGGCTGAGGCCGATCGTCGTCACGAGGAGCGCGTAGCGACGCTCGAATCGTCCGCGCTCGCGCTCGACTCCTCCTTCGACTCGTGGCGTCCTCAGATTGATGCGTCCGTCCACTCCATCAAGCTCGAGATCGCTAAACTCAACAAGTTCTTCGACCGCGACGCCAGGCTCTTCACCGGCTCCGGGTCCAGTCTCTTGGGCCCTGATGGTTCCTCCGACCAGATCTGGAAGGGGTTCCACGAGACTCCTGCCGACAACTGCGACACTGGCTTTGGCTCGGTATACACTCATACTCATGTTCCTCATAAGCAACCCTCGGATCCTCCTGTATCGCAATCATTTCATGTGTTCAGTTCACCATCTAGCCTGTCTGGGCGTTCCTTTGAGTCCGCTCGTGGTAATCTTCCCAAAATGGCATTTCCTAAGTTTCATGGTGAAAATCCCAAGTTGTGGAAGTCTCGTTGCGAACATTACTTTGATATGTACTCAATTGACCGTTGCCTGTGGATTAAAATTGCTAGTATGCACTTTGAGGAGGCAGCCGCTCGTTGGCTACAATCTATTAAACGGAAATTGATGCATTCTAACTGGGAAACCTTCTGTTCTATTGTTTTTTATCGTTTCGGTCGTAACCAATATGAGTTGCTCATCAGGCAGTTATTCCACATCAGGCAAACAGGTTCAGTGTTTGACTATATTGACCAGTTTTCTGAACTTGTGGACAATTTACATGCTTATGATTCTAATATTGATGCTCTCTACTACACTACGCGTTTTGTGGATAGCCTTCGTGATGATATTCGTCCTGCTGTATTTGTGCAACGGCCTCTTGATTTGTACTCGGCCTGTATACTAGCTCAGTTGCAGGAAGAAGCTGGTGACCCCTCTCAGCGTCGTTTCTTCCGGCGTGGGGATGCTTTTCAGAGCTCCAGTAAAACTCAAGCTAAACATGCTTTTCCTCTGATGCCTCCACCAACTCCAGTCAAGTCGGCAGCACCAATTTCATCCCCTGGTCCATCCCCAACAGATCATTCAAAGTCTGCTTTTGGCAGGTTGGAAGCACTTAAGTCCTACCGCATGGCTCGTGGCTTATGTCGTATTTGTGCTGAAAAATGGCATAAGGGCCATAAATGTTCACCAGCTATCCAACTTAATGTTGTCCAAGAAGTTTGGGATGTCTTCACTCTAGAGGAGCAAGACACACCAGATCCTTCTCCGGAACCTCAGTTGTTCCTGTCTCTCTCTCAGGCTGCTGTTACTGGTAATGAAGCTCCAAAGACTCTTAAGATGTTGGGCCATATTCAGAGTCTGCAAGTTCTAATCCTAATTGATAGCGGCAGTTCTCATTCATTTTTGAGCTCTCAAACAGCCCACAAGCTGCCGGGTATTTCTTCCTTACAGCACTCTATTTCTGTTGTTGTTGCTAATGGCGATTCATTGTTATGCACTTCTGAACTTTTACATGCCACTTGGTCCACTCAAGGCTATGATTTTACTTCTGACTTCAAAATCCTTCCCCTGCATTGTTATGATATGATCATCGGGATGGATTGGTTGGAAGCGTACGGCCCTATGCAGGTTCACTGGGGGCAGAAGTGGCTTTCTATTCCTTATGGTTCTTCGCAGGCTCTATTGCAAGGTGTGCTCCCTGAATACCCCCCTGAAACGGTTATTCAGATCATATCAGCTCAGTCACCTGATGACTCTTATGTGGCTCCTGCGGTCCCTGCTGCGATACAAGCTATACTGAATGACTTCTCTCAATTATTTGAACCTCATTCTAGACTTCCCCCAAGTCGAGCATGCGACCATTCTATTCCATTAGTTCCTTCTGGTAAGCCATTTAACATTCGTGCTTATAGGTATCCTCCCAAGCTTAAAAATGAGATTGAACTTTAGGTTCAGGACATTCTACAGAAGGGGATTATTCAGCATAGTCAGAGTGCCTTTAACTCTCCTGTTTTACTGGTAAAGAAAAAAGAAAACACATGGTGCTTTTGTGTCGACTTCCGCCACCTCAATGCCATGACTGTCAAGAAACATTTCCCCATACCCATTATGGAAGATATTTTCTATGAGCTGTCCAATGCTAAATGGTTCACTAAATTGGACTTGTGGTCTGGCTTTCACCAAATCTTATTGCATCCTGGGGAAGAACATAAGACCACTTTCTCAACTCATGAAGGGCATTTTGAGTTCAGAGTTTTGGCATTCGGGCTTACTGGGGCACCGGCCACATTCCAAGGTGCTATGAACGCTACTCTGAAATCCCTGTTGCGGAAGTGTGCACTCGTATTTTTCGACGATATTTTGGTGTACATCCCCTCCTTTGAGGATCACCTGGTTGATCTGCGGAGTGTATTGGATCTCTTACTCCATGATGACTGGCACATCAAACTCTCCAAATGTTCTTTTGCTCAAGAGAAATTGTCCTACTTAGGCCATGTTATTAGTGCAGCAGGTGTATCAACAGACCCTGACAAGGTTTCTGCCATTGTTCATTGGCCCACACCTTCTTCAGTCAAGGCCCTCCGCAGCTTCTTAGGCATGGCTGGATATTATAGGAAGTTCATCAAAGGCTTCGGCACCATATGTAAGCCCCTTACAACTCTGTTAAAAAAGCATTCAGTTTTCTGCTGGTCTCAGGAACATGACTTGGCCTTCCAGACTCTGAAACAAGCGCTGTCTTCAGCACCAGTTCTCGCTTTACCAGACTTTTCCAAGCCCTTCTCGGTTGAAACTGACGCTAGTGGGTTGGGCATTGGGGTTGTACCCATGCAGGAGGGGCACCCAATTGCTTTTGCTAGTAAAGCTCTCAGTCCTAAGCACATGGGTCTTTCTACTTATGAAAATGAGTACATGGCTATCCTACTTGCAGTGGAACAATGGCGCCAGTTCTTACAGTTTGGTGAATTCACCATATTCACTGACCAGCGAAGCTTGTCTCACCTAAACAAGCAACGTTTGCATACCTGCTGGCAGTAGAAAGTCTTCACCAAGCTCTTAGGCCTGCAGTACAAGATCCTGTATAAGAAAGGTACCGACAACAATGTGGCTGATGTGCTGTCTCGCCGGCCTCACCCCGAGTACACTCTTTCGGCTATGTCTTGCCCGGTTCCAAACTGGTTGTCCGACATCAGTTCCAGTTATCTTCAGGACCCCAAGCTTCAGAACATGATAGCAGCTCTATCTGTTTCACCGGAAGCAGTTCCTGATGTCACCCTCTCCAACGGTATTCTACGCTACAAGGGGAGGATCTGGGTTGGACCTGATTCACAGTTACACAACAATATTGTCTCAGCTCTTCACAACAGCGCCATCGAGGGACACTCCGGTATTCCAGTCGCTATGCGCTGTATTAAACAACTCTTTTTCTGGCCTGGTATGAAGAAGATGGTTGTTGAGTTTGTCCGCACCTGCGCCACATGCCAACAGGCCAAGCCAGACAGAGCCAAATATCCCGGTCTCCTGCAACTCCTTGAGGTACCTACTGCTGCCTGGCAAATGATTTGCATGGACTTTGTCGAAGGACTTCCCAGAGCTCGGCATGCCAATTGCATACTCATGGTCATTGATAAGTTCTCTCGCTATAGTCATTTTGTTCCTCTGCACCATCCTTACACTGCATTTTCAATAGCCCGAGCCTTTATTGAAAACATCTACAAACTTCATGGCATGCCCTTATCTATTGTGTCCGACCGTGATCCTATCTTCACTAGCAAATTTTGGAAGGAACTATTTTCCATTGCAGGAGTCCAATTGCGCATGAGCTCTGCATACCACCCCCAGTCGGACGGCCAGACTGAAAGAACTAATCAGTGTATGGAGACTTTCCTCAGGTGCTTTGTTAGTGCCTGCCCTTCAAAGTGGATTCTCTGGCTCTCACTCGCTAAATATTGGTACAACACCAGCCTTCATTCGGTTCTGGGCAAATCACCCTTCGAGGTCCTCTATAAGCGTCAGCCAAATCACTTCGGCCTCTCTGTGCACTCTTGCTCATCCATTATTGACCTGGATACTTGGCTCAAGTAGCGGGTTCTGATGACATCTCTGGTTCGCCAACACTTGCTTCGGGCCCAGACTCGCATGAAGCGGCAGGCTGATAAGAACCGTTCAGAACGAGTTTTCCAAGTTGGTGATTGGGTATACTTGAAGTTGCAACCTTATATTCAGTCATCAGTGTCACCACGCTCTTGTCAGAAGTTGGCTTTCAAGTTCTTCAGACCATTTGAGATCATTGGCCGCATTGGTTCGGTCGCTTACAAGCTAGCACTGCCATCTTTGTCTTCCATACATCCTGTTTTCCATGTCTCTCAGCTTAAGGAGGCTCACAGACGGCCACTGCAGGTTTCTCCTCACTTACCTGATAACTCTGTGTCCACTCAGATTCCTCAGCAGGTGTTGCAGGAACGCTCTGTCGTCCGCGCTGGTTCTCTAGTACCACAAGTGTTGATCAAGTGGTCTGCTATGCCTACTGAATTGGCCACCTGGGAGGATCTTGACCACATCAAGCAGTTGTTTCCTCATGCACCTGCTTGGGGGCAAGCAGGTTTTTCACGGGGAGGCATTGTCAGACACGATGTTCATGTTGCTGCTACACCAAGGGAGAAGACGCAGGCCTCACTACCAGCGCCAACCTCTACTCCAACTGATGGGCCTCGACGGGGCGAACGGCCCAAGATGAAGAGTGTGCGTATCGCTGGCCCAGAGTGGGTCTGTAACTAATCCGTACGAGGGGTGGAGAGGAATCTTTAAGAGGAATGTAACAGACTGAGAGAACCATCAGAAAAAAGTTATCGTAAAACCCACGCCACCACTGTTCTTCCTCCTTCTCCTACCCTGTTTTAGATCTCTTTTCTCCCCGCTGCTAATAGAAAACGTAGGCATGATCACCGTCTGACCGATGCCTTTTCAACGGCCGATGTAGTTCGTGTTCACACAAAAAGTACTATTCTTTTCAACGGCCGATGTAGTTCGTGTTCACACAAAAAGTACTATTCCAAGCGCTGTTTGGTACTCTCTATCAGGCTTGTTTCAGCGCCGATAGGCCGTTCAACATCTAGAAAAGAAACATGTACATACTCCCTTCCATATGAAAATAATTATCATTTAAGACAAACAAAAACAACTAAAAATAATTGAAGGTAGTTGTCTTAACGACAATTATTTTGATACTAGAGTGAGTACTATTTTCGGAATGAAATATCTTCCGTTTCATATGAAGTGGAAGTAGATGTTTTTCCATATTAAAAAAAAATCGGAATGAAAATGACGTCATCGGTCTGGCTGGAAGACTCGTTCTGGCCCTTGATCACGCCCGCGATTCATGGCCACGACATTTGCACGGATGGGTCCTAGTGGCTTTTCGGAAAGGCATTTGTCCTACTGATCATAGCCATTAGCAACCGCTGTTTAGCTAGACTAGCGGCGCGTTTGACGAGAAGCTGTTTGTTTTTCTGGCTCCGCGTCCACCGAAATGAAGCTAAGCTACCCTCGCAACACACGAGGGGGTCTCCCCCCGACACCCGTGCGCGCACTAAGATCGACCGCAGCGGGCACGCTATACTCGCCCCTATGCGCGTATAGCGGCTGCGCCCTGCCGCAGCGGCTACTCTAAAGAGACCCCTATTTTTCAGATTTGCACAGTATCGCGCCAAATGTAGGGGCAGCTCTATGTGGAGAGAGAAAGAATGAAGTGGAAATAAAGAAGGGAAAAAAATAAAAGGGGAGAAAGGAATAAAATAGGTAGAAAATAGTATAGAGGTCTGATTTAGAGGTGAACAAGTGGGCGGAACAAAACTGTAAAGAGAGAATCTTTTTAGAGATGAGATATAGAAATGGAATATAGAGATGAACGAGTGCGAGTAGTCTAATGAGTCTTCGAGGGCCCGTCCCGGCCTGCCCCGCCCACGCAAGGTTGCTCAGTCTTCGTTCGTTCCCACGGAACGCCATGTCTAATTAAACGCAGTTGCTTCTGCTCCCCACTTGGTCAGCTGGTTTTGAAAATGTAGGCATGATGACCGTCTGACCGATGCATTTTCTACGGCCGATGTAGTTCGTGTTCACACAAAAAGTACTCTTCCAAGCGCTGTTTGGTTCTCTCTATTAGGCCCGTTTCAACCGGCTTCCAGAGATTCTTCCGAACCCAACCAAATGCTTAAAGACGCGCAGCGATTCAAGCCGGAGCACCTCGGAGTGGAGCGTAAAATGAACTGCACGCTCAGAGCGAGACGTTGCAGCTCCGTCCGCACCGATGCCCTCCGCGCGCATCGCATGGTGGAAATAAACCTCCCACTCAATGGCCTAGTCATCACATGGCCTTAGTCGTCACATCGCGTCTTATTATTTATTTTTTTCATTTCTCTACCTCTAGTTTTTTGTGCACCAATGGATCAGACGGACCGTGCATGTGGCAGCAGGTGTGGATCAGGCGCCGCGCGGCGGCCAGTGACTCTACGTACGGCCGGTATATATACATGGCTGCACACGGCAAGAGCGTTTGAATCGTCGGTGAGAAGGGACGTATAGGGCTCAGCTAGGCTGGCGCGAGATGATGTCACCGCCGGCTGTGTGGTCGTGTCACGCGCAGAGCCCGCCCATCCTGCTGCTGGCCAAGCGTCAGGGGACAGTGCACTTTCGGCGACCGAATCTCCATGGGAAACACCAACAAAACCGCGACCCCTGAGCGCGGAATTTGCTACTAGTACTGAATACTAATGGAAGGAAACCGTCAAAAGTTATATCCCATACAAATGCTGCATTATTCTTTGGTGCCGGAGAGAACTGATTTGCTTTACATCGCAAACATACTTAATGGATACACTCTTCATTCTGAAATACTCTCTCGTCACTGGTTAGTTCAAAAATAAACTAGCTGGTGACAAATAAAAAGAAACGGATGAAGTATATAATACTTAAGATAAAAATATATCTAATTTACATAACTTAAATCAACTCTCCTAAACATAATACATTTTATAACGAGTAGAAAAGTGCACGGAGTAGTACCGGAAGGTTTAATATGCTTGGCACTGAAAGTTCCCCTCCATGAGAAACCCAGCGCCGTCTTGTCTCGTCTATTCGCGCCCATCACCGGCCTAGCGGCGCGGTCAAGAAAGCACGCCGACGCGACGCCATCTTTTCCGCGCCGAACACCACTGTATTTCCGTCCACGTGCGCGCCGGCCCGACCTGCGCCCGTCACAGCGACACCACATCTCTGCCCCTCCCACGTGCGGCCGCGCGGCTCCCACACCGGCCCAGGCGGCCCTTCGTCCTCCCCAGCCCCGCCCCCCTCCCTGCCTTGTCGACACGTCGCACGTGCATTCGATCGCGCCGTACCTACGGGACTGGCTACATCCATAGGTAGCCGTACCCCATCACGTAGTAGCGTCGAGTAGGTGAGGTGTCCGTGGTTGGTTGGGCCCGTGTAGCTGGCCTTCGCGCTCATCGCGTGCATGCATGCATTTCCTCACATCGGCAGCCAGGTTTGCGCTGTTGCTTCCGCATGTGCCACGCACAATAAGAGCCTGTACGAGTAGTTTGTTTCCTGTTCCGTTCCGGCTGTGCTGCTGCCGTCCTGCCACGAGCAACAAAAGCCGGCCGTTCGCTCGCTCGCACGGCGCCTCTGGCAAGACGCGCCGCTCGGCGCCGAACGCGGCAGAGAGACCGCACCAGCCGTGATGATCCTTGAAGGCGATGGGTGGGTCGTCATCCACGGCGGGTAGCGAGCTGTGGGTGTTGATTGTGGAACGTGATGACATCAGGATGGAAACGACGTGATGCCGCGGCCAGCGACCCCACGCAGCTGCAGCTGCGTTTTCCCTTCCCGTACGTGGCAGCAGCGGCGCCGGGGGCGCGTCAGACGGACGGCAGCGAGATAGAGGTCATACGGCACGGGGAAATTATGGCGCCGCGACCGGACGGCGGGCTGCGCTGCCCATCACTGGGGCGTACGTGCGTACGTACGTCATCGGACGAGACAGGTCGGGGGAGTGCCCTCCCGTACGAGGCCCTGGCAGGCTACGACGCCATGGTGTTCCGGGAGCCCTAAAGGCCGCGCGCGGCCGTGGTTGCGTGCCGGACGGTTGGAGCGGTTTATTCGAATCGTGTGCGGAGTTCCGGATTGGACGCGTGTTGACAATAACGTGTGATGTGGAACCATTTATATCCTGTTTCACCGTACTGTTGGTGTAGTGCTACTTGTACCGTCACAGATCCGATTAGTTTTCCCATCGCGAATGCTGCTGTGTGTTATTTTGGCAGAGATTTGCGGTGAGGATGAATCAAAGTTTGGTGGAATATAATCTTCTTAACGCATTTGTTTTTCTAGAAAAGTTGGCTGTCAGTTGATTACTCTAGTACTGCACAAACTGAGCTGAGGTAGCTTAGTCAAGTTGACATCTTACCTATGTGCACGTCTTGACACAATCTGCAAGATTGTCCGTCGTAAAATACTCACTCTGTATTAAAGCGATTGTCTTTTTGAACTTATTATAAGTACATAGTACTATATTTTTCCGGCGTTTAAAAAACTAGCACGCCACATATTATGAATACTACGGCACGTAAAAAAACATTTCTCACATTTACCGCAGGATGAGTCCTCTGCTTACGGCAGAATAGGCTGGTGCAATCAAACGGAGGCGCGTCTCCGGGGTCCGGGGTTCCCGGCCGGCTGCATGCATTGCATTGCATAGCATAGCATAGTAGCACAGAGCACAGCGGTCTTTGGAAGGCTTTGGTCATGGAACGGTACGCCTCTTCCCAACGCAGCGCGACAGGCCCGTCGCTGCCTCATGCACCCAGCAGGAAGGCAGGCAGGATGGCAGTCAAGGCTCGCGCGTTCCCAAGGCCAGCCCCTCCTAGCTCCGTCCATGCACCCCACCTGCGCCCGCGGCAGGCAGGTCGCCATGCCCGTTGCCGAAACCATTTCTCGCCATCATCATCAATGGCCCCCTCTGCCGCCGAGATTTGGACGGATCGGCCGGCCCTGCTGCTGGCCTCCTAGCTTAGCTAGACTCGAACGCCGAGCGAGGGACGACTGGCCGAGCCGAGCACCAGTCGTCCCTGACTCGCTCGGCGCTCGCAGGGTACCAAACGCCCGTACGTACCAAACCAACCGGAGAGGCCACGGCCTTCTTCAAATCCTTCATGGCGCCGCCCCCGCCCCCGCCGCGTGGGCCCGTTGAGCGGGTCTCCCGCGGCGCACGCGTACGCACTCCCGCAACCGCGCTGCTGCTCCCTCGCCACACGACACGCCTCCGCCGCGCGCCCGCCACACGTGAACCGCGACCCCGTCGAGTCGTGCCCCGACACGTCGCTCCCCGCGGCGCACGCAGATTACATGCCGGGACGCGCGTAGCCATCCGAGTCATGTACGAGTTGCGGGGTCCATTGGTTTTGGCCGGGCGTGCACGGCGCCGCGGTCACGTACGCCGCGTGAGCACGTTCGCAGGACTGCAGGAGGTTCTCATCGACCTCAACGGATGGAGCGGTCCCCGGGCGCCAGCAGTGTACGTGGGCTGGGTGCGCCGTTCGGCCGCCGCGCGTGCCGCAGGCGCGGTACGGCAGGGGGCGGTGGTGGGAGTGACAGGACGAGGCGTTCCTCCGTGCACTGCAGCTGTCCGCTGTCATCTGTATTATCTGCTCCGTGCGGTAGGGCTGGCGTCACGGCGCCAGGCGGACTGCAGCCAGCGGGGCGAGGTAGTAGTAGTAGACTGGACTCGGCTCGACAGGACCACTCGCTCGCGCGGGTCCGGTCCCGCATGGCGTCAAATCGCGCGGCGGCGGGGCTGATTCGTCATGCCGTGCGCGCGGCCGGGCCGGTCAGCGACAGGTTCAAAGCCCCCAGAAAACCTAGCACCGCCTCCCCGCTTCACGAGGCGTGGCCATTACTAGTTGAGTGCAGCAGCCGCTCTTGGTTCATAGACCCAGGCCACGCCGCGTGTTGCTCACTAGTACTAGTATAAGTGCTACCACTCGGCTTGCTGCTGCCTCTGCCGAGACCAGCGAGTCAAGCAGCTGCCAAACCAACCTGCGTGTTGTGTGCGAGAGAGGGAGGGGATGCAAACGGAGTGGGACATCAGCATGGGGAGCGGTGGCGGTGCTGTCGGGGACGGCGGGGGCGGGGCGAGAGGAGGCGTGGCGGTAGTAGGTGACCTGCCCCAGCCGCTGCGCGGTGAGGGGCACTACCGCGGCGTGCGGAAGCGGCCGTGGGGTCGGTACGCGGCGGAGATCCGCGACCCGTGGCGGAAGACGCGGGTGTGGCTGGGCACCTACGACACGCCCGTCGAGGCCGCGCTCGCCTACGACCGCGCCGCCGTCGCGCTGCGGGGCTACAAGGCCCGGACCAACTTCGGCAGCAGCAGCACCAGCGGGCGAGGCAACGGCGGCCGCTACTCGCCGGCCGCCCAGCCGCGTCCCACCGCGCCGCCGCACCCCGTACAGGCGTTTGGCGGGCTCAACATAAGCCAGCCGTCGCCCTGGCACTTCGTCTACATCCCGTCGAGGCTGCACCAAGACATGGAGCCGCCAGAATCCGACGACGTCGCCGCGTCGCTGCCGTCGACGGCGCTCGAGCTCCGGACGGGGCCGAGGAGCCTCCCGTTCGACCTCAACGAGCCGCCGTCGCTGCTGTTCGGGTCCTGATCTCCATGTACAAGTACAACATCTGTAGTAGTAGGGAACCAGTATCATGGGCTGCTGGTTCATGGATCGTGGTACGTAGTAAGATGACTTATTAGGCTAATCGAAAATATCCCTTGGAGAGTGGAGAGCGCTGCTCCGGGCGTATATATTCCTATTTAAGAAAAGCTTTTTCCCGGCATTTCCTGCAATACACTTTTCTGCAGTTTATTTAGATATCGCAAATGACAGGAGAGAAACAGGAAAGAGATTCATTCACTATTGTTCGTAGCCAGGGCAGGGATTATTCAGCCTAATGTATGTTTTCGGTGGTTGATTCAAGGGACTATTTAGTTTGGTGTGCATGACTATCAAATGGTGAAGGCGCGTAGGCAGCAACACCACGGAGGATCAGGTTCTTACTCCGATCGGCGATCTTGGTCGCGCATTTGGCGGGCATTGTGAACGGTGTTGCGTTGCGTCGGCGGTTGTTTCGGTTTTCGTTATCTAATCAATACCATAGCTTAATTAATCCATTTCGACTTTTGTCCGAGATCAAGAAACTTCTGTCATCGAAAATTTCTGCACGAACTCCATAGTCGCGCGTAGAAAACCCGGTTTAGTCGTCTCAAGGGGCTTTAGTATTGAGAAATCATATGATCTTTCTTTTTTCGGGAAGAGAAACCATATGATCTATGACCAATGCTTTATCGATGACATACTGTTTTCTTTTTTACTGTCAAGCCCTATGTATTCGGAAACCACCATGCATGGGTTCAGCAAAGTTGTGCTGATTTCATTTTTAAAATGTTCAGGAGTATCCAGATATAACACGATCTACAATTCGCCCTTCCTACCAAAACAAGTTTATTCTAGGATTAGGTAAACAATTTTTTTTGCCTTTGATTGATGTTATATAAATTTAATTAATTTCAACAGTATATTCTCTCCTTTATCAAAAGTTTGTCACCTTCTAATTCAAAAATGGAAAGGTGACAAACTTTTGAGAAATAATGAAGTACAATTTATATCAACATAGTAAAAAAATTTAGAAATTGTAGATCGTGTTATATCTGGATACTCCTGAACATTTTAAAATTAATTTATTGAAAGATTTAGTTTGGGACAAAGGGAGCTTAATTTATTGAAATTAATTTCCTAACGATTCTAATGGTACCATTCTGTCTCTAATACGTCATTATAGTAAACACTAATAACATAGTATCTATTTGACTGGAAAAAGCTGACCAGAAGACGAACCAAAACATAGTGAAAGAGATGGACTGAGGCAATACCGCTAGAAATACAGGATAACAGGGTGTGTTGATCGGTAACTGACTTGGAGCACCACGTCTACATTCCTACATTTCTCTGTGAACGATAATTATTGTCTCTTTACATGCTCATCTCTGTTTTAATTATTATCAAAATAACAAGTCTAGTGTCAACAATTTAAGAACACAGTCTGGGGGAGAAATTAACTGTTACAGATAATTTGATATACTTTTTTTTTTGAAAAGCCATAAATAAATTGATATACTAGTCTAGCATAGTATCAGTTGAGGCATACATATACCAAATATCTCAATAATGAACTTTACATTAGCATAAAACTGTGTAAACTGAAAATTACAATACCTAGGAACCTCGGTTCCTAACGAACACTACAAAGATCACATGTAACTGAAGCTCCTGCAGCACCTAACTAGACTACATTCGTGCTGTCGGCAAAGCTTCCAGGGTTGACTGTTATACTCTTCGTGCAATTGTCTGTCTTGTAAATGCCTACCAACCTGTCGGCTAGTTCAAACATGTTGTTTCTCAGACTGCAAAAATGAGTGGCTCCCCGTCACAAACAGTGCAAAGGTAAATTCGCATGGCATGCATAACCCTTATCGGACATGGATGCATGTTTCTATAACAACGTTTTTTAGAAATGATGTGAATCAGAGGCAAAAGTAACAGTTAGAAAGCTTAGGTACCGATGAAGTACCTTATAATGATGAACTGTGCATCTTTGGTCCTATCTTTCACGTAATGTCCCACAATTGATACATTCTTAAAGTCTGTAAGAAACAAATGCATAAATCTCTTGAAATGACGGACAACGTTAGTGAAAAGAAGGCTCACAACACTTACCCAACGCCGCATCTATCTCATCCATAACATACAATGGTGTAGGTTTATAATGGTGAAGAGCAAACACCAGAGCCAGTGAACTAAGCGTCTGCAAGATAATAGATACTCAAAATGGGTAATCGATATAACAAAAATGGACTGTTAAACTATACATGAGCAAAGGAAAGGAGTTTGCTGGCAAAAAAGACAAGCCATGAACTCATCACGTGTACAAAAGTTAACCATAAAATATTTTACATAAAATAATAATGAAAAAATGCTGATATATTTTGAAGGTTTAACGTGGCCCGATTCAGACATTTGCAGGAAATTTGTTTTTCTTTTAGTATAATTCTGGCTTGGAGTATCGCAGAATGGAACCAACTATAGTTATTAAGGCAGTAAGACGATATAAGGCAACAGACTCCCTTCTTATCTTTTAAGCGGTAAGGCGTAAGGCGAGACGACGTCTTACTAATATTGAAAAATCTAAAAAATAGAAGTACTTATTAGGTGTTAAAATTAAAATACATCAATATAGTGTATTCAACCTACTTTTGTTCCTCTCAGCCTTTCAGCCCAGCCCACCCAGCATTTGTGGCTATCAACCATTGGATAAGAATCAACAGTCACAGATCAATAGACATGGTCAAAAACCCTAACAAGCCAACACCCACCACCCAGGTCAGTGCCCCCCTCCCCACTCTGCCCGCAAGAATGGTGCATGCTGCCCCCACTCCGCTCCTCGCCGCATGCAGATCGGGTGCTCCCCGCCCCCGCCCCCCTCCTAATCTCGCTGCCGGCAGACCCCCCTCTAATCTCGCTGTACAGTACGGTCGCCGTCGGCTGGATGTGCATGCTGCCGCCCCGGATGTGCACCACGCCTCCCGCCCCCGCTGCCGGCCTGGATCTGCGTGCCTCTTCCCCTCCTCCCTCACCTCCTCCTCGGATCTGCGGCGACAGGTTCGCCTTATCTATAAATCTAAGGCGACAGGACACCTTACCCTCCGACAACGCCTAATCGCATAAGTGTCGCTTAAGCGACGCCTTGATAACAATGAAACCAACAAAAGCACATGTAATAAAAAATGTACACCACTGATAAAAATCATGTCTCATATTATAAACAAACAGTATAGATTCATATGCCACTGATTCTGCCTAAAATTTCCAATCTTGCAAAAAGAATTTTTTAACAAAAAAAATGCAAGGTGCATTATGGTCCACTAAAAACGAGGCTATAACAATAGGCTCTAACACATGTACAAGAATGGAAATACCTTCTCACCACCAGATAGATTGGCAATATTTTTCCAGCTTTTCTTGGGAGGCCTAACACTGAAAACAACACCTTCCGAAAACGGGTCCAGGGAATCAACAAGTTCCAGCTCAGCATCACCTCCAAGAGTAATCATCTAAGTCCAAAGGGGATATCGTTAGTTATTAATGCTTAATAAAATTTAGTTCAACGAGTGAGACATACAGAAAACAAAAGCTACAGGGAATACAGCCTTGTTGCATATATGGGCTTTCAAGTCACAACGCCCTTCTTATCCTCCCCCGTCAATCATACCAGTGTTTACTGTTTTCTTTTCAGAAGTAGTCACTTGAATTATGGGTACAATATTCTGTTCATTACCCGCACCATCTCAATGTTGAAAAGCAATGAACAAGGCCACATTGTTTGGCATTGTATTTAACAGGTGTGCAGTGCGCATATGAAGTACCTCAATATTAAAAAGCAGTGAATGAGGTGATGATGTTAGAACTTTATGTTACAATGTCTGATTCCTTGGTCTGTGTACATAAAGTATTAAAATATGTGGTGTGCAGTGCACTAAACTATAAATGTTATCGCTATTTCAGTACCTGGTACATCTCCTTCAGTTTTAAAGATATTATGTTGAATCCAGCCATGAACTCATCTAACCTGAAATTACATATAATGCAGACAATGAGGCTAACAGACCAACATAATTGTCAAAAATTTAAGGGCACTCAAAAGTAAAGTAGTTTGAAAGGGACACACCTTCTCTTCCTTAATCCATCATACAGCTTTTTAAGATCATCACGCTCCTGAGTGGTAGCATTTAACTCATCAACGCGTTCGTTATACAAATGAGCCTTGGTGCGGTACCTGATTTAGCCAGAAGAAATAATAAAACCATTACAACAATCAAGCCTTTGTCCCAAGGTCGGCTAAATAATAAAACCATTGATAAGAAAAATAATGTTTAGTGAACTGGTGTCTTTCATACTCTGCTATGGAATCAAGGTTTGGGCTCGAGTCTTTAAGCTGAGCTTCCAACAAAGCCACCATCTCCATTGCACTTTTCATGTCACACGTCTCATGGAGTTGCTCATCACCTAGAGTAGCCTTGAGTTTCTCAGGATCAATAGCATCCATTTGGATTCTGAAAAGGCAGAAATGCACGATAACCTGATAAGAAACTATAAAACATACAAAGATCATTTAAAAAAATATTTTTGACTTACTGATTCATGTGCTTAACAAGATTGGTCTGAATGTCATCAAGTCTTTTCTTGAATGCTTTCACTTTCATTTCCCACTCCTTGGCAAGTTTTATTGTATCTTGCAACTTGTACTCAGCATCAACCTGTTGTACCAACAAAACAGATCAGATTTTCTTTAACCAAAAACTGAAGGATCATGTCATGGAAACAAATAGTGCAGAAGAATTATATAAGACACAACACTAAACAGGATAAAAATTAGATACCTCTGAGGCTCTCAGTTCATCCATTGCTTTCTTTAATTTGTTGTATTCTTCCTTTGTTTTGTCGAGCTCATCTTTATGGTTGTCCATTATCTATTAGTTAAAACGACTTTTAATAAACATTTCCAATTTTTAAAATGTTAATTGAATCAAGGAGCAGTAAAAAACCTCTTGTGTTTTCTTATAGTCTTCCTGAACAATGAAAGCTTTCTTCTCAATCTCTTTGAAAAAAGACAACATCTTCTCTTTTTCAACGAGAAGCTCTTCTTTCTCTTTCATTGACTCCTCAATGCCCTTGGATAGCCTTTTCAACTTCTTCTCATCTGAAGCAATTTGAACGTTGTGTCGATTGATTTCTGAGCTTGTTTTGTTAAGTTCCTGACATTTGAAACATCGAATCATAAGAAACAGAAAAACCAAAAAGGGAAAGGAATACAAGTCAAAATTCATATACTTACAGATTGGATGTTGGCGACCTTTATCTTCTGGTCCTTGAGAGCCTGCCCACCTGCATTTTCAATTTTCTGCTGCAGTTCTGAAGCCTAGAATACATTATGGCGGCTCAGATAAGGTGGCAACGGATGTTTCATTAACAAAAATGCTACAGCAAAGTACAGAAATACAGGTTCTGAAAAAAAAAGATTCCATACAAGATAGTTCTGAACGTTGAATAATTTTGCTTCTTTCATTTCGCACATGTGATAATTTATGTTGGTACAAATAGCTTAAACAAAAATGCAGATACAGTGCACGTGAGGCATAAGCTATGTAGAGGCACTTGCCTTATCTTTAAGTTTGCTGGAACATTTTGTAAGTCTATTTAGTTCAGCTTGCTCACTAGAAATGATGCCATCCAGCTCTTTTATTCTGTGAACTTCATCAGCTTTGGGTTGTGAAGCAGCCTTCAGTGAATCTAGTCTCTTTTCATTGTAACTGTACTGTGCATTCATACTCTCAACCTATTTATAGACAGAAAAATAAGTCGATGAAAAAATAGACAGCCCAGCACTCTAGGTAAAAAATCAACTAAAGGAAAATCAGAAGTTCAGGACACTGCTAAATTACATACCTCCTTTTTTACTTTTGCCAGTTCCATTTCAAGACGGGATTTAGCTTCTTCCAAGGACCGATAACGTTTTTTAGCATCATTCATTTGTTCACGCAACTTGTTGAGGTCACCAACTAGCTTATTAAGATTATTTTCAGCATTCTTAATAGCATCTTCTGAAATGCTTTCTCGGATAGATGTGCCCATCCCACCACCTTGAGGCTTGTTGCCCCCACCACTCATGGTACCAGACCGCTCAAAAAGTTCACCATCCAGGGTAACTACTCGACGGAACTCGTTTGCTGCACCATATGCAATTCGAGAAGCCTGCCAAACACAGTAGAGTAAGCAGGGGGCATTGCTTGGAAATGGAACAGAACATGTCATTAATAAGCTAATTTTCAGAACCAATAACAGTATCCATGAAATGATTGGAAAGTGAAATGAAAACTTTTATGAAAGAGAATAGCACACACATCAGCTACACCAGAAGCAAATAGCTCTAGAATAAACAGAACAATTCAAGGATCAACCTGATCGAGATTGTTTGCAACAACAGTGTTTCCCAATGCATGAAAGAAAGCCAATTTCATCCTCTCATCTTTAACCTGTACCAGGTCAAAGAGTCGTGGAACTCCTTCTGGTGTTTTTACTTTTTCTTTAATCTTGTGTAGAAGATGTGTTTGTTTTTCCTGTAAAATGTAAGCATACAGATTATCATGCCAACAACAATGAAAACAGGGAAAAGTTGCATCAAGATCTTGGGTAAGTACGAGTAAAAAATAGGGTTACCATGATCAAACAAGTAGCCAGTCCAGCATTCTTTCTACGTAATAACTCAATACAAGCTTGGGCCGCATTTGTTGTTTCAACAACGATCCAATCAAGTGCACCACAAGCTGTTGATATGGCTACATCGTATTTTGCTGCAGGAAACAATAATTACATATATTAAGATGAGGAAATGCTTCTAACAAGTCTAATTATCATACCAGTCCCTCAATAAACACCACTGTTCAATCCCGTAAGTGTGTTCACGATCAGTCAGATTACAAACATAGTAATATACTAGATCTTGAAGCCCAAGACTTACATGAACTATAAACCTTCCAAATCATTACATAAATACCTTCCATCTGACTTGAGATACTTAAAAGTTGAACTAAAATTGGCATGGAAACGGATAAACACTAAGATTTGAATGTAGACAAGATTTTGACATTCATAAATACAATGGAGACACTTCTGCTTTTTCTTCTAGCCGTAATTGGTATCAAGTAAAAAATCAAATGCTAAAGAAATGACAAACTTATTAACAAAAGTGTATTCCCACAAATAAAGAGCTGCTAATGCTCTCAGACCAGCATCACATATAAACTAAAAGACACAATCTTCAACTTTTCTATGTACTTTGGACTATAGATCCACAAGCATATGTAATGTAACACACTTGTTACAGTTAAATGCGACCAAACTCATTCCCTCTCCCTAGACAAACAGGGCACAAAAGGTACTCGTAGCATGCATAACACAAATGTAGGGTCTTTTCAGTTGCAAATGTCGAAGTGTACAAGTGAATTGCCTATCCTTCCCCATCAGCTTTTGGGTGCAACCGGTCAGAGCATAGTAGCTTAACATCGTATCAGAGCCAAAGGTCTCTAGTTCGAATCCTGGCGGGCGTAAGCCCACTCCTATTTTCACGTTTGAGGTCTGAGGCAGCCTCACGTGAGGGGGGATGTTGGAGTGTATAAGTGAATTTGATAGAATGAATTGCTTAATTAATCATAGGGTCTAGGTACATATTTATAGATACATAGACGGGCCGTACAGGCTAGGCCCAAACACAGTCCAACACCCCCCCGCAGTCCCAACATCTAGCCACAACAGATGTTGAGACTGGACCGAAACTCAAAAAACAAAGTCGACGGGAGTCCCTTCGTGAAGATATCGGCAAACTGTGACGTCGTCGGCACGTGGAGAACTCGAACCTCACCGCGTGCAACCCGCTCACGAACAAAGTGAAGATCAATCTCCACATGTTTCGTGCGCTGGTGCTGAACGGGATTGGTGGAGAGGTAAACGGCGCTGACATTATCATAGTAGACCAACGTGCTCCGGGCGACAGGGGAGTGGAGCTCCTGAAGTAACTGCTGGAGCCAAGACGCCTCTGCTACGCCGTTAGCCACGGCGCGGTACTCCGCCTCAGCGCTGGAGCGAGAAACCACGGGCTGTCGCTTCGAGGACCAGGAGACAAGATTCCCCCCCAGGAAGACGGCGTAGCCAGAGGTGGAACGGCGGGTATCAGGGCACCCCGCCCAGTCAGCGTCGGTGTAGACCACCAACTCAGAAGGCGAGTCACATCGAAGGAGAAAGCCGTAGTCGAGGGAGCCGCGCAGGTACCGAAGAATCCGCTTCATCGCCGTGAGGTGCGTCTCCCGCGGATCATGCATGTGGAGACACACCTGCTGAACCGCATATGAGATATCCGGTCTGGTGAAGGTGAGGTACTGCAGGGCACCTGCAAGACTCCTGTAAGAGGTGGGGTCGGCGACCGAGGCGCCGTCAGTCGAAGCCAGCTTCGCCTGAGTGTCCACGGGAGTGGAGCACGGCTTACAATCAGCCATGCCCGCTCGCTCGAGGATATCTAGGCAGTACTGGCGCTGGTGGAGGAACAGAGCGTCCGGACGGTGCTCGACCGCAACGCCCAGGAAGTGGTGGAGCTGGCCGAGGTCCTTCATCGCGAACTCGTGCTGCAGTGCGGAGATCGTGCGCTGAAGAAGAGCCGAGCTGGACGCCGTGAGGACAATATCGTCCACGTACAGGAGGAGGTAGACAGTGTCACCCTCATGCCTGTAAACGAAGAGCGAGGTGTCCGACTTGGCCTCGACGAAGCCAAGCGAGGCCAGGAAGGAGGCGAACCGGCTGTACCAAGCCCGAGGCGCCTGCTTCAGCCCGTACAGAGACTTGTTCAGCCGGCAGACCAAGTCTGGACGGGCTGAATCGACGAACCATGTCGGCTGACTGCAGTACACCGTCTCTGTCAGCGTCCCGTGAAGGAAGGCGTTCTTGACGTCCAGCTGGTGGACGGGCCAAGAACGCGAGAGAGCCAACGACAGAACAGTCCGTACTGTCGCTGGATTAACCACCGGACTGAAGGTCTCGTCGTAGTCCACTCCAGGGCGCTGAGTGAAGCCCTGAAGTACCCAACGAGCCTTATATCTCTCCAGGGAGCCATCCGCCTTCCTCTTATGCGTGAAAACCCACTTGCCTGTGACAACGTTGCCACGGGAAGGACGGGGAACCAGGTCCCATGTCCGGTTGGCAAGTAGGGTTGCATACTCCTCCTCCATAGCGCGGCGCCAGTGAGGGTCAGCGAGTGCGCTACGGACGGAGGTCGATATAGGTGATACCGAAGAGGAAGTGGATGGTGTCGGTGTCGTCGAAGAGAGTACCACTCCGGAGAACCTCTCAAGAGGCCGGAGAACCCCAGCAGCACGTCTAGTCACCATCGGGTGAACGTGTCCTGGGTCCCGGTGAAGCAACGGTGGGTGGTACACCGAGGGCTCCGGGCGCGCAGGCGTAGAGGCACCAACCCGCTCTCGTCGCTGGTAGACAAGAGCAGGATCGGCGAACCGTGGAACAGGGGCCGCGCGTGGCGCAGCGGGGGACGCGGGAGCCGGAGTAGTCGTCGGGTCCCCGCACAGCGCAGGAGTCGAGGCCGGAGACGCCGGGGGCCGCGCGTGGCACAGCTGTAGGGGTCGCCGGGGGCCGCGCGTGGCGCAGGAGTCGAGGCCGGAGACGCTGGGGCCGCGCGTGGCGCAGCCGTAGGGGACGTAGGAGCCTCGTGTGCTGCAGGAGTCGAGGTCGGAGACACCGTTGCCGCGCGTGGCGCAACTGTAGAAGGCGTCGGGACCTCATGTGGCGCAGGAGACGAGGTCGGAGACGCCGGGGCCGCGCGTGGCGCAGCAGGAGACGTCGGTGCCACGCATGGTGCGGCACTCGTCCCCAGGGTCGACGGAGCCTGGGTACCAACCCGCACTCGTCGCTGGTAGACGAGAGCAGGGTCAGTGAACCGCCGAGTCGTGGCTGTAGGAGGCACAGCCGGAGTCACCACAGGTGTCGGTGCTGCATAAGGTGCAGCTGGCGACGTCGTGGGAGCCACCTGGGAGTTGGTGGGTGATGTACCTGCAAAAAAGGGCCAAGGCAGCTGTGGTGGAGCAGCCTCGGTGTCAGTAGAAAAAAGCGAGTCCAGCTCTGCAGCTGAACCAGAGGTGGAGGAAGAAAAGGGGAAGGATGACTCGTCGAAGACGACGTGCCGAGAGATCAAAATGCGGTGGGTAGAGAGGTCGAGGCACCGATATCCCTTATGCTCAAGGGAGTACCCAAGAAAGACACACCTAGTAGAGCGGGGCGCAAGCTTATGTGGAGCAGTGGCGGAAAGATTAGGGTAGCAGGCGCACCCGAAGACACGGAGGTGGTCGTAGAGAGGGGTAGTGCCATACAGGGCAAAGAAATGAGTCGGTGCCCGAATCGCCTTGGTAGGAAGGCGATTAAGGAGGAAGGTGGCAGTGTGAAGTGCCTCTACCCAGTAGCGAGCGGGGATGGATGCCTGAAACATCAGGGAACGCATGACATCATTAGTGGTGCGAAGCATGCGCTCAGCCTTGCCATTCTGAGGAGATGTGTATGGGCAAGACATGCGTAGCTGTGTGCCATGTGTAAGGAGAAAGTCACGGAGTCGCGAGTTGTCAAACTCTCGTCCGTTGTCACACTGGAGAGCACGAACAGTACACCCAAACTGTGTGGAAACCCAAGTGAAGAAGTGAGAGAGAGTATCAAATGTCTCAGATTTCAGACGTAATGGAAAAGTCCAAGAGAAATGTGAGAAATCATCAAGCACCACCAGATAATATTTAAAACCCGAGACACTGATAACAGGAGATGTCCACAAATCGCAATGTATAAGATCAAAAATATGTTGCACATGAGACACAGAAGTGGGAAAAGGAAGCCTAACATGGCGACCAAGCTGACAAGCGTGACACAATGACTCATGTGTGCCCCTAGTACACGAGATAACTGAACTACTAGACAACTTCGATATAGCATCAGCGCCAGGGTGACCAAGCCGACGGTGCCAAGTAGCGGACGAAGGTGTCGTAGCCAGAGCAAAAGACGAAGACACAGCGGAAGAAGGAAGTCGAAGAGTGTACAGGGGCCCCGGACTATCACATCGAAGAAGAAGACGCCGGGTGGAAAGATCCTTCACAGACAAACCAAAAGGATCAAACTCAACAGAAATATTATTATCAGTGGTGAAACGACGAATGGAAAGCAAATTTTGAATAATGTCTGGAGCAACAAGAACATTATTAAGATGGAATGAACCCGGAGAAACTGAGTCACCTACTGAGGTGACTGGAAGAACGGATCCATTTCCAACAACGATCGATGAAGGAAACGACGGATGAGGTGTGTGTGTAGAGGAGAGAATACCAGCATCTGGGGTGGTGTGGTAGGAGGCGCCAGAATCAGCCACCCAATCAGTAGTCGGTGGTGTAAGGTGCATGGTGCTGAAGGAAGACGCCAAGTCCTGACGGTCCCACCACATGGGCGGCTCCTGGAGAGGTGCTGGTGGCTCCGAGTGCCCAGCGGGGTAGGGAGCACCGCCGTAGGCTGGAGTGGGCGATCCAGCCACAGGGCGACCAGGTCCACCATAGCTCGGATGGGCTACGTACGCAGCCTGAGGACGTGGCTGGCGCGGAGTGGAGGAAGTCGGTGGCGCCCCAAGAAGACCCGGAGACGGTCCAGGCCACATAGAGATCTGGCCAGTCCACGGGTTGTACGGTGTGGGCCAGGGCGCGCCTCCCTGGCCAGTGCCACCAGTACCACCACCAGTAGGAGCAGTGGACGTAGGAGTGCCGCCAGCACCTTGTCCTGTGCGCCTTCCGCCGCGTCGTCGACGAGTACCACCCCCAAAGCCAGCAGAGGCACCCGGGGCGGTAGGTGGAGTAGGCGGTCGCGGTAGTGGTCCCCCAGAAGACGGTGGGCGTGAGGGCTGCCCGGAGCCATAGAAGGCTGTGGCAGACCCAGAGGTAGCAGACCCACCCGCCGTGATCTCCTCAAGCTCAAGATCAGACCAGACCTTCTCGAAGGTCGGTGGCGGCTCCATACGGAGAAGCCAGAAGCGAAGATGGCTGAAGCGCTCGTTCAGGTCGTGAAGGACCCGAAGAACTAGAGTGCTGTCAGCGACCGGCTCACCAAGGTCGCGCAGGGAGTCAGCCATGCCCTTCATCTCTCCACAGTAGGCCGAGATGGAGCGGTCACCCTGCACTGTAGTCTGGAACCGTGCGTTAATGTGAAGAGCCCGAGTCGCACGGTTCCCCAAGAAGTGGTGCTCCAGTATCTGCCAAGCCTGGCGCGCGGTCCCCCCACCGCGCTGTCCGACAAGCTTGTACAGATCATCGGCGAGAGTGCCAAGGATCCAGGCAAGGACCAGACTGTCCATGCTGATCCAAGAGTCATCCCACGAGGCGTCGTCCTGCTGGACGTGGTCCGCAAGCTGGTACCGCCGTAACGTGAGGAGGAACTCGTTACGCCAGCGGGCGTAGGTGGTAGAGGTACAACTCAGAACAGTCGGCACTAGTGTCCGAATGTTCTGAACTCCAGCCGCCTGGGCGTGTAGGGCGGCGGTGAGCGACGCCGAGTATGCGGAGTGCACACCGGTGTCCAAGGTGGGCTCGTACGTCGCGCCCGGCGGTCGGTGAGCGCTCTCCTGGATCTGGTGCGAGAGAGCAGCCGCCGAGGCGCGCTCCTGCTCTAAGGCAAGAGCGAGTGCCCGCTCGCGATCGCGAGAGGCAGCCAGAGCCGCGAAGACACTGGAGGTGTCCGCGGCCGGAGCAGTACTAGTGCCAACAGCAGGTCCGGAGCCCGTCATGAAGGCGACGGCAGTGGGGTCGGCAAGTGGTCCGCCGGCGGAGGGACCAGTCGCATCGCCGTACGCAGGCCTAGTCATGGCGATGAGGGGCGCGCCCGCTGCAGGACCCGTGGCAGGCGCACCGGCGCAGGGGAGGGAGCCGGCCAGGGAGGGGACGGCGCCGGCGAGGGGCGCGCCGGCCCAGGGAGGGGAGGCGGCCGGCAGCGGCTGGGTCAGGGCCGCGCCGGCGGTCAGGGGAGCTGCGGCCCCGGCGGCGGCATGGGGGGCGCCTGCGCCGGCGGCCAGGGGAGGTGCGGCTGCGGCGGCGGCGGCGGGGGCGCGGGCGCTGGCGGCCAGGGGAGGTGCGGCCAAGGGAGGCCCGGCGGCGGCAGTGGCGACAGCGGCGTGGGGGGCGCCGCCCATGGGGAGAAGAGGGGCGGCCAGGAGTGGGCCGCCGGCGGCGGCGTTGGCGGCGGCGGCGGCGGCATGGGAGGCGCCAGCCGTGGGGAGAAGAGGGGCGGCCAGGAGGCGGCCTCCGGCGGCTGCAGCGGCGGGTGGGACGCCGGCGGCTGCGGCGGCGGGGGGAGCGCCGGCGGCGGCGGCCATGGAGGGGGGGGGGGCCCCGCTGGCGGCGGCGGCGGCGCAGGGTAGGGCGCCGGCCATGGGGGGAAGGGGTGGCAGCTAGGTTAGGGTGGGGATTAGACTTAGGGTGGGGATTAGGGTTTGGCTAATGATACCATGATAGAATGAATTGCTTAATTAATCATAGGGTCTAGGTACATATTTATAGATACATAGACGGGCCATACAGGCTAGGCCCAAACACAGTCCAACAGAATTGTCTACACTTCTCCATCAACTTAAGCTTTTGGGTGCAACCGGTCACAGCATAGTAGCTTAACAGCAAGGCATTGGGCCAAGTTTTTTTTTGAAAAGGGACAGTAGGGGAAAGGCCAAGGATATGTACAATAATGTGGTGACAAGTGTGCGCGTAAGTGATAGTGAGACAGATACTTTTCCTATCACAGTAGGGTTACACCAAGGATCAGCCTTAAGCCCATACATCTTTTCCTTAGTGATGGATAAGGTGACGAAGGATATACAAGGAGATATACCTTGGTGTATGCTCTTTACTGATGATGTAGTGTTGGTAGATGAAACTAGGGATGATGTCGATAAAAAAAAATGGAGCTATAGAGGCAGACGTGAGAGTCCAAGGAGTTTAGACTTAGTAGAACCAAGACCGAGTATATGAGGTGCGACTTTAGTGATGTTGGGTGCAACGAGGGAAATGTTAGTCTACAATGATAAGCAGTATCTAGGAAGGACACATTTTGATATTTAAGGTCAATGTTACAAAGCAATAGTGATATTGACAAAGATGTTTGCTACAGGATCAAGGTTGAGTGGATGAAGTGGCGGCAAGCATCTGGAATCTTATGTGATAAGAACGTCCCAAAAAACTGAATGGAAAATTCTATAGGACGGTGGTCGGACATGCGATGTTGTATGGTGCAAAATGTAGGTCAACTAAAAGGCAACATGTCCAACTAATGAGTGTTGCAGAGATGCGCATGCTACTGTGGATGTGCGGTCACACAAGAAGAGACAAAATTAGGAAGGAGATGATATGTGATAGGGTAGGGTTGGCATCGATTGGGGGAAAACTAGTCCAACATCGCCTACGGTGGTTTGGACATATTCAGTGGAGACCTCCAAAAGCACCGGTTAATAGTGAGATTATACAAACTAGAGAAAATTTTAGAAGAGGTAGAGGTCGACCAAGGTTGACATGGCAGGAGGCGGTGAAGCGAGACTTAAAAGAGTGAGACATACCTAGAGATTTGGCTCATGAGAGAACTGCATGAAAATTAGCAATTCATGTGTCATAATCTTAGTTTATTCGTATTATGTTACTCTTATATTCTTTCCAATTATTTTATTTTTAAAATAAATAAAATTCTGAATTTTATTTTATTTGCATTTTTCTATTATCTTATTTTCTATACTTCTTTCCAAAACTTGTTGGGTTTCTTTTCTAGCCGACCCCTTGCTTGGGACAAAGGCTTAGTTGTTGTTGTTGACACTAGGGGAAAAGCACTGGGCCAAGTTCATTCCATCTACCTAGACAAGGCTATAGGTGTCCAATGGGCCGTGCCGGGCCGGCCCGGCCCGAGCCCGGCCGGGCTCGGGCCTTAGAAATCTTGGCCCGGCACGGCCCGGAAAAATATCGGGCCGTGCCGGGCCGGCCCGCGGGCCGAAGGTTGAGGCCCGAGCACGGCCCGAGTCCAATTTAGGCGTGCCGGGCCGTGCCGGGCCATGCCGGGCCATAAACGGGCCGTGCCGGGCCGGCCCGGCCCGCAGTCGGTTTAAGTTAAAAATATACTTAAAAATGCGAAAAAAATCAAAATTCGGGCCTAAACGGGCCGTGCCGTGCCGGGCCAGCCCACGGGCCGGCCGTGCCGGGCCTAAACGGGCCGTGCCCGACAGCCCGACGGGCCGGAAGTCGAGGCCCGGGCACGGCCCGCAACGGGCTTCGGGCCGGCCCGGGCCCGATTTTTTCGGGCCGTGCTTTTTTTGCGGGCTTTCGTGCCGGCCCATCTAGCCCGGCCCATTTGGACAGCTATAGACAAGGCCTACACAAAAGGCAGTCACAAATTGTACAGAACAGTATAACATTTTTAAATTTTAATGTCAAAATGCTACCTAAAACAAGAGAGAAAAAACATTGCTTTTACTTTAAATTTAATGATACCCAAGTTTGAACATTATTTTTTGTACCATGTATCAAAAGAAGTTTAAAGCCTACCCCAACTTGCTTGAGACTAAAAGGTTTTGTTGCTGTATGAAAAAAGTTTGAAGCATTTTTTATAGCAAAATTAAACATTACACCAGATATTTGACACCAATATGCATTATCAAAGCTATAATAATATCTTGTCCACAACAGGACTTTGTTCTTTTGTTGGTAAAAAGGGCACATCTTACCATCGATCGCACCAAGATCACCTAGCCTCCCGTAAATGCCTTGTATTTCGTTTGATTCCTTGGCTTGCAAAATTGTTTTCAAAGAAACTTTTTGATTCTTCTCAGAATCCCTAGTAGATTTAATCTCCACAAGTTTCTGCCTAGCTGCTTGTTCCAAAGGAATCAGTAACTCCTCTTGTTTCTGGCACTCCTGCAGAAAATTTTCCAAGCAAGAGTATAGGAAAGTCAGGATAGTCCACACAAAAGAAAATTCTGATCAAACTTAAAAGTTGTTGGGGGGAGAAATGACTAAATTTCATCTGGAAGTGATTTACCTGCTCAACTTTGCAAGCTTCAGATGCTTCACTTAGGTGTTTCTCTATTTTTTCTTGAAGTTCCACAATATATGAATCCTTTGCTGTAATTTTCTTCTTTAAATCTTCCATCTGTTTTTGAGTATCAGTTAACTCTGCCCGAGCCCCATTGTGCTGAAAATTGGTGATACAGTTCAAATGCAATGGAGCAAAATTTAGAAAATCAGATATAATTAATGTATACAAAAAACTAAAAGCCAACTTATTTTTTTCTGGAGCTCTTGTAATTTCAATACATCATAAAGAGTTTTGGTTTTACTCTGAATATTCAGCATGGTAGATTCAGGTGGGACGGCTAAATGTTATTGCATATAGGAACTGAAGATTTTGCTCGTTCTCAATCTATCATGTCTTACAGTAAAGGGGCAGCCCGGTGCATGTAGCTCCTGCTTGCGCAGGGTCCGGGGAAGGGTCTGACTCATTTGGGTCTTTTGTACGCAGCCTTTCCTTACATTTCTGTAAGAGGCTGTTTCTAGGACTTACCCGTGACCTCATGGTCACAAGGCAGCAGCTTTACCGCTGCGCCAACCATTGGCAAGCAAGTAGAATAAACTAGAGCGTTACAGTGCTAATTTTAAATGCCAAGTGGCGTATAGAATATGCAAAGCTTATTAAAGGAAATGATAATTGCTTTTATTTCATTCCAATAAACAAAAATGGGGCTGGGAGACATGGCAGTTTTCAATAAAAAATCCAGCAACTAGCATTAACGATGAAAGGCAAACATTTTAGGAAGTATCGTTGGGGAAACACCATTTACACATTCAAAAGGTATAGTTTGCTCAATTAAAAATCAATTACACTGCTTCATCCTTTCCAATGAATTTGGAAGTCCAAAGTTTGCAAGAAACTAAAAGTGTTCATATGGTTCATATTCAGAGATAGATTGAACACCAGAAACCTATTGAGAAGAAGGAATTATAAATACAACTACAGAAGATACTGAATAAATTGTGTGATATACTGGTGTGATCTAAATACTGATGAAACTACATATCATTTATTTCTTTGAATGAGCCTTCAGCAAAAGATGCTGGGGTCTCTTGGGAATCATTGGGATTACTCTCAACTTTTTCAACCCAGGCCCAACATCAGTTCTTCATGGAAGTATTCTTTGCAGCATGGGCGATACAGAAACAAAGAAATGGAAGCAATATTTCGTATGTACTGTTAATTTACATCTTTATAGCATGAATACAGAGCTTAGCAATTCAGTTTCATCTTGGCTCCAAAGCCTATAATTCAGTAATACACTTTACATCAATAATAGACTCTTCCAGTCAAGAGGGGCGGGGGGGTACCTTTTGCGTCATTAACTCTTTCTCAGCAGATGCAACATCTAGCTTTCCTTTATGCTCAATAATTAGTTTTTCCCATGGTTCAAGTTCAGTTCTTACACGAGTAAGTTCAGCGCGAAGCCTCTCAGTTTCCTCTGTAATTTCACGAGGAAAAGCTCAGTTATCAACCAGAGTAACTCAATGAACAAGTAGGCTAAAATTCACCTCGAGAGGTTTCTTTTATATGCTCTAACACCTTCTCTTCTTCATTAAATAGCTCCTGCAGTTTGGGTATGGCTCCCTCAAGCTGTGGTATGAGATTGGATGATTTTTCAATCTCCTTTGTTAATTCATCTATTTTTGACTTGTCCTGTACAAAGACAAAGGTAAAACTAAAACCATTCTTGCTTCAACCACATGAACTAAATCTGAAACCATTTCAATAAACCTTTTCAGCTTTGTCCTCAAGCTTCTTAATCTTCTGCTTATGATGCTTTAAATCCTCCCTGTGTTTTACATCCTTCCTCTCGAACTCTTTAAATTGATCTTTGCATGTCTTCATCTTGTTTTCAAGGTCCTAAAGATACACCAGGAGAAAATAAGAACAGGGGGGACCCAACTGAAAAAACCAACCATGCACTAACCTTATATAAGAAAATATGTATTTCCCTCAGAATAAAATATGTTTCTAGGAAATAAAGGACTTTGATTTGTGATGGTTTAGATCAAAGGTGTAAATTAAGATATAGTACCTCTTGCCTTTTCACATGTTTATTGTAAATAGACTCCATTTCCTTTAGAGTTTTGGAATTCTGTTGAATTTTCTCCCTGGGTTATAAGCAATAGGATTAATTAGAAAACATGTAACCTAAAAGGCCAAAACATGAATGTCCATAATAATACCAAATAACCTTTCAGATGCGAGACTCTTTTCCAGTTCTGCCACATTCTCTTGATGTTGAGCAACATGTAAGGTGGCATCATCAGAAGCCAGTTTTGTTGCCTTCTCTCGCCATTTCAAAAGTGAAAGTTCCTTCAACATGTATGTTTCAGCTTCATTTTTTGCACTCTACAGGAAAATAACTTCATTAGACATCAACGACTAAATGGCAGCAGTAGTCAAATTGTAATACTGAGAGCAGCACCTCTAAACTGTCCCTTTCCTTCTCAGCCAATTTCAGCATCTGAACAGATGCAGTCCGTTTTTCATTGAGCATTTCAAGTCTAACAGAATAAAAAAAATATGTATCACTAACTCGCTGCAAATTTTATTAAAATCAGGCATTACAAAAATTTGTTGAAAACTCACTGCTTGTAAGCTTCTTCAATTTTCTCCACGTACTGGTCCGTGCCTATTATGTCTTCAAGATATTCTAGGAAGCCCTCATCATGTGGGCCTTGAGATTTTGGTTTCATCAGGGAGATTTGCTCGACCTCACCCTGTATAGTGTCCACCTCAGAAATTCAACAATTATAAAAACAGAAACTGTAATTGAAATTGTCTAATATACTCCACGCGGGCTTAAAGAAGCTACATAACATAGGCTTGAGAATATAGGGAGTGTGATAAAATTTCGTCCAACAATATCCTAAGGAACACACAAATACCTGGAGGATCAGAAAGCGGTTATTATCAAGATCTACTCCCTTGCCTTTCAACAACTTAGTAACTTCAGTAAAGTTGCTTCCACGATCATTTATGTAATATTTAGAAGTATTGTCCCGGAAAGCAACTCTTGAGACGACAAAGTCACTGCCCTCAACAGTCCTGTAGTTACCGTCATCCTGCATATGACAAAAGATAAAGGAAAACAATAATGCATACCAAATAGAAAAATATACTTCACTTCTTATACAGTACCAGATCAATGATTTCTTGAAAATGAACAGAAACACCAGCGCTGTCAAGGTTCTGGTGATTGGAAGAATTGTGTATGAGCTCTGATACTTTGTTTAGGCGCATCTATAGTAAGAGAAAAAAACAAGTCAGGAACAATACATGCAATTCAAAATAAGGAAATAGATAGGTTGATTCAAGGTATGGTAACCTTTCATGATCTTTAGGTATATATGAATTTAAAATTGGTTGTTTTATTATTTAAACATAAAGCAAAACATTGCAGGGAACACTTGCTACTTGGCAACCAAAGGAATTGTTTCTATTGAAGTATGAATGTCCTGGGTTCTAGAAGAATCCTTCAGGGAAAGTACCATTGAAGATACTTTTTAAAACGGATACAAACCCACGGAACTCTCTATCTTTAAATTAATGTGGTAAATTAGATTGGCATGCCAAATACAGCATCTCCCCGCATGAGAGACTATAATAAATAAGTTTTCTTGACATAGCATAAAATCGACCAGTGAGAGTACATGAATAAATGGATTGTATTGATAATCATCACAAATAGCATTGATCTGAAGCAATAATGCCAACCTGTTTTGCACGCTTGCCAAACACAAAGAGCATTGCATCAATGACATTACTCTTTCCACTACCATTTGGCCCAACAACGGCCGAGAAGCTCTGCAACAAGATAATACGTTAGTGCCATCATCAACCCTTTCATCTCTAGAAACACTAAGTGTGCAAAGTTGGAAGAAAAATAACAACATTATTGAATATGAGCACTAGCTGCAGAAATTTCCATGCAGTTCTATATTCTGAAGAGCTAAAACTAGTTTGCTGTTAATCGCATGACAATCTGAGTGAGATACCGTTATCAGGTGGGCAACTGCATCTTGCTCAATGAGCTCTGTGAGGATTAAGGCCCTGCTCATTTAATAAAACACGGAACACTGATGCTTTAACAGACTAAAATGTTATGAACCACGTGAAGCCAGTCGCCCAAACCAATTGCAGAACTACTCTTTCAAGTATAAGATGTGTAACTGAAACTTTTCAGATACAAGCTTTAGAAGTGAATGGAAAAAACAATTCCTCTTCTTGTAGTAACAAATTCATTTGCATTTCATGTATCGTGATCAGGTCAGGCTTCCTAAGGCGTCGCCTAGGCGTCGAGTCGATCGGAGGGGGGCGCCAGGAGGTGTCGCCTCACCTGGAGGCTCCCAGGCGTCACGCCTGGCCGACGTCGCGACCGCCTGGCAGCCTGTCAAGCAACCCCGCCGCCAGCATACATGAGTGTATCGTGGCCTAGGGTAACCCTAATGCCAAATGCCGGAACCGCCCGACATCCCACCTCTGGCGCACGCCGCCACCGCCAGGAGTTGCCCGAACGCCACACTCCCACCGCCGCTGTTGGCAAGCTGCCGACCCTCTCTCCTCAGTTCTCACGGCCCCCCTCCCTCTTCCCCCTCTTCCCCAGGGCGCTGCATGCTTCTGTTATCTATGTTTTGTTATCTATGTTCAGTTTTAGAACCCTGCATGCTTTTGTTATCTATGCCATGTTCTGTTATCCATGTTCAACATGTTATATAAAGATATAATACTATATTCATATTAGATGATGTTTTAGAGGCTTATTTGCATATTGTACTAATCATGTACTCTATATATTGGAGCCTCCGGCCCCCGGTCATATTCATAACATGGAATCAGAGCCAGGTTAGGAGGGAGAGCAAAAGAACGGAAGTTGTGGAGAAGGAGAAGGCGAGCTCCGCCCGCGCCATGCTCGCTCGGCAGCTCTCCACGCGGCCTTTGTCCAGATCGATCGTTGGATCTGCGTCAACGGCGCTGCTCAAGTTAACCGTGGGCGATGAGGTGCTCTCTGACAAGGACACAGCCACACACGGCCGCCATGCAGAACCTCCTCCTTGCCATGCAGAGCTTCTTGTCAATTTTCTCTCGATTTTCTCACTGCCGTCGTCGACTCTTCTCCATCAACGCCCGGTTGTATTGGCTGCTTATCCATCTGCCAGCTCTGAAGGATCATGTCCATGCGGCCTTCGTCCAGATCGATCGCTGGATCTGCGTCGGCAGAGGTGCGTCTACGCGGTACGCTGTCCCAGCGGCCCTGCCGCTCTTCCACAACGTGTGACACGCGGTGCGCCTTCCTCCACATCGATCGTGCGTGGCCTCTCCCAGGCAGGCGCGTGGCTTCTCGCCTTCTCCCGGCCTCGCTCGAGCAGCCGCGTGGCTCTCCAGGCCAACGAACGCTTTTTTTCTGCCTTCGCTGCCTTGTTCGGTTTTATCGTCACTGTCGTTTCGTTTGACCGTTGTGGCTCGTTTATCTAAACTGATCTCCGCCCAGCCACGGTCAACAACTGTGCATGATGTGCTCGGTTCTGTCAGCATCACGTAGGCGGCACTATCTACAGTTGTTGGGCCCTGGGACTTGTTTTACATGGAGGTTGTCCCACTCTAATCCACATGGAGGCCACTCCCCAATCTTCGTCGTGTGTTGATCTGTGTCGTCGGGATTCATTGATCTGTGTTGCTGCCGCTCAGTTGTTAGCCTCATTGATTTGGGTGCCGCTGGTGGTTTGCCTGCCGCCACCACTCGATGGTTGTTGTTCAACCCATGCAGTCAAGAGTTAGGGTTATCCTATTCCAAAAAAAAAAAAGAACTTGTTGTTTGCGCCGCTTTTATTTGTGCTCTCCCATCGTCTTCCGTTGACTATTTTGCGCTCTCGCCATCGTCGGTCATCTTCTTTATAATGACTTCTTCTTCTTCGGTTGGAATTCTAGTTGTGTGTTGTCTAGTGCTTTTCAATGACACCAATTACCGCGATTGGGTTTTTCATATGCGTCTACATATGTGTGGTCTACGACTTTGAGAGTTGCTCACAAACGATCTCCTGGTTGGTACTGACCCTCATCATCGTGATTCACAGCGCTTTTGGAAGCTTGACTGGTTTCGTCTTCCTTCTGATGCGCTTGCCAGTTCATCTGCTCCAATCTTGCTGCTTCGTCCACTTTGACGTTTGCTTAGTGGCACCACCGTTTGGATCATCTTTGTGTCTCTCAGCATGATTTTTATCTCTTCAAACTCAGTGTTTGTGATGCACTTTGAGTTTGAGGGAGGTGTTAGAGATATAATATTATATTATATTAGATGATGTATAAGGGGCTTATTTGCATATTGTACTCATCATGTACTCTATATATTGGAGCATCCGACTCCCTCTATAATATAAAATCACATTCATAACGTATAATAGTGGCTGTTAAAATCTGTTATGTTTTATCTCTTGGAATGTCTTAAAAAACTGGTTTTGGAACATTATATATGTTGCTGAAATCTGCTGGAAAGTGCCAGAAACCTTGAACTGACATACTGCTGGACCAGTCACCATGGCGTTGCCTCGGCGTCCAGGCGGAATTTTAAAACCCTGATCGTGATCAAATGTGCTTTGTGGTAACAATTTCTAAGAGTAACACCACTACATGTCAATGGCGAACTACAGTTTGGAATTTATTTTTAAGATAACGGGGGACCCCACTGTCTTTATTAGTAAAAAAGTATCTGGAATCTAGGTTTCTTTTAAGATAATAACAGGGCAATCACTGGTTCTTACAATAGGAATCAATATTTCAAAGGAAAAGAGGCAACAAACTGAAAGACATAGATCTGGGATCTAGGGTTTGGAATAAAAGCCAAGGACGTAAAATTGGTGCTTTCCTGCAGAAATTCGCATATTTCTAGTACTAACATATCACTAGCTAATTAAGTAAAGTTCAAATAGGACAGGAATTACATAGACCCAACTAATTAGGGTTTTAACGGGTACATAGATATGTAAATTGGGTTAAAAAATCGCTAGAAATTAGGTGGCATGATCGACCTAATTTAACAAAAAATTGTGATAGTAAACTATCAAAGATTTAATTTCTCGTCAGGCAAGCTAAAATTCCGGTCGGATATGCAAAACTACGACAAAATGTCGCGTGGCCGTCTAATCCACAGCAGCCTCATATGGATTCCGTGAGTGAAAAAAAAATCTCAGCGCGTCGCCGCGCGCGCGAGAGAGATAGAGAGAGATATGGAAACCTTATGGAAAGGGCCGATGCGCTGCTCCCCGGCGTAGGACTTGAAGTTGCGGAGGACCATTTCCTTTATGAACAGCCGCGGCCTCGTCGCTCTCCCCGGCGTCCGCGCCGGTGATTGCGTCGTGGAAGTCTCCATGGCCATCTAACTGCTCCAAAATGCAGCAGCAGCAGCAGCTGCTGTAGGACCACGGGATCCGCGAGCGCAGCCCGCCGCCGCGGCGAGTTCGAGGTTACCGGCCCAGTCTTCGACGCCCGCGCGACGCTCCGCCGCCCTCCCCCGGCGAGGCGGCTTCGAGGCGACAAAGAGGACACGAGCTAAGCTAGTGGGTTTTTGGGGGGATTGCAGTGTGAAGTTGAAATGGCGGCGAGGGAGCGTGCATTTGGGAATTTTGGGGAGACTTTTGGAGGGAAAACTGAAACGGTGCGAGGGTTTCAGGGATCGCGTTGCGGATCCGTTCGATGCGTATGGGCCTGAACTTGGGCTGCTTTTTGTGTGCTCTGCCATTCATGGTCTCGTTGGATTTCGTTTCTCTTTGGGCCCAGCAGAACGGACCACCTGCCGGGGAATTTTTTTTCCCATTCTAGCATCAATTTATAACGAATTTACATCATTAGCTATCGAAATTTTTTTGTGCTATTCTAAACTCCTTACCGTTCACGATGTACACGACTTGACACGTGGTAGTGGATTCGTACACCGTGGATGATTTTTCACGTGGCAGCCACCTCAGGCGTCCCAATTTTTTTTAGTAATATTCACTTTTAGATTGCTATTTTTTTTAAAGGATATGCATCCACCTCCATTTCACCAAAATAGAGATCCAGGGATTACATCTACTGCTCTATGAGCAGGAACACATCACACATCTACCTGACAATAGTTCTAATGATTTAAACCATACCAGCAAAGTGTAGCACCCCATTCACCAGAAATGCAACATCAAACTAACATAGAAAGACTCCATGGGCTAGCAGACCATCACGAATACCCAACATTACCAAAAGACAGACTTATGCTAAGTTCTGGAGGAAAACTAAGAACAGCACTATTATCAGCAATATCTTTTCTTTAACTTCAGGCACGCCTCTTCTTCGTCGCGTCCTGGTCTTCTTCTTCCTCCTGGTTCGCATTGATGCTCAATATATGGCCTTGTTCCTTCAGAATCTTCATCTCCACTTGGAGCAGGGAGTCGACTCCGGAGCGAACCATCTGTTGATTATCTTCCTTCATCAGACCTGCCCAATAGGACATAAAAACACAAGAGTGGCAGATAATGTCACCGGGGTGTTTAATTAACTTTTTTTCAAAGTATGCTTTATTAAGAGCTTTCCAAATAGCCCAGCATATTGCTGCAAGCCCAAACAGATACAAATCTGCACCACCAGGCAACACGTGCTTAATCCAAATTGTGAATTTGTCAAGAGATGAAGGTCTTTGAGAACTGCCAAAGCACGGGGCCACAATCGACCACACCACTTTTGCTACTGGATACTTGAAAAAAAGGTGATCTGTATCTTCATTTTCATAACAGAAATAACATCTCTTATCACCCTTCTAATTCCTTCTTACCAAATTATCCTTAGTAAGAATAGCGTTACTAAGAACCAGCCACATTAACGTTTTGATTTTAGGTGGAATCTTTGCTTTCCAAATTAGTTTATAACTCTTCCCTTCTTCTCTTCTTGTGAGATGTTTATATAATGATTAGACCGAAAAACAGCCAGATTTCTCCCATTTCCAGCACACCTCATCTTTATCATCAGTAAGACACACCCTATTCAGTTTGTCCACTAGGTCATACCATTGACCGTGTATAAATCTAGGTAAGTTTATCTTGTATTCAATCACCCATAGATTCCTAGCGCAATCATGAACAGAAATTTCCTGATCCATAGCTAGTCAAAATAAAATAGGGTATACATCACAAATTGCTTTATCAAATAACCAGCAATCAGTCCAGAATCTAATCATTTTTCCATTCCCCACCAAAAATTTCCTCCCTTTGATGTATAAATGTCTTACCTTTAATAAATCACACCAAATAGGGGAGTCCCCCTGTTTCTTTTTCACGTTTCCTACAGGCCTGTTCTTAATGTATTTTGCATTTACTATTTCCTGCCAAAGACCCTTCTCTTTCTCTATTTTCCACCACCATTTACAAAGGAGACAAATATTCATTTTCCTTATGTCCTTTATACCCAATCCTCCTTTCATTTTATTTTTACACACAACTGCCCAGTTAACTAAATGGTACTTCTTATTTACTTCCCCACCCTGCCACAGGAATGTCCTCCTATGCTTCTCCAATACATCCACAATAGTTTGATGCAATAGGAACATGGACATGCTGTAAGTTGGTAAAGTAGAAAGACATGCTTTAATAAGGACAATTCTCCCAGCCATTGATAGCACCCCCCTCTCCAGTTATCAAGCTTTTTATTCACCTTATCAACTAAAAACTGCCATCCACTCACATTGGTTCTCCTAGAACTTACTGGTACACCCAGATATTTAAGAGGAAAACCACCTGCTTGGCAATTAAACATGTCCACATATCTCATTAGTAGACTATTATCTCCTCCAATTACTAGAATCTCACTCTTGTCGAAGTTGATTTTCAACCCCGACCGTAACACCCTTATTTTCATGCATCATGCCATACATACACTCATATACATGTTTAACATTAACCCACATAAAGAGGAATGAGTTTAACATTGATTCGGAGCATTTAAAATTGATTTGGAGCAAAACCGCACTTAAAACGCAGGAAAGTGCGGACTAGTCCGATTTTGCTGAGGACTAGTCCGATTTCTCTCTGACTAAAAACGGACTTGTCCGTTTTTGCTGCGGACTAGTCCGATTTTGGCTCTGGAAACTTTCGGACTTGTCCGATTTTGTGCGGACTAGTCCGATATTCCATGAATCCTTGAAAATTTGCTAAGTCCCTGGACTTTTCCGGACTAGTCCGGTGTTCCAGCGGACTTGTCCGTTTTCCTTTCTGACTAAGATCGGACTTGTCCGATTTTTTGCCAGACTTGTCCGATTTTCTCTCTAGACGACTTCGGACTAGTCCGGTCCTTTCCGGACTTGTCTGATATTTCGTGACTCCGAGATTGACCTTTTGTTTTACGACTTGTTTCTTGGGTTTCACGTCAAGTGGGCCTAGGGACGTCGTGCCCAACTCTTTTAGAGCCCATGTGGGACTCTAAACCGGCCTCTACTCATCCCAAAACTCGAAATCCATCTAACCCTAGCCTCCACCTCTATATAAACAACCCCACCCCTTGGGTTGACATCTATTTGCCACTTTTCCACCCACCCAAACCCTAGTTCGTGGGGAGCCACCATCAAGGGGGGAGGAGAAGATCCCAAACAAGAAGAAGAAGAGGAGGAAACGAAGGAGGATCAAGATCTCCACCAAGTTTCGTCCTTCACCACCAATTCATCTCCAAGTTCATCACCAACCCTAGATCATCAAGATCCAAGTGTTACCTCCAATTTTCTTGGTTCATTGGAGTTCTAAACACCTGGTATACCTTCTACTCTCTTTTCCTTATGTGAATTCAACCCCTAATCTCCAAATTTACGTCGATCTAGAAAACCCTAATCTGCTGATCTCGTCAAGTGCGGACTTGTCCGGTCCCTAGCGGACTAGTCCGATTTTTCTGGTTAGATTGTGTTGAATTGGTTCTAAAATTTGATCTAATCGAATCCAAACCTGTATAAACTTGTTAAAATCTATTAGAACTAGTTAGTGATCATTAAAAGCAATCTAGTAACAAGTTCTACCTTGCATTGCATCAATCATGCATGTCATGTCATGTTGAGTAATATTTGTGCACTCTTTGATTGTGTTTCTTGTCTTGTATGTTTATTGTGTGGATTAGACGGATTTGCGCTAGAGAGTGCCGCGGAGGATCTACAGCATCAAGAGTTTGAAGGCTTTGACCCTAATCAACAGCAAGAGCAAGGCAAGTGTCCTTGAAGCATATTGATCCTGCTTTAAAATAAATGTTTTGTTTGCAAAACTGCATGCTTGTGTCAAATTGATGGGAATCCTATGGTAGGAAGTTTACTAGTTTTGTTTGACCACCCTTGTCACCTGGAATTTATGGTAGAGAGAGTCGGGAAGGCTTTTTACTTTTTGCTTTGCTTAATCAACTGGGATGGAAAACAACTATACCAACCAATTTATTTATGCATGGATGAGATTATGGTTAACATGAACTAGTTAAATATGGTATGGTAATGGGTGATCTAAGCAAGCCTCGTATGTGGATGGGTTGGATGTTATGGTGGTTTGCTTGCTTTAGATCTAAGGACCGGTTCATGCGAGAATAAGCCAGGACTACAGTGCCACCACGAGGCCAAGTATGGGTGCGGCGTAGCTGATTAATTAGGGCTTTGCTAGTGCTGTTTGGACCATTGTGGATGCTCGGGGAAGGGGTAGTCGGATTGGGTTTGTTGATGATTGGTGGGACTACCCTGGGATCCGAATGGCTCAAGAGGGGGCCCTTGGTTGAAGATGTGCTCTGCGGGAGACATCGCCACCGGTGAAACCTCAGTGGGGTCTAAATAGGCTAGTAATCCCTTTGTAAAGGCTATTTTGTGATCTCTTGGCCACACACCAACGGAAGTGTGTAATATGACTGACGGGTCATGGGCATAAGGGAGGTTCTTAGTCGCCGAAGGGTGATGAAATCACGAACACGTGGGTAAAGAGGTACAAACTCTGCAGAGTGTTAATTAAAACTATCATGATAGCCGTGCTCCCGGTTATGAGCACCTGGACAACTTCCATGATTAGAGGCAAATTGGAATTTAGGATGGTTATGGTTGGGTAATGGTTAAGGTTGATATTATGGTTATGGTTTGGTAATGGTTATGGTTTGGTAATGGTTATGGCTAGTTATGAGTTTATCTCTGGTATTGAATCTGGTTATTGACGATGGTGAAATCTGGAATTTTTGATGATGGTAATGAATTCAGATTTAGTATTATGGTATTACTCGTGATTATGTTGGGATTACTTCACATACTTATACTATATTGCTTTTCAAATGTTTTAATGTACTTTTCAGCACTTTACCATTATTATTGTCATCATTTGAATCAGCCACATGTCATACTTTCCACACTTGCTGAGTACGACATGTACTCACTCTTGCAATCCCCCCCAACAGTTGCAGGTCAGGATTGGGAGTGTAATGGTGATAATGCGGAGTTCTAGGCTGTGTCTACCGTCAGCTTTGCCTGTGGTGTTGATTGGAGTTGCGCATACATACCTTGTTGCTTATGCTTAGTTTACTTAGTTGCTTAATTAGTTTATTTCCGCTGCATTAGTTGAACTTGTCATTAATATTTATTAGAGCTTGTATTCGAGGATAATATGGTTTGTGTAATAAAATTTGGTTAATTAATCTTGTTCTGTGGTAATTTTCTGTATACTCTTTTGTGATTGCACTCGTGTATGTGTGATGAACATCCTGGGCACACATATGCGTTAGCTTGGTTCATTTTCGGAACCGGGCGTCACAGATTGGTATCAGAGCCACAGGTTGACCGTAGGATGCAGCCTAGATAGAATGGACACTTTAGAGCACATAGGAGCACTCAGGAATCGATGTGTTTTTGCTTGGAGTGCTGTTTGCTATATATATTGCTGCTTGTGTGCTTAATAGAGGATTTTGGGATGCCTTAGCATTGCCATGTCCACCTAGGCTAGTGTAGCTAGTTTTTTAGTTTCATATCCCTTGATGCATATAGTTGGGGCGTTTTCTAATTCTTACCTACTGCTTTTCTTCAGATGGTGAGGACTCGCAACCAGAGGGATGGCAATGATGAAGAGGAGAACAATGGAGTGCCTCAGAACAACAATGGGCAAGGATCTACTCAGGGAGCTATCAACATCGAGCAGCTATTGGCCATGCAAAACCAGCTCATGCAGACCATGATACAGACTATGGGACAGCTGCAGGCTGGCAATATCAACAATCAGCCCTACATGCCTCCACCGCCACCCCCACCTCCTCATAACCGATTGGGAGAGTTTATGAGGACTAGGTCACCAACCTTTGCTCAAGCCGCAGACCCTATGGATGCGGATGATTGGCTCAAGTCCGTGGAGAAGAAGCTAGCCATTGTTCAATGCAGTGACCGGGAGAAGGTGCTATTTGCTTCTCATCAACTCGTTGGAGCAGCTGCAGATTGGTGGGATTCTTATTGCAATGCTCATGAGAACCAAGAGAGAATTACTTGGGCCGAATTCAAGGAGAATTTTCGTTCTCATTATGTGCCCGAGGGTGTTATGATCTTGAAAAGACAAGAATTTGAGAATTTAAGGCAAGGAAGATCAAGCGTGAGTGAATATCTCAATAAATTCACTCAACTCTCAAGGTATGCGCCTGAGGATGTTAGCCGGGACAGCCGGAAGCAATACTTGTTCATGAGGGGATTGAACAATACGATCCAAGTGCAATTGCTCATCTATGATTATGTCAATTTTCAGAAGCTTGTGGACAAAGCAATTGTGGTTGAGAACAAGATCCGTGAGATGGAGCAAGAAATCAAGAGGAAGGCGCCATATCAAGGGCCGCAACAAGGAAGTAATGTGCGCCCTCGCTTTGCGCCGCCCAATGCGCCTCATTACAGCTCCTCTATTCCTGCTCAACGCCCTGGTTATGCACCGCGCCCAACTCAGTTTGTGCAGCAGCGCCCTGTCATGCAAGCACCTAGGCCTCCGATGCCTTATGCACCTCGTGCTGATTTTCCTGGAGCCAATGTTCAAAACCAAGCTCGTCCCAATAATTCTGGTGGAGTTAAGAAGTGCTATACTTGTGGAGAAGCTGGACACTTTGCACATCAATGTCCTAAGTCGGGCCTTGGTCAAGGAAGCAATGCATCGAGGCAAAACCCAAGACCTAATGGAGGGCAGCCACAAGGAAGCCGTGGACAGCAAAATTTTGCTCGTGGCAACGTGAACCATATCTCTACGGAGGATGCTCAACAAGCGGATGACGTGGTCATTGGTATGTTTCTCGCCAACTCCAACCCCGCGACTATGTTATTTGATTCTGGAGCATCGCATTCATTCATTGCATCAAAGTATGTTGCCAAGTATAGTTTGCCTATCTCTCATATGAAGTTTACTCTATTGGTTAAGTCTCCTGGAGGAGAGATGAGGACAAATATAGTATGTCCAAAAGTAAGCCTTAGAATAAGGGGGGTAGACTTCTCCGCCAACCTCATTGTTTTAGATTCTCAAGGGTTGGATATTATACTTGGTATGGACTGGTTGAGGAAGCACAATGGAGTTATTGAGTGTGCCACAAAGACGGTGAAGTTGACTAATGAAGAAGGGATCACCGTAGAATTTGAAGCAACCCAACATGCACCGAAGCAATTAGAGCTAAATCATATGGACGGTGTCGCAATTGAGGAGATTCCGGTGGTGTGTAAATTTTTGGATGTTTTTCCGGACGAGTTGCCAGGTATGCCACCCGATCGAGACATTGAGTTTGTTATTGATTTAATACCTGGAACTGCACCTATAGCTAAGAGGCCATATAGGATGCCTCCTATGGAATTAGCGGAGCTCAAGAAGCAGATTCAAGAGCAATTAGAAAAGGGTTTCATTCGCCCTAGCTCTTCGCCTTGGGGAGCGCCTGTTCTATTTGTGGACAAGAAGGACGGATCCCAAAGGATGTGCGTGGATTACCGAGCTCTCAACGAGGTAACAATCAAGAACAAGTACACCTTGCCACGCATAGAAGACTTGTTTGATCAGATGAAGGGTGCTTGTGTCTTCTCTAAGATTGACTTGAGGTCGGGATACTTTCAAATGAAGATTAGACCATCGGACATACCTAAGACAGCTTTTAGAACACGGTGTGGATCCTATGAGTACACCGTGATGTCATTTGGATTGACAAATGCGCCTGCTTACTTTATGTACCTCATGAATAAGGTCTTCATGGAGTACTTAGATAAGTTCGTTGTGGTGTTTATCGATGATATCATGATCTACTCGAAGGATGAGAAGGAACATGAGGAACACTTTAGGATTACGTTGCAGAAATTGAGGGAGCATCAATTGTATGCCAAGTTCAGTAAATGTCAATTCTGGTTACGGGAAGTTTCCTTCTTAGGCCATATTATTTCCGGAGGAGGAGTATCAGTTGACCCAGGGAAGGTGAGAGATGTGTTGAAGTGGGAACCGCCGCAAAATATCAAGGAAATAAGGAGTTTTCTTGGGATGGCTGGGTATTACCGTAGATTCATCAAGGATTTTTCCAAGATAGCCAAGCCTATGACGGAGTTGCTGATGAAGGGAAAGGCATTCCAATGGACTCAAGCTTGTCAAGAGAGTTTTGAGGAGTTGAAGAAGCGGTTGACAACAGCCCCAGTTTTGGTATTGCCGGATGTAAGCAAGAGTTTTGACATTTATTGCGATGCATCAAGACAAGGGCTTGGATGTGTATTGATGCAAGAAGGTCAAGTGGTCGCCTATGCGTCAAGACAATTGAAGAAACATGAGCAGAATTACCCCACGCACGATTTGGAACTCGCGGCCGTGGTACATGCATTGAAGATTTGGAGACACTATATTCTTGGACATAGGTGTGAAATTTACACGGATCATAAGAGTTTGAAGTATATTTTCACACAAACAGATCTGAACTTGAGGCAACGAAGATGGTTAGAGCTCATCAAAGATTATGATTTGGGGATCAACTATCATCCGGGAAAAGCCAATGTAGTGGCCAATGCTTTGAGTAGAAAAGGAGTAAGTCATCAACTCACGGTTCGAGAGTTACCATTCGAGTTATGTAAGGAGTTTGAACGGTTGAACCTCGGGTTTGTAAATGAGATGGAGATGATGGAGTTAAATCCGACCTTGGAGCAAGAAATTCGAGAAGCACATACCACAGATGAGGAGATCAAGGAAATCAAGGAAAGAATCGAAGAAGGGAGAGAATTCAGATTTGATGAAGACGAACATGGTACCTTATGGCTTGGAAAGAGAATTGTTGTGCCTAATGTAAAGCATATTCGAGAAACAATATTAAAGGAGGCACATGACTCGCCATACTCAATTCACCCTGGTTGTACGAAGATGTACAAAGACTTGAAGACTTGCTATTGGTGGAATAGCATGAAGAAGGACATAGCTGAATACGTAGCACTGTGTGATGTGTGCCAACGAGTCAAGGCGGAACATCAAAGGCCAGCCGGATTATTGCAACCGTTGAAGATTCCGGAATGGAAGTGGGAAGAAATTGGTATGGACTTCATAGTTGGGTTACCGCGTACTGAGTTCGGGTATGACTCAATTTGGGTAATTGTGGATCGCTTAACCAAGTCAGCTCATTTTTGTCCCTGTGAAGACCAAGTATACAGCTGCACGATTGACTGAAATATACATGGAGCATATTGTATGTCGACATGGAGTCCCTAAGAAGATAGTCTCGGATAGAGGTTCTCAATTTACCTCCAGATTTTGGCAAAAATTGCATGAAGCTTTGGGAACGAGGTTGAATTTTAGTTCAGCATATCATCCTCAAACGGATGGACAAACCGAGAGGACCAATCAGATTTTGGAGGACATGTTAAGAGCTTGTGCTTTAAAGCATGGGAAAAGTTGGGACAGAAGCTTGCCATACGCAGAATTTTCATACAACAATAGTTACCAAGCAAGCTTGAAAATGTCACCATATGAAGCGCTTTATGGGAGGAAGTGTAGGACGCCTTTATTCTGGAATGAGGTAGGAGAAACTCAAGTATTTGGTCTGGATGTGTTGCAAGAAGACGAAAAGCAAGTCCAAATAATTCGTGGAAACTTGAGGGTTGCCCAATCAAGGCAAAAAGGCTATGCGGATAATAGGAGAAGGAAATTAGCCTTTGAAATAGGAGATTTTGTTTACCTCAAGATGTCACCAATGAGAGGTCATAAGAGGTTTAACATAAGAGGCAAGCTCGCACCTCGTTATATTGGACCATTCAAGATTTTGGACAAAAGAGGAGAAGTAGCATATAAGTTGGAGATGCCAGCTCATCTTTCAGGCGTACATGATGTGTTTCATGTCTCCCAGCTCAAGAAGTGTTTGAGAGTACCGGAAGAATAAGTGCCAATGGAAGAATTGGAACTAGAGGAAGATTTAACGTATGCCGAGCAACCGGTCAAAATCTTGGAAACCAAGGAGAGAGTCACAAGGAACAAGGTGATTCGATGGTGTAAAGTCCAATGGAAGCACCATACCGAAAAAGAAGCAACTTGGGAGCTAGAAGATGATCTCAAGAAGGAATTTCCCTATCTTTTCTCTTTCGCGTCGAATCTCGAGGGCGAGATTCATTTTAAGGGGGGTAGGTTTGTAACACCCTTATTTTCATGCATCATGCCATACATACACTCATATACATGTTTAACATTAACCCACATAAAGAGGAACGAGTTTAACATTGATTCGGAGCATTTAAAATTGATTTGGAGCAAAACTGCACTTAAAACGCAGGAAAGTGCGGACTAGTCCGATTTTGCTGAGGACTAGTCCGATTTCTCTCTGACTAAAAACGGACTTGTCCGTTTTTGCTGCGGACTAGTCCGATTTTGGCTCTGGAAACTTTCGGACTTGTCCGATTTTGTGCGGACTAGTCCGATATTCCATGAATCCTTGAAAATTTGCTAAGTCTCTGGACTTTTCCGGACTAGTCCGGTGTTCCAGCGGACTTGTCCGTTTTCCTTTCTGACTAAGATCGGACTTGTCCGATTTTTGGCCAGACTTGTCCGATTTTCTCTCTGAACGACTTCGGACTAGTCCGGTCCTTTCCGGACTTGTCCGATATTTCGTGACTCCGAGATTGACCTTTTGTTTTACGACTTGTTTCTTAGGTTTCACGTCAAGTGGGCCTAGGGACGTCGTGCCCAACTCTTTTAGAGCCCATGTGGGACTCTAAATCGGCCTCTACTCATCCCAAAACTCGAAATCCATCTAACCCTAGCCTCCACCTCTATATAAACAACCCCACCCCTTGGGTTGACATCTATTTGCCACTTTTCCACCCACCCAAACCCTAGTTCGTGGGGAGCCACCATCAAGGGGGGAGGAGAAGATCCCAAACAAGAAGAAGAAGAGGAGGAAACGAAGGAGGATCAAGATCTCCACCAAGTTTCGTCCTTCACCACCAATTCATCTCCAAGTTCATCACCAACCCTAGATCATCAAGATCTAAGTGTTACCTCCAATTTTCTTGGTTCATTGGAGTTCTAAACACCTGGTATACCTTCTACTCTCTTTTCCTTATGTGAATTCAACCCCTAATCTCCAAATTTACGTCGATCTAGAAAACCCTAATCTGCTGATCTCGTCAAGTGCGGACTTGTCCGGTCCCTAGCGGACTAGTCCGATTTTTCTGGTTAGATTGTGTTGAATTGGTTCTAAAATTTGATCTAATCGAATCCAAACCTGTATAAACTTGTTAAAATCTATTAGAACTAGTTAGTGATCATTAAAAGCAATCTAGTAACAAGTTCTACCTTGCATTGCATCAATCATGCATGTCATGTCATGTTGAGTAATATTTGTGCACTCTTTGATTGTGTTTCTTGTCTTGTATGTTTATTGTGTGGATTAGACGGATTTGCGCTAGAGAGTGCCGCGGAGGATCTACAGCATCAAGAGTTTGAAGGCTTTGACCCTAATCAACAGCAAGAGCAAGGCAAGTGTCCTTGAAGCATATTGATCCTGCTTTAAAATAAATGTTTTGTTTGCAAAATTGCATGCTTGTGTCAAATTGATGGGAATCCTATGGTAGGAAGTTTACTAGTTTTGTTTGACCACCCTTGTCACCTGGAATTTATGGTAGAGAGAGTCGGGAAGGCTTTTTACTTTTTGCTTCGCTTAATCAACTCGGATGGAAAACAACTATACCAACCAATTTATTTATGCATGGATGAGATTATGGTTAACATGAACTAGTTAAATATGGTATGGTAATGGGTGATCTAAGCAAGCCTCGTATGTGGATGGGTTGGATGTTATGGTGGTTTGCTTGCTTTAGATCTAAGAACCGGTTCATGCGAGAATAAGCCAGGACTACAGTGCCACCACGAGGCCAAGTATGGGTGCGGCGTAGCTGATTAATTAGGGCTTTGCTAGTGCTGTTTGGACCATTGTGGATGCTCGGGGAAGGGGTAGTCGGATTGGGTTTGTTGATGATTGGTGGGACTACCCTGGGATCCGAATGGCTCAAGAGGGGGCCCTTGGTTGAAGATGTGCTCTGCGGGAGACATCGCCATCGGTGAAACCTCAGTGGGGTCTAAATAGGCTAGTAATCCCTTTGTAAAGGCTATTTTGTGATCTCTTGGCCACACACCAACGGAAGTGTGTAATATGACTGACGGGTCATGGGCATAAGGGAGGTTCTTAGTCGCCGAAGGGTGATGAAATCACGAACATGTGGGTAAAGAGGTACAAACTCTGCAGAGTGTTAATTAAAACTATCATGATAGCCGTGCTCCCGGTTATGAGCACCTGGACAACTTCCATGATTAGAGGCAAATTGGAATTTAGGATGGTTATGGTTGGGTAATGGTTAAGGTTGATATTATGGTTATGGTTTGGTAATGGTTATGGTTTGGTAATGGTTATGGCTGGTTATGAGTTTATCTCTGGTATTGAATCTGGTTATTGACGATGGTGAAATCTGGAATTTTTGATGATGGTAATGAATTCAGATTTAGTATTATGGTATTACTCGTGATTATGTTGGGATTACTTCACATACTTACACTATATTGCTTTTCAAATGTTTTAATGTACTTTTCAGCACTTTACCATTATTATTGTCGTCATTTGAATCAGCCACATGTCATACTTTCCACACTTGCTGAGTACGACATGTACTCACTCTTGCAATCCCCCCCCCCCCCAACAGTTGCAGGTCAGGATTGGGAGTGTAATGGTGATAATGCGGAGTTCTAGGCTGTGTCTACCGTCAGCTTTGCCTGTGGTGTTGATTGGAGCTGCGCATACATACCCTGTTGCTTATGCTTAGTTTACTTAGTTGCTTAATTAGTTTATTTCAGCTGCATTAGTTGAACTTGTCATTAATATTTATTAGAGCTTGTATTCGAGGATAATATGGTTTGTGTAATAAAATTTGGTTAATTAATCTTGTTCTGTGGTAATTTTCTGTATACTCTTTTGTGATTGCACTCGTGTATGTGTGATGAACATCCTGGGCACACATATGCGTTAGCTTGGTTCATTTTCGGAACCGGGCGTCACACCGACATATTTTCATATAGGTATAATAACAATTTTAAATGTCTTGCCTCTTCCACATTCTCCTTGAAGCAAAGGATTGTGTCGTCTGCATATTGCGGAATAGCTACTCCGTTAGGAATTAAATTGTCTGCTAACCCTCTAATCAGTTTGTTACCCTGAGCATGGATCACCATTTTGGTTAAGGTGTCAGCCACCAAATTAAAAAGCAATGGTGATAATGGGTCTCCCTCTCTCACCCCCCTATGGCTCTTAAAATATGGACCCACCTTGTTATTTATTTTAACACTTAGTGTTCCATTTTCTACAATCTTTTGGATCCATTCACACCATTGTTGTGAGAATCCTCTTGCACTCAAGCAATCAAATAAAAACTGTCAGCTCACCTTATCGTAAGCTTTCTCAAAATCTAGTTTTAAAACTATTCCAGCCTCTTTATTATTCTTCCTGGCCTCATGGAAAATTTCATGTAGTGTTAGAATCCCTGACATTATGTTTCTTCCCGGGATGAATGTTGTTTGAGCCCTGTCTATGATCCTATTAGCCACAGGTTCAACTCTCAGAGTTAAAACTTTTGTAAACCATTTATATAAACAGTTCAGCAGGCATATGGGTCTAAATTGTTGTAACTTCCCTACATCCTTTACTTTTGGCAGCAAAATAATAGTCCCAAAGTTGATTCTATATATATCCAGATTACCTATGTGGAATTCCCTGAAAAGAGCAAGACAATCATCTTTGATGATGTCCCAAGTGGCTTGGAAGAATTCCACTGGTAATGCATCCGACCCTGCTGCTTTATTACTCTCCATTTGGAAAAGTGCTTTTTTAATTTCATCCTCCTGGAAAGGTTGTACTAGAACTGAATTTTCCAGCTCTGACACCTTATCCTCATTAGACCACATATTCTAGTTCATATGGATCTGAGCATTATCAGATTTCACAAACAATTTTTTATAAAAAGCAGTGGCATGTACAAGAAGATTTTATGTACCTAAGATTCCCTATCCCCATCTTTCAAAGAAAACATGGTGGTTTTCCTTTTATGGCCATTTGCTACTCTATGGTAAAATTATGTATTGTTATCCCCCTTATGAAGGCAATTTGCATGGCTCTTTTGAACTAATATAATTCTTCTTCTTCTAAGATAATTAGGAGCTCTTTTTGTAACTTAATTCTCTCCAATAACTCCACATCCCTCAAAATCCCACTGCTTTCTTTTTCTTCTAAAGAATTCAGAGAGTTCATAATCTCACTCTTCATTTTTTTCACTCTCCCAACCCTGTCATAGTTCCATCCTTTAAGATGTCTTTTAATCTTCTTCAATTTAAATAACACACTTCCTAGAATGTCTTTATCTTTAGTAGGCTCCTCCCAAATTTTCCTAACCACTTCTAGGAATTCAACATTTTTTAGCCAAGACAGTTCAAAATGGAATTCCAATTTGTTCTGAACTGATTGTGCAATAGACCTTACTAGTAAAGGGTTGTGATCAGATAACACTCTGGGCAATTTATCTATACAAGTCAAAGGAAATATGTCCTCCCACTCTTTATTCATTAAGACTTTGTCCAATACCTCTAAAGTGGGGGATTTTCTATTATTTGACCAAGTGAATTTTCCACCTGGTCCTGAAATTTCCCTCAAACAGTTCATGTTAATAATTGTGTTAAACATATCACTAAACCTATTTGACACAAAAGGTTTGTTCTTCTCCCAAGGAAATCTGATGATGTTAAAATCACCACCTATAATAAAAGGACCATTGGTCTTGTTACAGAATCCAGCAAGTTCACACAAAAATTTATCCTTATCTTTATCCTGTGCAGCCCCATACACTTGCATGAGGTGCCAGGATACCTTAGCCTGTTTGTCCCAAATTTGAACTCTGCAAATATAATCACCCTCACACACATTTGAAATTTCAAACACTTCCTGTTTAAGACCTAGAACCATTCCCCCTGACTTGCCTTTTGACGGGATCCAGTGCCACCAATACACCTTCTTAGGGTCAATGAATCTATTCAGAGAAACAGATACATTATGAACTAAAGTCTCCTGGACACAAATAAAATCAAACTTGTGTTCTTTAATCTAACCGACAACATGAGCTTTCATACCTTTCTTTCCCAGTCCCTTACAATTCCAAAAGACACCTATCATTTTGCACTGTGTATGAGTTTAGAACAACCTAGGCCAGAATTTTCCTGCCCCTTAGTTGTCCTGTATACAGATGGAGTTTTTCTAACACTTCTTCTTATGGGAGAACTAATTTATTCTTAATAGCTTTCTTCCTCTTACTTTTCTTAGATTTCACACTGGTAAAATTCTCCTCTATGTCATCTTCCTTAACCCATTCCAACAATAACTTGTTATTTGGAATGTTATCCACTTCTACACCTGCCTTATTATCTACAATTTCCTCTAGATGGGCCCTTTTATTGTTTAATGCCACTCTAGCTTATTCTAACTCTCTCAACAAAGCTATTTGTTCAAAATTCTCAACAGTAATAGGAACACCCATTTTTGAAGCAATACTAGCAATATCATTATGTGATAAAACAACAAAGGAATTACTCTTGGCAGCTATCATACCTTCATAGCTTCTTTTTTTTTCTGATGTTGCAGCATCAGCCTCTGAACCTCCTTGTAAATGTTGTCTTGCACTCTTCCACTTTGCCTCTTCTCAGGTATGATCTGCTCTGGTAATATGGTAAGTTGATTCTTTGACTTCCATTTTTCATTTGCTGCAGCTATAGATGCTGTATCTTCACCAGTCTCATGGAGTCTTTAGTGTGTACTTCACTCCGTACATTGCTACATTTCACCAGCTTTAACCCCTTGACTTGCCTTGACTCCACCTCCTCTTGAGATCCACCAAACTCATCAAACAAGTCATCCTCATCAGCATCCCAAGAGATATTTAACATGGCTCCTTTTCATCCTCTATGGTTGGACACACACTCTTTCCCACGTTTAACTTCCTTTGAGGTTGTAGCTTGGAGCATCCAGCTAGATTGTCTATTGCTCTAACTGATAGTTGCTTTCCTCCTGCAAAAACAAAACTTACACTTTCTTTCCCCTTGTCCACTTTCTTCTTCCCTTCCATATCGACTACTTTATCACCACCAGTATCTTTGTTTATGTTGGAATGGCCATCTTTAATTGTTATCCCTCTATTCTCTCTAGGAATCTGCTCATTATAAGCAATCTCTCTCTTAAATTCGAACTCATAACCCTAAGGGTATATCACCCCTTCAGCTGTTGGTGGAACCTTGGATGGATCTTTACTAGCAATTTTAATTCTCACAAAATTGAATCTGTCCAAAGTTTTTCTGTCAACTTCCACCGTCTTCCCCACCAATGAGCCCACATATGCAAGCGTTTCCCAGCTTCTCTTGTCAGTCGGCACTCCTTTAACTCTGAACCAAGCCGTTTTCAACTCCCATCGTGCACCAGGTGACCAAGGAGAGACTGATAGCAAAGCACCTGTTGCTGAAATGCCCAATTTAAATTTCCTCCACTTCTCAATCATCTTGCTAGTAGGGAATATAATAGTATAGCTGTTTTCTCCAATTTTTCTGGCATCCCACTTCCAAGCATTGGATCCCAAAATCTCTCTGAACTCTTGTTCGATCTGTCTTGCATTTGCTTCACCTGAGATAACTTGTACCAGGGCTATAACCACTCTCTCACGTATCTAGACTTCGGAGGGACAATCAGGAATGAGGAAAAAACTCTGACCCTCAACTTGTGTGGCACAGAGTGGAGCAACATATTCACCAATAGGCTTGATTTGACAAGAAAACACCTCATGTCCAATTTTGCCACAATTGTTGCATGGATTGTTCCTTGGACATTCCACAACTTTGTGATCTAGACTACCACAACGCAAGCATCCAATCACCTCAGTATGCATAGGGAAATAAGTTTTAGACGATTCACCTTTGTCCATAGTAGTTTTTGTTACTTCCTTAACTGCATCTTGTAGATCCTCTTCACTTTCTTCTTGTGATTGCCTTCCTTCATATAGTTCAGGACTATGATCCCACTTCAGCTTCTCTTTACCTTTCCCTGATGAGTTTCATCAAGGTTCTGATTCAGGGGATGAGTCTGATTTTCAGGCCCATCTCCCTTTGGCTCCTGATGCAACTCTTCCATCTGCTCTCTGAACCAGGCATTGCCTCCACGTCCAACAGATCTGCCGCCGTAGTGACTACCTCTGCCCCATTCACTTCTTCCACCGTAGCCACCCCAAGCCGCATCCCTGTTCCAATCTCTGTCAGAACCAAACCGCCCACGCTGCCAATTCCCGTAGCCTCTCCCACCATCTCGACCACCACCTCTTCTGAATCCCCAATCTCCACTTCTGAAACTGTTCCCCTGATCCCAACCCCTACCACGAGGGACCATGATTGTTGGCACAAATTTGGAACTCACCACTTGAGCGAAGGACCTTGGTGCCTCCGGCCTCCAGAAATGCCCAAAGTATCGCCACTGGGTTGGGGTATGAATGGTGGAAGGAGCAGTCCCGAGAAACCCTAGCCGTGGCGGCCGAAGTTTCCCGATGTCCCCACCCGATGCGGAACCCCACTTTTTATTCTGAAGCGACGCAGAGATTCATGTCGAGGCTTGCGATTGCTTCTCACGCGGACTTGTGTCTATGAAGCCGAACGCCCCGAAACAGCCACGTTGCGGCCGAGCGAGGTCGGTGCGATCACCCGTGTCTGCGATGGAGAATCGCCGAGGAGCCTCCGGTGGACTCGCGTCGCCAACAATAGTTGCCATGGCGACATTCGTAGCAGATCCGCCGAGGGATCCGAGCAGCGCGACAGAGACGCACGAGGAAGCGTACGGAGACGCCGGTGAGGAGGCCAACGAGGCAGGCGGCGAGCGTGACGAGGTCGCGGGAACCTCCGCGGAGGCCTCCACGCCGATCTCCGTTGGCTCTCGTCGGATTCGAATCACTTTAGACTGCTATTTAAAAAAAAAACTAGAGACATATATTGAAACTTTATTATTAAAGAAAACGTAGTACGAAATGTGTACTGCAATTTTTTCGATAAAGAAATTTCCAAAATATGTCTCTAGGTACTTTAAAATAGCCGTACAAGAGTGAATAAAAGTTAAGAAATTTGGGCCGCGGGGCAAAATTTGCTGAGTTTAGTCACTTTTGGACGGCTATTTTGGGACACCTAGAGACATATTTAGGAAATTTTGTTGTTTTAAGTACATGTAGAACACAATGCGTACTACATTTACTTCAATAACTGCATTTCTAAAATATATCTCTAAGTATTTTAAATGGTCGTTCAAAAGTGACTAAACTCAGCAAATTTGCCTTTGCAATCCATTTTTTTTTGAGTTTTATTCACTTTTGAACGGCTATTTAAAATATCTAGAGATATATATGGGAAATGTTGTTATTGAAGAAATTGTAGTACACATTGTGTGCTATATTTTCTTCAATAAAAAAATTTCCAAAACATGTCTCTAGGTATTGTAAAATAACCATCAAAAAGTGAAAATGATTCAAAAAAAAATTGGGACGTCACATGTGGCTGTCACGTGGCAAATCGTCTACGGACGACTCTCCTGCCACGTGTCAAGTCGTCCACACCGTGGATGGTAAGGAAGTTAGAATGGGAAAAAGTTATGTAGCTAATAATGTAAATTCATTATAAATTGATGTTAAAATGGGAAAAAAATCCCTGCCGGACGGCATAACAAGAATGTAGAAAACAGAAAGGAGAGAGAGAACAAACAAACTCTAGTAGCCAAGGGCAAGCCGCGTCCCACCAAAACAAATTCGCCGGCAGCACAGTGCATCCAGCTCATACGCAAGGAGTGTGGCACCAATAACACCCAACACCTGTGTTCTCGATTAAGCTTGTTCGGTCGTAGCCAAGTGCCAACATATTATCCGTCATTATCTCGAAATGATCGTTTGTTGGTCGTATAATCATTCATACGTTTAGTTCGACTTGTTCGGGCTCGGATGGACACGCTCCATTGCCGTTTTGTTAGCCTTTCGTAAGTTTGTGTTAGAAACAACGCTCGGGTTCCCTTCCCTACAACTACAACTAGAAGCTGCAGCTCCGATAAGTAAACACTTTCGATCAAACCACAGCTGACAGCACTCTGCCTTAAAGGAACGTTACAGCTATACACTCGAAGATCGATGTGGACGCGTGTCTTTGCTAGATCCAGAATGGAGTCTGACTCTGACAAAAATAACGTTATATTGCAACATGATTTTGTCCGCGGACTTGTAAGCATCTGACGAATTTTCTCATCGTGTAGATGCATGGCTTCCACTTTCCAGCAGGGGGTAGCCGTAGGCTATGCCGCCGGCCACTTGGATCTAAACAACACGCTTAGGCAAACAAAATAAAACCGCGAGCAATTCGCCTAGAATAGTGCAGCGACGCGCTGAGATGTTCGAGTTCCGGTGCACTATATAAACCGCTGGGCGACGACGTGGGAACGATCCTGTCGTCGTTTCTTCGGTTAAGCTAGCTAGCTAGCCCACCGTGCGCAGCACCTCTCCCCGGAGAAGACGTGCCTCGATCCAGCGCCGCAGCCAATGTCACGAGAAAGCATCAACCCGCGCCCTCCGCGGCCGCCCCTACGGTCCAAAACGGGCAGCGGCGCCGAGCCGGCGGGAAGCGGCGGCGTCCTCAAGTGCGCGTGTTTCCACCTGCCGACGAGCCGCTCCAAGAAGACGAAGAAGAAGTCGGCGCCGCCCCCGCTCGTGACGACAAAGCTCATCAGCAGCACGAGCCGCGGGAGCGCGGCCGAGGCGCCCGTGGCGGCGGCCCAGTCCCCGCGCGTCACCTTCCTGGCGTCGGCGTCCCTCTCCACGTGGTGGCCGTCGTCGCCACCGTCATCAGCCGCTTCCGCTGGTGGTCCCACTCCAGCTGCTCCTCCAGCCACCGGAAACGCCGCCGCGCCGGGGAGGGTTTCGACGTCGTCGGCGTCGGCGGCAGCGGCGCGGAACGGCTTTCCGAGGGCGACGCCCTCCTCTCCCTCCTCCTTCTCGCACTGGCGCCGGTCGCTGTCGTCCCGCCGTGTCTCGCCGCACGGCGCGACGACGTCCGCGCGCCCATCCTTCTCCTTCCCCACGTCGCCGGCGTCCGCGTCGTCCAGCTGCATGAGCACGCCCAAGATACCGCAAGGGTGCCAGCAGTAGCCGCCGTCCGTTCCGTTCGGTTCGGTTGGCGCCTTCATCGATCAAAGCTCCGTGCGTGTCGTGTCGTCGTGTTGTGTCGACCTTGTCTACTTCGTTACTGTAGTTACCAGCCTCGAACGTTTGACGTGCACGGAGCCTGACATTGTGAGTTTCAATTCCTAGATATCTTATCAATCTACCATCTCTTTTACACCTCTGTTTGTTCTTGATGTCTTATTTGTTAGGGATTTCGATCGTGCCATTTTTTTACAAAGAAAAACGGGTTAAGATATTTCTGGACCACCTATTTACATATATTTTTGAGTTTTTTTTTTTCTGTTTGACCTGGACGCACGAAGAACATAATGGTCGTCCAATTTATCAACGTGATCTAACATGGCGGCCTGCTTCTCCATCCTCGAACTACTAGGTACTCTCTTAAGATTCTTTTAATTGACGTTAGGACAGCAGAATCAAAATCATTTTTAGTTCAATTTTTGTCGTCGAATAAAAAGATAAAGAGAAAGTAAACTAGTCCCAGTATATCCAAGTCAAGTTGCCGATGATCTTGTCTTAGACCTCGCATGTACCGGACGTGCGTGCGTGGAGGCAAGGTTATATCGGTGGGGCAGGCGACCTCACTAAAATTATTATGTAGAAGAGACTCAAGGTACAGATTGTGTGATTTTATAATGAATTTTTCTTGACTTTTATGTAGAAGCCGTTTGCACGATTGCATCTAATTAAGCATCAGTTGCTGTCCACGTACTTAAATGGTCCTACGAATCAAAGGCCTCCGTGCTTCCGGTGCGTTGGACGAAAAGGGCCGAAGCCCAATACGATACATCTAGTTTCGACCAAAGGTATCCGTTTGCGCAGGCCCACGATTCAGGATTACCACTCTACAAGGCCTCCATTTTAGTGAGATACCAACAGGCAACAGCCATGTGAAGTGTGAACTCGCGAACGGAAACAAACCACCAAATTCTTTCGCGAGTCGCTGGCCCACCAAACGGAGCAGACAAATAACGTGCAACATGCCGCCCAGTCACTGACCCACCAAATTCATTTCCGAGTCGCTGACCCACCAAACGGAGACGCTTCGCCACCAACCTCACACGACCTGCCAGATCAGAAAAGCCAAGTGCCGTCGCCTCGCCATCCCCCACCGTCTCATCCTCGAACGCACCGAACCCAACCGCGCCGCCTCACTGCCGGCGCGGCCACCACCGATCGACGCTCGCCCGCGCTCAACGCCGCCCGAAAAAAAGGATCGTCGATGGGAGCGAAGCGCGCCGTGCTGGTGGGCATCAACTACACGGGCACCAAGGCGGAGCTCAAGGGCTGCCACAACGACGTCGCCCGCATGCGCCGCTGCCTCGTCGACCGCTTCGGCTTCGACGAGCGGAACATCCGCGTCCTGCTCGACGCCGACGGGACCGCGCCGCGTTCGCTGCCCACGGGGGCTAACATCCGGCGGGAGCTCGCGCGCCTCGTCGGGGACGCGCGGCCGGGGGACCTGCTCTTCTTCCACTACAGCGGGCACGGCACGCGGCTGCCGGCCGAGACGGGACAGGACGACGACACCGGGTACGACGAGTGCATCGTGCCGTGCGACATGAACCTTATCACAGGTGCGTGACACCCCTGTTGCTGTCGCTCTGGGTCCGATTGATCCAGGAATGGGGATCCAGCGATAGGTGAAATTTGAGGACATTATCTTACTGTTGCGCTTAACAACGTCGTAGGAGTGGTAATTTGGGCAAATGATCGGCTTTGTTCTCACTCCTCAGACGAGTGGGATTTCATATTGCACAAAATCTCTGTAAAAAATAATCATCCGGCTCTTTTTGCCAAATGGATGGAACCTGACGCCTATACCACAGAAGACGTTGCATGTCTTCTCATACTTAAGAGTACCAGCAATTCTTTGAATATGACCGTTCTGTGATATTTTTGGATTGTACAACACTACAACTACATAAACCTCTGTTGTCCATTTAACAAAAAATGGTACATTTCTGGGTCTCGTTTAAGAGTTCAAAAAGTGTAGTTCATGGAACTGTTATTTGCATGGAAAGTTGAATTCCTTTAGCCAAACTAACTCAAAAATACAATTCCTGATATCGTTTTTTGCGTGGTTGGTCATGCTCCTTGGATGTAAGTTAACTTCAGACGTGTACAAAGTGTCCAAATAATTCAATTCCCCAGGATAAACTGACTACAGTGAAAACAATTTGATCCGGTCCTAGTTTGCACTTGCGGCTAATTTCTGGTTTTATGATGATACACTTGTAGTTCAAAATCTGAACTCTGAAGAAACCGAGAGGGAATAAACTGTTGGACTGTGTTGAGTTATGTGTTTGGGTCTAGCCTGTATATCGGCCCATCTATGTATCTATAAATATGTATCTAGACCTTTGGTTAATCAAGCATTCATTCTAGCCTTCTATCATGGTATCATTAGCCAAACCCTAATCCCCACCACTCTAACCCTAACCCTAGCCGCCGACCCCCCCTATGGCCGGCGCCCCTCCCCTGGCCGCCGCCGGCGCCCCTTCCATGGCCGCCGCCGGCGCCCCCTTCCTGGCCGCCGCCGGCGCCCCTTCCATGGCCGCCGTCGGCGCCCCCCCTCTGGCTGCCGCCGCCACCCCTCTGGTCGCCGCCGCCCCCTCTCTGGCTGCCGCCGCTGCCCCCCCCCTCTGGCCGCCGCCGCTGCCACCCCCTCTGGCCGCCGTCGCTGCCCCCCCCCCCCCTCTGATCGCCGCCGCCGGTGCCCCCCCTCTGGCCGCCGCCGCCGCCCCCCTCTGCCCGCCGCCGCCCCCTCTCTGGTCGCCGCCTCCGCCCTCCCCCTGGCCGGCGGCCCCCTGGCCGGCGCCCCCCCGGCCGGCGCCACCCTGGCCGGCGCCCCCCTGGCCGGCGCCCTCCTGGCCGGCGCCCCCTTGCGCCTCTCCCCCTGCGCGCCTCCTCTGCGCCTCCCCGCCGCGTCCCCTGCGCGCGCCGCCGCACCGATGCCGCAGTTCTGGCCAACGTGGACAGTGCAGGGTCTCCCGCCGTCTGGACCTGACTGGGTGGTAGACTTTGGCGCCTCGTACCACACCACTCCCGACGCCGGTATCCTCTCTTCTAACCGTCCTTCCCATCCCTCTCATCCTTCATCTATCGTTGTTGGGAATGGGTCGGTTCTTCCGGTCACCTCAGTAGGTGACTTGGGTTCGTCAGGTTCTTTTCAGCTCCGTGATGTTCTTGTTGCTCCTGACATCATTCAGCACCTTCTTTCTGTTCGCCGTTTCACTACTGACAATCGGATTTCCATCGAGTTCGATCCTTTTGGTTTATCTGTGAAGGATCTTACTACTCGGCGTGTTCTTTTTCGCTGTGAGAGTTCGGGACCTCTGTACACGATGCGTCTTCCAGCTTCCGCTCCGCCTCTTGCCCTGACTACGACAACCTCTTCGACCATCTGGCATCGTCGGCTTGGTCACCCCGGCATTGATGCTATGTCGAAGTTGTCTGGCAGTTCAATGATTTCGGGTACTTCGGGGCTTTACTCAGCGCCCTGGAGTGGACTACGACGAGACCTTCAGTCCGGTGGTTAAGCCAGCGACAGTACGGACTGTTTTGTCGTTGGCTCTCTCGCGTTCTTGGCCTGTCCACCAGCTGGACGTCAAGAACGCCTTCCTTCACGGGACGCTGACGGAGACGGTGTACTGCAGTCAGCCGACAGGGTTCGTTGATTCAGCCCGTCCAGACCCGGTCTGCCGGCTGAACACGTCCCTATACGGACTGAAGCAGGCGCCTCAGGCTTGGTACAGCCGGTTCGCCTCCTTCCTGGCCTCGCTCAGCTTCGTCGAGGCCAAGTCGGACACCTCGCTCTTCGTTTACAGGCATGAGGGTGACACTGTCTACCTCCTCCTGTACGTGGACGATATTGTCCTCACGGCGTCTAGTCCGGCTCTTCTTCAGCGCACCATCTTCGCCCTGCAGCGCGAGTTCGCGATGAAGGATCTCGGCCAGCTCCACCACTTCCTGGGCGTTGCGGTCGAGCACCGTCTGGACGCTCTGTTCCTCCACCAGCGCCAATACTACCTGGATATCCTCGAGCGAGCGGGCATGGCTGATTGCAAGCCGTGCTCCACTCCCGTGGACACCCAGGCGAAGCTGTCTTCGGCCGATGGCGCCTCGGCCGCCGACCCCATCTCTTACAGGAGTCTTGCAGGTGCCCTGCAGTATCTCACCTTCACCAGGTCGGACATCTCCTACGCGGTTCAGCAGGTGTGTCTCCACATGCATGATCCGCGGGAGACGCATCTCACGGCGATGAAGCGGATTCTTCGGTACCTGCGCGGCTCCCTCGACTACGGCCTTCTACTTCGACGTGACTCGCCTTCTGAGCTGGTGGTCTACACCGACGCTGACTGGGCGGGGTGCCCTGATACCCGCCGCTCCACCTCTGGCTACGCCGTCTTCCTGGGGGGGAATCTTGTCTCCTGGTCCTCGAAGCGGCAGCCTGTGGTTTCTCGCTCCAGTGCTGAGGCGGAGTATCGCGCCGTGGCTAACGGCGTAGCAGAGGCGTCTTGGCTCCAACAGTTACTTCAGGAGCTCCACTCCCCTGTCGCCCGGAGCACGTTGGTCTACTGTGATAATGTCAGCGCCGTTTACCTCTCCACCAACCCCGTCCAGCACCAGCGCACGAAACATGTGGAGATTGATCTTCACTTTGTTCGTGAGCGGGTTGCACGCGGTGAGGTTCGAGTTCTCCATGTGCCGACGACGTCACAGTTTGCCGACATCTTCACGAAGGGACTCCCGTCGACTTTGTTTTCTGAGTTTCGGTCCAGTCTCAACATCTGTTGTGGCTAGATGTTGGGACTGCGGGGGGGTGTTGGACTGTGTTGAGTTATGTGTTTGGGCCTAGCTTGTATACCGGCCCATCTATATATCTATAAATATGTACCTAGACCTTTGGTTAATCAAACATTCATTCTAGCCTTCTATCATAAACGACAATAAAAAATGGCTCATCAGTGTAGAGGAAGTGCAGTAGATAAGAGATACTCATGCATCTATTTATTAATCTGTCCTAATTCTGTTCAATTCACTGCAGATCAAGATTTCACAGAGCTCGTGCGAAAAGTTCCAGATGGCTGTCTATTCACCATCGTTTCTGACTCGTGCCACAGCGGTGGACTACTTGACAAGACCAAGGAGCAGATTGGCCACAGCACCAAGCAGAACAAGAGTCAGCACCGGGAACGGGAAGAGCCTGTTCCTATCACCGGGTTCCGTTCATTCCTCAAAGAAACCGCTCGGGGCGTGCTTGAGTCACAAGGAATCCACATTCCCCACCGTGGTCACCGCCAAAGCGGTCATGATGACTATGAGGATGAGGAGCCCCGAGAGGAAGAGTCAACCCCGGATGCCCACATAAAAAAACGGTCACTACCTCTCTCGATGTTGATCGAGATGCTTAAGGAGAAGACTGGGAAAGATGACATTGATGTGGGCTCAATCCGAATGACTCTGTTCCACCTCTTCGGCAACGACGCCAGCCCAAAGATAAAGAAGTTCATGAAGGTTATGCTGGGCAAGCTGCAACCGGGTGAGCACGGCAGCGTCGTGGGCGTGGTGGGCGCCCTGGCAATGGAGTTCCTGAAGGCCAAGCTGGAGGGCAACGCAGAAGAGGAGCTGGGCGCGCTCCAGCCAGCCATGGATCAGGAAGTGGACAGCGAACATGAGGTGTACGCTGGGACAACGGCGAGGGTGCCCAGCAATGGCGTCCTGATCAGCGGGTGCCAAACCGACCAGACCTCGGCAGACGCCACCACGGCGAAGGGCGTGTCCTATGGTGCGCTCAGCAATGCCATCCAGGTGGTCCTCGCGGAGCACGGGACGGTGACGAACAAGGAGCTCGTGCTGAAGGCGCGCAAGATGCTGTCTAAGCAGGGGTACACTCAGCAGCCAGGCCTCTACTGCAGCGATGAGCACGCCAGTGCGGCTTTCATATGCTGACGCATCGGTTATGTTATGTGGGCTGTAATTGCAACCTTTTGTACATTGATACTGTCTCTTGTGTGTGGTGACTATGCTTCCGATGAGATTTGAGAATTGACCGTTTCTGCACAAATAAGATCCTTTGAAGTTTATATTTAACAATACCATGATCCTTTGAAGTCTGTGCCTTTGTTGCTTGTCGATCCTTTGAAGTCTGTGCCTCTGTTGCTTGTCTCATGCTTTCTAGCAATAGAGCAAAGAATGTCCACTGTCCTTTAACGGTCTGTAAAGCTGCATCTTCTTTTCAATTTTCGTTGCGAGGGTGCATTCCATTGTTTAGTGGCATCATGATGCTCGGAGCACATCTAAAGGACCATGGTAGTATTGTGTATTATCTTTGTTCCGCCTTATGTAAACGTAGCCATATTTTTCTCAACGAGCGCGGGCACTCAGAGCTCACCAACCCAGCACGAGGTGCCAGATCAAGAACGCCAATTGGACAATTCGTCGTTGCACGAACCTGCCGCCGGCCGGACGCGCCGAAGCGCACGCGGCAGCCGGCGGCGTTTCGTCGACGCGCGCGATGGGGCAGAAGCGCGCGGTGCTGGTGGGCATCAACTACCCGGGCACGGACGGGGAGCTCAAGGGCTGCCTCAACGACGTGGCCCGCATGTGCCGCTGCCTCGTGGACCGCTTCGGCTTCGACGAGGCGTGCATCCGCGTCCTCGCCGACGCCGACCCGTCCACGCCGCCGCCAACGGGCGCCAACATCCGGCTGGAGCTCGAGCGGCTCGTCACGGACGCACGGCCCGGGGACTTCCTGTTCTTCCACTACAGCGGACACGGCCTGCAGCTGCCGGCCGAGACCGGCGAGGACGATGACACTGGGTACGACGAGTGCATCGTGCCCTGCGATCTCAACCTGATCAAAGGTGAACGAGTTTCCCCCTTATTACCTCGCATTTTGTTGTCTGTTAGTATCTTTGAACTGATTAACTGAGGATCAAAGTCAAACAGTAGTAGTTCTTGCTCGTAGGCACATCATCCCTGTTTCTGATTTAGCATTCAGTTAAGTGCCGGATAATATCAGTTCAGACAAGATTCATCAACACAGATATCATCTGGACCATCTCAATTTTCTTGCGCGTAACTGCAGACCAAGATTTTACGGAGCTTGTAGCGAAAGTACCAGACGGCTGCCTCTTCACCATGGTCTCCGACTCGTGCCACAGCGGTGGCCTGATTGACAAGACCAAGGAGCAGATCGGTAACAGCACCAAGCAGAACAAAATCCAGCGCCGAGAGCGAGAGGTCCGGCCTCCGTCCGACACCGGCATATGCAGCTCCTTCCTGCGGATCGTGCGCGGCCTGTTCGAGTCCCTGCTCTCTCGCCGTGCCCGCAAGCAGAGCAGCAACGTCCAGAGTGGAGGCCAGGAGCCGGGCGCGAAGACGAAGGCGAGCACCAGCAACCGGTCCCTGCCGCTCTCGACGTTCATCAGTATGCTCAAGGACAAGACCGGGAACCACGACGTCGGAGTGGGATCCATCCGGACGACGCTGTTCCACCACTTCGGCGAGGAGGCGAGTCCCAAGATCAAGAGGTTCGTGAAGGTCATGGTAGGCAAACTCCGGCACGAAGGCAAGCTAGACGGCGGCAAGGAAGTGGTACGGCCGCACGCTCTCAGGGAAGCCCCGGTGGAACAAGACGCGCACAGCGTGCAGGAGGTGTACGCCGGGACGGCGGCGGCGGCGCGCGTGGTCGTTCCCAGCAACGGCGTCCTGATCAGCGGGTGCCAGACGGACGAGACCTCGGCGGACGCGACCACGCCGGATGGCACGTCCTACGGCGCCCTCAGCAACGCCATCCAAACCATACTCGGCGGGGAGAATCGCGGGACGGTGACGAACAGGGAGCTGGTGGTCAAGGCGCGGGAGCTGCTGTCCAAACAGGGGTATTCCCAGCAGCCGGGGCTCTACTGCAGCGACGAGCATGCCAAACTGTCCTTCATATGCTGAAACATCTGCCTGTCACTTCTCATAGTACTGCGGTTTTGGAGGCTAGCTTTTGTTAAAGTGTGACAATTTTGTTGGTGATGGTACTTGGTATAGATGTTAACAGCCCGATAGTGCTGCCAAGCTTGCAGAAACGGACAACCGGCTGTAAAAACTTGCAATTAAACGAGATCTAGCAGTTCATTGAATATTCTATGGAGAAATCCAGCGCTCTGCCATCGCCGTCAAACCGATCGAATTTTTTTTGTTCCATGTCACTGGCACCATTAGCAGATCATGTGTGGGATTGGGCAGGTGGGGGGCAGAAAAAACAGACTCGCATACAAAGGACGAGGAGATAGAAGCCACCAAGCCCCCAAACGTCGCCATCTGGGTGATCACCGGCGCCGCCTCCCCCACACACCGACCGGAATCATCGTCCGGTCGTCCCAACCTCTCGCGAGCGATAAGCAGACCTTCCTCCCCTCCCCTCGTCCACAAAGGCTCTCTCTTTACGACCCCCCCCCCCCCCCCCCCCCCCCCCCTCCCGCGTCACTCCTCCCCACTCCAGCCACGCACCGTCGCCTCCCGAATCACGATGGCGTCTGCGGCCGCACGGCCCACCTCGCTCTCCCTCGCGACCCGCGCGGCCACCCGGGCGGCGTCCGTAGTCGCTGCCCCGCTGCGGCGCGGGGTGCTGGCGGCGGCGTGCCAGCCGGCGCCGTCGCTGGCGTTCGCCGCTGGCGACGCGCGGCTCGCGGTACACGTTGCGTCGCGGTGCCGCCAGGTGTCGTCCGCGCGCGGGACCCGGGCCATGGCCACCATGGCCAAGAAGAGCGTGGGGGACCTCGGCGCCGCCGAACTCGAGGGGAAGCGCGTCTTCGTGCGCGCCGACCTCAACGTGCCGCTCGACGACAACCAGAACATAACCGACGACACCCGCGTCCGCGCCGCCATCCCCACCATCAAGCACCTCATTGACAATGGCGCCATGGTCATCCTCTCCAGCCACTTGGTAAGCATTCGGCATCGCGGCCTCTCGTCTTTTAGTTCCGGAAAGTGGTGCCCGTGACGCATACTGACAATGCAGGAACTCGGGATTCGAAGAATGCTAGTGTTTTTGATAATTTGATTTCGTGATATACTACATGGACACTGGCTATTACCTGTTGATTTGTGAATTTGTTTCCAGTGTTCTACGGTACTTGTTTATACTATGTGTAATTGTTTTCTGGTCCCCGATGGGCATCCCTGCAAAGGTGCTGTAAAAGAGAAACTTTTACTAGAAATGGATAAAGCAACTCACGAAAAATCAAAACGGATTTTTTAGTTCATCATATATATGAAACTTCTCGTTTATTAACTGGGAATCAGAAACGGAGGAAACCACAGGAGTGAAGGCTAGTAGAGTCTCATCTTTTGCTCTTTGGCCACAAGCACAATGTAGGAACCCAGTACCTGTAGAATGTGAGTTTTATCAAATTGAGATGATGCATCACACTGGCTGCTTGTTGTGCATTTGCTTCTCGCGTGAGGTATTTTCTCTGAAAAATAGATGATCCAAAAGAGTAGCATTTTCTCATATTGGTCAACATGTCAATCTATACTTTTCTAATAGCAATTTCTACTTCAGTACATCACTCAAATTGTGATCGTTTCAGTGCCCTGCTCATTTGATAATTGATATCAAGCCGTTTTGTAACCATTGATAAATTCACAGGCATCTGCTTATAATCATTCTTGTCATTTTAGTGTTACTCATATCCCGCCTTTTCCTATGGACGTGCAGGGTCGCCCTAAGGGTGTTACTCCCAAGTTCAGCTTAGCTCCCCTTGTACCACGGTTGTCTGAGCTTCTTGGCATTCAGGTATTCTTCCACATCATTGATACTATGGACTGAATCATAATACTAACCGATTGCACTTTACTAAACCATACTTCTATTCACGAATAGGTGCAAAAAGCTGATGATGTTATTGGGCCAGAGGTTGAGAAATTGGTATCTGCCTTGCCCAATGGTAGTGTTTTGCTCCTCGAAAATGTGAGATTTTACAAGGAAGAGGAGAAGAATGACCCCGAGTTTGCAAAGAAGCTTGCCTCCCTAGCAGATCTCTACGTTAATGATGCATTCGGTACAGCCCACAGGGCACATGCATCGACTGAGGGAGTCACCAAGTTCCTGAAGCCTTCTGTTGCAGGGTTCCTTTTGCAGAAGGTTAACTTTCTGTTCTACTACGTTCTATGTACCATTGTTTAATTCAACATACAGTAAGAAAGACGATATCAAAGGAAAAATGCTATCTAATAAAATACATAATTCAGTTACTCTTTCTCCCCACTTCTCAAGCTCATTCTGGGACCTTCTATATTATTTTACTAAATCAATTTACAGGAGCTTGACTACCTTGTTGGAGCTGTTTCAAACCCTAAACGTCCATTTGCTGCCATCGTTGGTGGCTCAAAGGTGTCATCAAAGATCGGGGTTATTGAATCCTTGTTGGAAAAATGTGATATCCTTCTTTTGGGTGGTGGTATGATCTTCACATTTTACAAGGCACAAGGGCTCTCTGTTGGTGTTTCGTTAGTTGAGGAAGATAAACTTGATCTTGCATCATCTCTCCTTGCAAAGGCAAAGGAAAAGGGTGTCTCCCTTATGTTGCCAACTGATGTTGTCATTGCTGACAAGTTTGCCCCTGATGCTAACAGCCAGGTTTGATACATCTCGTTTTTTTAATCAGCACATATTTTGTAACCAAGTCGAACGCCTCTCACTTCTGCATAAGGAGAAACTTGACTGTGAAATTTTGATGTAGGTTGTTACAGCATCTGCAATTCCTGATGGTTGGATGGGGCTGGATATTGGTCCCGACTCTATTGCTTCATTCAATGCCGCCCTGGAAACAACACAAACAGTCATCTGGAATGGACCTATGGGTGTTTTCGAATTTGACAAGTTTGCTGCAGGAACTGAGGTAAAGTTGTGGTTAATATGCTGATTTTATTGTAAATTTATTTGCTTATCTTGACTCATCCTCCCCTGCTGTTTTACAGTTTCAAAAAAAAATATTGCAATGAAGGGAACTTAGCTCTGAAATATCTTTTGTAGGCTGTTGCAAAAAAATTGGCAGAGCTTAGTGGCAAGGGTGTTACAACTATCATTGGCGGTGGAGACTCTGTCGCAGCCGTCGAGAAGGTTGGAGTCGCTGACGTTATGAGCCACATTTCAACAGGAGGTGGCGCCAGCTTGGAATTGCTGGAAGGGAAGGAGCTTCCTGGAGTTGTTGCATTGGATGAAGCTGTCACGGTGGCTGTATGAAGCTAAGTTCCATTTCGTTTCACCTTCATCTCCGTGTACCATTCTAAGCTTGACTCATTCTTCTTGTCTGCTCTTGGTTTACTTGAGATGTAGGAGACCGATGCTTTATAGAGATACTGGAAATTGTTTGAATAACTTCCTCAATAAGCTGTGTTTACTTGAGTAAAGTAAACTTTTCTCAGTAAAAAACAAATGCTACCAAACCTTGAAAGGGATCTTAGTCCATTGAACCCCGCTGCTCCTGCGCGTTGAATCGCCATAAACCTCCGCAGATATGACTCCAATCCGATCTGGAGAATATAGCGTCATGAAGCTGCGGCACTTGAGACACGAATCAGGCATCCAGAAATGGAGCCTGTTCCGTGCCTCAGTTGACAGTCACCACCGGCTTGCCCTGATTTTAGTAGTGGATTGGCTCCTGCTCCCCATTCGATTGCTGCCACCCTGTAACGATTCGGCTCATCGGCTGGGAACAGGACGGCGCATGGTAAGCTGGAGGACGAGCTCGTGTTGGACTTGCGTTGGAATTGATAATTTTGTTTTTTATGTTACATCTAGTTGAAGATTGAAATCATGTTTGCTACAAACACAGCGAGAGTGAATCTGCAACAAAATGATCTAGAAAACATGATCCGAGTCCCCAAAAGCGTAAAAAAACAAAGAATAGATGATTTAACTCGATCTTAAAAAGAGATAATTATCTAAAAATCTTAAAAAAACCTATGGATATATTTATTTCATAATAGAGCCTAATTTAGAGTTCCACACGGCCTGCGAAACAGGCATAACAACACAAATTACGACGTCAACCGCGCGCAACTCGAAAGAAATCAGCCTCTGAATCAGTAGGATCCCTAAAGCGTCCAAGCTTAAAAGGGATCACGCCGCGGCGGCGAAGTCGACGTGGTAGACCTCACTCATGTCGGGCTGGAAGAGGCCGAAGTGCTGCTCCACGCCCTCCGACTTTCTATTCTCGTTGAACATGGCGAACAGGTACGTCTCCACGGGCTTCCCTGGCCACCGCGGCGTGCCCCCACGGACGTGCCGCACCACATTGTTGTTGTATGTCGCCGCGTTCTCCACGTTAGCGCCGACGCCCCCGCCGCTCGACGGCCACCCGGTCTCCGAAACCACCAGCTCCAGCCCCTGCACGCCGGCCTTCTCCACGGCCGCGTGCGTCGCGTCCACGATCGCGTCGAACATGTTGGTGTACACCAGCCCGCCGTCCGTCACGTGCGACGACGCTGCGCCGGAGGCCGACGACAGCAGCGCGTAGTCCAGGGCCACCTGCCCGCCGGAGTTCGAGTACGCGAAGTACGGGTACACGTTCACCAGCAGCGGCGCGTTCTTCGACGCCAGGTACTTGACGATCGGCACCATCACCGGCGCGGCCGCCTCGGAAAACACGCCGTGCGACGGCGGGTACGACGCGCCGAGCACGGTCGTGGCCACGACCGTCGTGACCGGGACGCCGCTGACCCCCGCGGACCGGAGCGCTGACTCGAGGTTCTGCATGGCCGGGAGTACGTGCGCGGCGTACTCCTTCACGAGGATCACCTCGTTGCCGGCGCTGATGTACCGGAACTGGACGTCGCCGGCGAAGGGCTTCACGTAGGAGGCCACCCACGACGCGGCGAAGGACGCGTCGGACGCGAGGCGGGGTAGATCCTCATTGAGCGTGCCGAGGACGACGCCGATGCCGGAGCCACGGAGCGCGGCGAGCGCAGTCGTGTCCGGGTGGAACAGCCGCATGTACCTGATGTTCTTGGCCTTGTACATGGAGACGACCTGCTCCGGTGGCGGCAGGTTGTCTCCTTTCATGCCGTAGTTCACACCGATTGCGCCCTCAGCTCCTGCATGCATTTACATATCAAGATCAATAATTAGATTGGATTATCAAAATGTAGGTTAATTTGATTATAACGTCAATGTTTTTGCAGCTTAATCTATTAACGGTGTTTGATAATAGAAGTTTAGGTAAAAACAAATGCGTCATAGGTTGTGATAAATATAAACTTTTTTTGGAACAATGAAATATAAACTAGCTTATCTCAGAACAGGGAAGAGATCAAAGGAGTGGTTGGAGCAGCCACCAAACATACAGGAGAACAGCAGAACCACCAATTTCTAAGCAAGTTCCGTGCACAACTCCGAATGCAATGAATTTTTCCTATCTAGGACTTAGAAATGCCCAACTCAATCATTCACACAACTTGACGGAAGAATGCAATGAATATTTGTTTTTCAACTTTGTGCCAGGGTCCAAAGAGAAGTCAAAGATATGCTTGTCAAAAGAACAAAATTCTTGGGGTCTAAGGTCCAAACAAGTCATTTTCAGTAAGAAATAGACACAAATTTTAAAATAAAGCTGATTCCTTTCTAGCCGTAATTTCATTGATTGTGATTACTAGATTCACCTCCTACCGCCATCACATTGTTAGGCTCATAGTATCTCCAAGAGCTCAACTGCTAAAATGGCCTGATTGAACTATATTCAACGCCTCTGATTTTTTGCATGCTGTCAGGGTTAGTACTACACCCTGCAACAATCTTTTTGCGTCGGTCCACTTGGTTGTCTGGTGCATGGCCAGACGCATTAAAGAAAATTTTCAAAACAAAAGATTGTAATGTACTCACTCCGTTTTTAAATATTTGTTGTCTTCTTGTTCATTTTTGCTATAAGACAACGAATATTTAGTGACGGAGGGAGTATCATTTCTGTTGCAGTGTTTTCCTGTCATATTCAGATGAGGTCAATAGCTGCCAAACAGATATAAACATCAACCGTAAATGCTCTGCCCATCCGTATCCTCACGCAAAACTGTGATCAGCAGATTACTAAATTTGTTGAGATGCATTATTTAATAAACCATGAGGAAGAAATGGTCCATCTCAATATCTTAGGTGGGCTTGGCCAAACTTTTAGCCCTCCCTGTTGGCCGACATGAAGATTAGTGGAAAGAACAGAATTGGTGCAGTAGCAAACCACATATTGGCCAGTAGTTTTCTGTTTTTACTGCATCAAACCAACTGTAACATATACCGTATACAATTTGAAATGCATGTAGTCCCTTCATTTTGAAAGTTTGTCGCTTGCAGTTCAAAAATAAATTACAAAAGGAAAAACTTTCAAGACCCGAACAAATACTAATACAAGCTTGTAGCTGTTGTGATTTTGCCAGGTACATAGAGCTAAATAAATATCTGCAAAATCCATACGAAAACAGCAAGGGAGCAGAGGAATACGTAGTAGGTAAAGGAAATTATGGAATGCATCATTCCTGACCAGATTATAATAGTAAATTTTGTGTGAAATCCAAACATGAACACAAAGGATAAACTTATCAACCACCTCCGCGGCTCTAACTAGAAGCCATAAATACTGTAAAATATCTAAGAAACCACCGGGGTCGTCTTTATCCTAAGGTACTTATCTCGTAGCCACACATTAATTATCCTAATGTGCGTGCATACTCGAATCATGAAACATGAATTAAGAATGGAAAAGACGTCAACCTAACCGTTATTTGAGATGCAACTATGCAAGACCAACACAATATATTGAATCGAGAGTCAGGAAAGTAGCGAACAAACCCTGCGGTTAGAGAGATATGCCAGCCTGAGCAAATCACAATGACCTGAACTGAAGTAAGCACAATAAAAGCATAGGAAATCGCAAGTACAGACGAAAGAACTGATCACGTAATTAGACAGGAGAGAGCACAGGTGATCTGTTCATTGTGAACTCACTGAGAAATAGAGCGGACAAGGTCATGCTCAGCATGGCGCAGGCAAGAACCGGCCATGACGCCATCCTTACTGGCTTCACTCTCGCCTCTCTGAAAATCTCTCTCGTCTCGCCTCTATGAACTCTCTCTCCTCGACTGAACACCACAACTCTCTCTCTCTGTACTCCCATGGCAGGGTCCCGTGCTCTGTTTATATAGAGCAACGGGCAAGAGCAACTGCACAGTTACTTGCGTGCAAGAGTGCGCGGTGCCCACACCCACATCGACTGGGCAGCCACCAAACCGCAAGACCCGGCTAACCAATCTGTTGCGTGCGCGCGGGGGGTCAAGCACAAGCCTGCCATACTTCCTCAGCTGCGGTTAATTAGAATTTTTTAGATGACCAAATCGACGGCAGTCAGAGGAGCGGTTTTGCCACGTGGACCTGATCAACGGCCCGGAGGGAGCGACTGTCAATTCGGTGCATTGACCGTGTGGATGGTTAATAAAGGTAAATCAGGGTGCCGTGATTCGTGTAACCACGTCGTTGGGGAATCAAGGGAGGAGATACGAGCGTTGATGTATGATCCACGTTGAGACGGAAGCGTGACGGCGACGAGGTTTCGTACTGTGTATTTTAGGAGAGGAATCTCTGACGAATTATTGGTGCCTGCAATGTTACAATCTGACAATCATCAGTGTCGGTACCCTAAAAACCATACACCCCCTGAGGTTACAAAGATCTCAAGGGAAGGACATCTACTCAAATTGAAGACCCTCGGGGGCCCACTTGTCAGACATAACCGGACCTGCTTCTCCAACATGGTTAACCCCTAGGTTGCCACGTGTACTGTCAGACCGGAGCTATTACCCGCAAGGGTGAAGCTCCGGGCTAGCTACTGAAACGGCACCTCCGGACTTAACCCCTGACCGAGAGAAGCTCCGGACCTGACACGTGCCAGGCCGCCCCGGAGCTTCCCGCTTCCCACAAGCAAGCTCCGGAGCTGCCACGTGTCCATACGTCGGAGCTGGCCGCTTCAAACCCCCGGGAGACGTTGTAACGGCTCCGGATCTCCAAAGGACAGCCGCGGACTTCAAGACCCGATTAATTATCATTAATTCCACATTAATGACACTTAATCGGACGATCTTAACACCTGTAACGGCACTGTCGGAGCCATTACAGGGTTATTAACAACAATTAATCTCGTGTATCAATACTAGTAACCGTCAGGGCCACATGTCGGGTCAGGCTGACTTGTAACGGTTTGTCCTTGTACTATAAAAGGACAAACCGACGATACACAGAAAAGAAGGCTGGAACACACTCAAGCTCACAAGTTAATACAACACACACACACCCGTGGAGTAGGGTATTACGCTCAGGCGGCCCGAACCACGTAAACCACCGTGTCACTCGAGTCCAATCGTGATTCACCTTCTTGAGTCTCCGCGCGCCCACACCGAACTACAAACTCCTCCAACACTTCCATAGTGTCAGGAGATCTGCCGACTCCAACAGTCGACAGTTGGCGCGCCAGGTAGGGGCGCTTGAGATCTTCAAGAATGGTGAATTCTGCGACTGGATCATCCAACGGGCAACCTGCTGCTCAGGCTGTCGGAGGCAATCCCTCCAACATGCAACCACCGGCAGGAGCCTCAGCACCAGCAGGAGTCATACTCCCACCACCACCATCTTCTCCGGCAAGACGTGCCGGGCAACATGATGGTGCACCGGCGTCACATACTGCGCCGGCAAGTCATGACAACCCAGAACACGCGCTTCATGCAGCGCGTGCTCTTCTCCAGCGACCACCACCTCCGGATGCATCTCAGGGTGCCATGGAGCAATGGAGGGCTGATGTTGAGCATTTGGTCGCAGCAGCGGCCGAACGCCTCAACAACCAGGGTCCACCTCCTTCAGGGCGGGCCCCATCGCAGCGACGAACGTTGTCTGGAAGACTTGGTCCACATGTCTCCAACAACCGGAGACGAGCTGCGTCACAGCAAGTAACGTCGTTGCCCTCTGGGGCACGACGCACCCATACCGCATCTCGGCTTTCGACGCACGACCTCCGGGCGGAACTTGATCGCCGATACCGCCAACAGGATGGCCGTGTCCATATCGAGCGAGCTCGAGAAAGACGAGATGCTCAAGACCTTTCTACTCTGGAAGGAGTAGGAGGAGGCTGTTCTGCCCTAGCCATGCACCTGCGCATGGTTAGATGGCCACAGAAGTTCCGGCCACACTTGCCGGAAAAATTTGACGGGACTGTCAATCCCGTAGAATTTCTGCAGATATACTCCACTGCAATCTTAGCAGCTGGAGGAAACGAGGCCGTAATGGCCAACTACTTTCCAGTGGCCTTAACTGGGACCGCCAGGTCCTGGTTTATGAGCCTTCCACCCAACTCTATTGACAGTTGGGAGGAGCTGTGCCGTCAGTTCACTGCCAACTTCGGGAGTTCATACACCCGACCGGGCACTGAACTGGACCTCTTTGCGGTCGTGCAAAAAGGAGGAGAATCTTTGCGGTCATTCATCCAGAGGTTCTCTCAGGTACGTAACACAATCCCTTCTATCTCAAGCGCTTCTGTCATTGTGGCATTCAGACAGGGTGTACGAGACAAGAAGATGTTGGAGAAGCTGGCGATCAAAGAGATCACCAGCGTCACGGAGCTCTTCAGCTTGGCAGACAAATGTGCCAGAGCTGCGGAGGGCCGTGAAATGCACTCCAAATCAGCCTTGGAGGATCATAAAAAATCCTCCAAAGAAGAAGCCGCTACCTCCGGGAGTGGCAAGAAGAAAAAGAAGACCAACGGCAAGAAGAAGCCGTCGGCCGGCACATCCAACGTTGCAGCCACTGCAACTCCTGGTGGCCGGGGGCCACGCCCCGAGAAGCGACCTCGACCGTCTTCTGAAGACGGTGGCAAACCCAAGATGTGGTGCCCCATTCACAAAACGGGCAGCCACAGGCTGGAAGACTGCCGGGAGGTCCAAAACCTTGCCGAGCGCTACCACAAGCGCCGGGAAGGGTCTCCCTTTCGACAGAGGGAGGGAAAACAAAAGGTCGATGAAGCTCCGACTGAAGAGGAGTTAGGGTTTCAGGACCCCAAAAAGGTCCTGAAAGCCGTCTACACCTCCGTCGACGATGACTCCGACGTCTCCGACAACGAGCGTCGAAAAACCATGAACACCATCTTTGGTGGATCATGGGACATCACTTCTCGTCGTGTCATCAAGACTATGCGACGGGATATGGCTGCTGTAGCTCCTACAGCTAGACCGGAGCCACATCGAAAGTGGGTGGACACACCCATCACTTTTGATGCTTCGGACTGTCCTCAAAGCATGGTCGGAGCTGGCCAATTACCCTTGATGGTATCTCCCACCATCAACAACATCCAGCTCCATCATGTCCTGGTAGACGGAGGTTCGGGGCTTAACCTCATCAGCTTCGAAGCTTTCACTAAGCTTCAGCTCCGACCTTCGGACCTCCAGCCCTCTCGACCTTTCTCCGGAGTAGGTCCGGGGGCCATTACTCCACTCGGAGCTATTACTCTCCCTGTTACCTTAGAGACCCGGGAGAAGTATCGCACCGAGAAGTTGGTCTTCGACGTCGCTCAGATCAACTTACCATTCAACGCCATCTTGGGTAGACCTGCCCTGTACAAATTCATGGCAGCTGCTCATTATGGATACCTGGTGTTGAAAATGCCAACACCAGTAGGCGTTCTCCGGATCCGCGAAGATCGCACTGCCGGAGTAACTGCTCTGGAGGAACTCCACGCACTCACCACAGCGCAAGAGGAGGACTCCAGACAGAAGCAAGCTCCACAACCTCCGAGCATTCGGCAACGAGGTTCGACCTCTGCATCCCGTGTGCAGCCAAGCGGCGACACCGACATTCCCGTCAAAGTCGTCCAAATTGGTTCCGATGCCGCTCAAACCACCCGTATATCAGGAGGTTTGAACGACAAATAGGAACTCGCGCTCATCACTTTCCTCCGGGCTAACATTGACGTGTTTGCTTGGAAACCGTCACAAATGCCTGGGATCCCCAGGGAAGTGATTGAGCATAATCTGAAGATTTACCCCGACGCTCGGCCTGTGCATCAGAAACCTCGGAAGCAATCTGTAGAGCGACAGAACTTCATCCGACAAGAAGTGAAGAAGTTGCTCGAAGCCGGATTCATCCGAGAAGTTTACCATCCAAAATGGCTGGCAAACCCAGTCGTTGTGCCCAAGGCCGGCGGGAAACTTCGGATGTGCATCGACTACACCACGCTGAATAAGGCATGTCCAAAAGATCCATTCCCACTACCTAGAATAGATCAGATAGTGGATTCCACCTCCGGGTGTGAGTTACTGTGTTTTCTAGACGCATATTCTGGATATCATCAAATCAGGATGTCTAGGGAAGATGAAGAACATACTTCATTCATCACAGTGGATGGATTGTATTGTTACACAGCCATGCCTTTTGGTCTCAAGAATGCAGCTTCAACTTTTGTACGAGCTATGTACAAAACTTTCGAAGAACTCATCAGAGACATAGTGGAAGTGTACGTCGATGACATCGTGGTCAAAGTCAAGAACAAGAAGTCCCTCTTGGACACCTTGCAGGCTGTCTTCGACAAGCTGCGGGCCACCCGCACGAAGCTAAACCCAGACAAGTGCGTATTCGGGGTTAGTTCCGAAAAGCTTCTTGGTTTCCTGGTAAGTCACCGGGGCATAGAGGCCAATCCGACGAAGATAAAAGCCATTGAAGACATGCGGCCACCAACCCGCATCAAAGACGTCCAAAAGTTAACTGGATGTCTAGCAGCCCTCAGCCGGTTCATTTCAAGACTGGCGGAAAGGGCACTTCCCTTCTTCAAGTTACTGAGGAAGTCCGGACCATTCCAATGGTCTGAAGAAGCAGAGAAGGCATTCCAGGAGCTGAAACAGTTCCTCACCACCCTACCAGTCTTGGTAGCTCCGAACCCTGGTGAGCCTTTATTGCTTTACATTTCAGCTGCTGACGAAGTCGTCAGTATGGTTCTGGTTGCGGAGAGACCGGAACTACCCAATACTCAGGAATCCAGACCCCTTCGGGAGGGTCCGGAGGTTCCTGAAAGCGGGTCTAGGTCCCAGCTCCCAGACTTGAACCCACAAGAAGCCACTTCAGAGGACCCGGATCCCTCCGAGAGGATCAGGGTCATTCCTGAAGAAGCTCCGGGTTCCTCCACCCAGAACCCGGAGGTCCCCGAAGAGAGTCTGGACCCCTCCGAGAGGGTCCGGATCAATGAAGAGGAAGCCCCGGACCCCTCCGGGAGGGTCCGGACCATTCAACGCCCGGTATACTTCATCAGTGAAGTGTTACATGATGCCAAGACTCGATACCTAGAGGTGCATAAACTGCTCTATGCAGTTCTTATTGCCTCAAGGAAGCTTCGACACTATTTCCAAGCTCACAAAGTCTCAGTGGTGACTTCATATCCACTTCGAGCGATCCTGCATAATCCCAATTCAACTGGGAATATTGCAAAGTGGGCAGCAGAATTAGCTGAATTCGATCTTGAATTCATTCCGAGACAAGCAATCAAGAGTCAAGTGTTGGCAGATTTCGTGGCAGAATGGACTCCCTCTCCATTAAACCCTGGGGGCCCCAGTGAGCAGAAGACGGAACCTCAAGTTCCAACCTTCACTAAACCTCATTGGACCCTTTACTTCGACGGCTCCATGCAGAAGCAGGGAGCCGGAGCTAGAATCCTTCTCCTCGCACCAACCGGGGAGAAGGTGAAATACATGGTACACCTTGACTTCAAGGCAACCAACAACATGACGGAGTACGAAGCACTCATCTATGGATTAAAGGTGACACTTTCATATGGTGTCAAGCAATTGCTGGTCAAAGGAGATTCACAACTCGTCATCAAGCAGGTGAAGGGTGAATGCTCCTGCAATAATCTCCAGCTGGCTGCTTACCTCCTTGAAGTCCAGAGGCTTCAGAAGGACTTCGAATTCCTAGACCTTCACCATGTTCAGCGTGCTCACAACGCTGAAGCTGACGAACTCTCGACCAAGGCGTCAACCGGAGCTCCGGCTCCTGACGTAACCTTTGTCCGGAGGTTGTCAAAACCCACAGTTCAGCCTGCCGAACTGAACGAAGGGGGCGAGATCAGCATACCGAAGCTGACGGTCCCGATGGCCCTGTTACCATGGCAGCCATCAAGGGTCGTAGGTGCTGCCGGAAGCTCCGAGCAACCCAGCACGCAAGACTCAAATGCTCAAGTCAGTTCCGATGCATGGATCTCGGAGATTCAGAACTACTTGAAAGACAACATCCTTCCTGACGATGATGTATCCGCTGACCGGGTAGTCAGATTGGCTAAAAGATACACGTTGGTAGAAGGGGATCTCTACCGGCGCGGTGCCAACGGCATCCTAATGCGGTGCATCACAAGGGAAGAAGGCTGCGAGCTCCTCGCAGAAATCCATGGAGGCGAGTGTGGGAACCACGCATCTTCCCGCACGCTGGTCGGAAAAGCCTTTCGGCATGGCTTCTACTGGCCTACAGCGCTCCAGGATGCCACTGAGCTAGTGAAGAAATGCAAAGCATGCCAATTTCATGCAAAGCAAATTCATACACCTGCTCAGTCCTTACAAATGATACCTCCTACATGGCCTTTCGCTGTGTGGGGGATGGATATCTTGGGACCCTTCCCAAGAGCCGTCGGAGGTTACAAGTTCCTGTACGTCGCCATCGACAAGTTCACCAAGTGGCCGGAAGCTACTCCTGTTGTGACGATCAACAAACAATCTGCAATCAATTTTCTACAATCTATCGTGAGCAGATTCGGAGTCCCAAATAAGATCATCACTGATAATGGGACTCAATTCACAAGATCCGCATTTCAAGGATATTGCGAAGACCTCGGCATACAAGTTTGCTACGCTTCCGTAGCTCATCCTGCCAGCAATGGACAAGCCGAGAGAGCAAACGCAGAGATCCTTAAAGGACTCAAAACACGCACTTACGAGCGTTTGAAAAAGCACGGAGCCAATTGGATCGAAGAGCTTCCGCCCACTCTATGGGCCAACAGGACTTCTCCAAGTCGGGCAACCGGAGAAACACCCTTCTTCCTGGTGTACGGAGCAGAAGCGATCCTTCCTCCGGAAATCACCTTGGGTTCCCTCCGGGTCCGGACCTTCGACGAAGCCGCGCAGGACCAGCTCCGGCGCGAAGACCTAGACCTCCTTGAGGAGGGAAGGTGCCAAGCAGCTGTTCGGAACGCCCGATACCGCCAAGCTTTACGGCGCTATCACCAGCGGCATGTACACAACCGACAGCTCGAGGAAGGCGATCTGGTGCTACGGAGAATACTATCCAGAGAAGGGCAAAACAAACTCTCCCCCGGCTGGGAAGGGCCCTTTCGAGTGATCAAAGTATCCCGTCCCGGAAGCGTTCGCTTGGCTACCGAGGATGGGACACCACTCCCAAATCCTTGGAACATCGAGCACCTCCGTAAGTTCTACACTTAATTCCACGGAGGTGAGTCTTAAGTAACTTGAAATGTATGTTATAGAGTCATTGTACAGAGTCGGGTAGTTCCTCCGGGAGAGCAGCCGGACCTTTCCCGAAAGGTTTGAAGAGCTCATGCAACACTTAATACAGTCTCCGGACTAGAAGTGTGGCTAACTACCCTGGGTCAAACGAGAAACCAAACACACTTAGCCTGGTTCCGTACCCTAAGAGTGTACTTGTTTCCCCTGTACCCCGGACCTATAATGAAAGACATCTTCATGTGAAATAGACTCCACGTGCATTCATTTTTGCATAGGCTCGACATTTTTATTTTTCTCTTTCTTGTCTATAACAGAAACGTGCAATTCTTAAGAAATTCTAGTTTGACCGGTTTACGTACGATTTGAGTTGAATTGTCGGATTTTTTGGATTTAAATGTCGTCTGTGGCCAACTCGCCTGAAAGCCGCCAAGCCATTCTAGGGCCGGAGTGCGCTATCGACTTAGCCTGGTCAAGCACCCTAAGTACGCCACTCTACCTACATCCCGGCAGGCCAAAGTAAGGTGGGTCCATGGACAGTTAGATCCAAAAGAAAAGACAATTCATTCAGTCGTATTAAAAATCGTGTTCAACTTAAAATTTTCTTGAGAACCATAAGCCGCGACGAAGTTATAGACAAGGAACGAATTTTACTATTTTTCTTGGCTTAAGTGTGCAGGAAAAATGAACCAAAGTTGAGGGAGAAAAACCGGAGCTAACCAAGCTCCGACTCCCACCAGAGCGTCAACCGTCGGCGTTGACTAAAAGATGGTGAGAAGACCCCGTCACTGGAGTCTGTTGCCAACAAACCAAGTGTGGCAAGGGTCATCGCCAGAGCTACTAAGCTCCGACACCTTGGAGTATTAACTATCGACGCTCAACGTGTTGGTAGAGGCTATTGCCGGAGCTACTAAGCTCCGGCGATGGACAGTGCCGGAGCTTCTAAGCTCCGACAACTTCAAGGGACCTTCACTATCGAAAACTTCGGACCTAAATTATACGAGTTCGAAGCAAATTTGTCTTCAACAAAACTCAACATCCTTTTGGTACATGTCCACAATCAAATTGTGCACATCTACCAGGGGGCCAAGTGAAGATAAAGATGTTGAAGACAAAAAAAATGAAATTCACGAAAAATTGGGGATTTCATTTCATCAGAAGACCGAAGATTACATCTGGAGACAAGGGATTACAAAATTGAGGAAGAAGAGAAGATACAAGTAAAGGCTAAGAGAGACAGTCCTAGACCCTATGTAAGAACTCGGCGACCTTCTGGGCGACCTCCGACACGCTGGCTCGGGTAGCTTCGCCTTCTCCTTCGACGGGGCCTTCAAGCACCGGGTCCAGAGGGAATCAAGGGTTCCGGCTAGTGTAGCACGTCAACACATACTCTGTGACGTTCCTAGCCAGGGATTGCCCCTCGACCTCCAGCTGGTCCGCGATGACGTCGCCCACCTTGGAGAGCTTGCTGCCCGCAGCGCTCAACGCTTGCAACGCAAGGTCCGGCTCCGGCTCCGGATCATCCGGGAGCACGGGGCTGAAACCCATCGGCGCCAGCGCATCGTCGGCCTTGCTCAGGAACTCCCAAATTTGCAGGGAGTCCGTCTTCCTCAGGCCCTTCATCTCTTCCAGGGATCTCCGGGCCGCCGCCAGCTCCGAATTCTCGCGGGAAAGACGCTCAACTTCTTTGGCGTTTTGCTGAATCTTCGCAGCAACCCGCTTCTCAAGTCTTCCGAGCTCCTCCTCCCGGAGGTGGATCTTGTTCCGGCGGTCGACCAGGTCCTTCTCCCTAGCCTCTATTTTCTTCTCCCGGGCGACAAGGGCACACTCGTACTCGTAGAGTTCTTGCCCCCGCACCCAGGTCTTCTCCTCCTCCTCGAGGCAGCGCTCTTCCAATTTTTTAGTGCGCTCCTCGAGGCCCTTGTCCGCCAGAGCTGTTTTCTCGGCGAGCTCTTCCTCCCGTCGCAAGACGTCATCCCGTAGCTCCAGGAGTTTTTGCTCCTCATCCTCGAGCCGCTTTTCCCTTCCTTCAAGTGCCTCTCGGCGCTTGATGAGTGCGGTGCTGATGGCCTCGAGTTGATCGAACCGAGCGTTGGCCGCGTCGTTAGCAGCCTTAGCTTGGTCATGGAACTCCCGGGATTGAGCGTCGAGGGCGTGAGTCATGCTCTCCCTCTCGTCCAGCAGCTCACCCCAGAGCTCCAGGCGGACCTTCTCCCGCCTGATCCATTCCTTGTCATCCGCAATCCTCGACTGCGCCAGCTTAGTCTCAAAGTGGAGCCGATTACGCCACCTCCTAAGGGTTTGGCGCTCCTCTTCAAGAGCTTTGCTGTCGTGGAAGAAGGCCAGTTGTACCTGACGTAGACTGGAGCAGGCATTGTCGATGGACATCGACAGAGAGATGGGCTCCGGACCTGCCGGGGTCTCTTCCGCTGGTTCCAGCGGGTCTTCATTTACAAAAATTGGGTCCCACTCTACGAGAGTGGAACCCCGAGCTTCCAAAGCACTAGGGCACTCCTCCGGGATGGCCTCAGTCGCCACCGAAGAAGGTCCCGCCACCAAGTCTTCATTTGCCCCCTCAGGCTGGGGGCCGGCGACTTCGTTCAAGCACTCTGGCTCCGCCACGGGTACCATCGACGTCGTCGCCTCCACTGGCTCCGGCCGGGACACTTCTTCTGAGGGAGGCTCAAGCTCCCTCGCCTCTTCGACCACCGGCTCTGTGGCCGGCGCTCCAGCAATCACCGGCTCTGCGGCCGGCGCTTCCACAATCACCGGCTCTGCAGCCGGCGCTCCAATAATTACCGGCTCTGCGACCGGAGCTTCGGAAGTAACCGGCTCAACTGCCGGAACCACTTCAACTTCCGGCTCGCATGCCGGGGCTTCAGCTACCTCCGGCTCAACCGTCGGGGCTTCAGCACTTTCCGGCTCCGAAGCCGGGACCGCTACTTCCTCCGACTCAACAGCCGGAGCTTCTACTTCTGCAGCACCAGGACCCGGAGCTTCAACCTCCGAAACGGGTGCCGCTGGCGCATCTTCAATCCCGTGGTCCGGCGCTACCACGGGAACTCCTGGAGACGAGTCAAGGTCCATGACCACGACAGCCGGCGCCGGAGCTGTCGCAGCCTCCGCTTGGGGCGGCACCGGGGCTGGAGCAGAAGCCCTCGCAGCCTCAGACACTGTAGCTGAGGGCGGAGCTTCACTCCCCTTCTTGGGAACGCTGCAGATAAAGAACGAAGAAATTGAGCAAACAGATGCTATAATTAAAAGTTAATCGAGGTAAGCAAGAAAAATTACCTTGGGAGGCTCACGCACCAGCTTGCGCGGAACCTCTTTCCCGGACGTTCTGGGCTGGCCACGGTCGGTGTAGGAGCTCCGGGAGGACTCCCAGGACTTGCCGTGGCTGCAGGCGTTTCCCGGGTTGGAGCTCTCCTTGATCGGGAGGAACTCCTGGACCTGGAGGCCCTCACCGCTTCTCGTGCTGGAGTCGCCTGCCCGGAGCTGGCACCTCCGGAGGGATCCACCACGGGGACAGCCGCACTCCGGGAGGATCCCACCACCGGAACAGTAGCGCTCCGAAAAGACCCCACCACGGGGACAGCCGCCACGGCGGCGGAGGATCTTCCTTCCTGAGGACGGGGAACTGGGGGGGAGGTGGCAAGCCCGACAGACCTTCCGTCAGCATGTCGCAGCTTTCTCTTCCGGCTCTCCGGCTCCTCCGCCAGCTCCTTGCCCTTGCCAATGACCTCAGCTCTTGGCTGAGAGACAGGGGCGGAGCTGCCTTCGGACAACCCGGGGATCGCCAACCGGGCGGTTGATCTTCTCTCGACGACGCCAAGGTCGTCAAGCGCGGGCATCTTCCGCCGGAGCTCCCTGCTGAACTCAACTTCCACGTTCAGGGGGAGGAAAGCCGGCGGCAGAGTCAAGTACTCTCCGTCAACATCGATGCCGTGCTGGAATTTCTTGAGGTGAAACTCCAAGGACTTCCCCACCATGCTGGACTTCAACCCGGTCTCAACCCGGTCCTCGTCCATCACGCTGTTGAGGGCCCAGGCGAGCTTCTCCCTCCTCTTCAGCGGCGCCCACCTGTTGGACAAGAAGTTGCAGAACACCGCCTGGGGAGTCAATCCTCCCTCCACACATTGGCGGATCCTGGTCAGGACGGGGTCGAAAGCTGCCGCCAGCACTGGAACTTCGCTCCACACCGACGTGTCAATGCCGGGCAGACCGTCTGGCAACTCCAACCGCTCATGCTCCTCCACCCGGACGACTACCCAATCTTTCTTCCAGTCATCCCACTTCCCGGAAGGGAATGACCGGAGGTACTTGAACGGGCACTTCTTGCGCTTCACAAAGTAGTAGAAGCCAAGGTACTCGTCGCTTCGGCCGGTGGTTTGGACGGTGAAGAAGGTGCGGAAGAGCTCGATGCAGGGAGGGATGCCCACCCACATCTCGCAGAAGTGGACAAAGATGGACACAAGGAGAATGGAGTGAGGGCCAAGGTGGTATAGCTGCAGACCATAGAAGTCCAGCAGCATCAAGAAGAAAGAAGAAAATGGTGGGATCAGCCCCACCATGGCGTACAAAGAAAAATACACCATCTCGCCGGAGTGCTCCTTTTTAAAGGGAAGCTCTCCGCCGGCGCGGACCGAACGGTTGAAGAAGTCCGACGACCACCCCATGAGGGTTCGGACCTTCTTCAGATCGCTTTCCGTCTTCAAACGACTCTCACGCAGACCCAACTCCATCACAACACAGCTAGGCAAGAGAAGAGGAGCAAAGCACGAGTTGGGAGTTTGAGCGCAAGAACAGATGGAAAGCGTAAAGAACTCCCGACGGTGCGCTTTCCTTCTTAAGTAAGCCCTCGCAACGCTTGGATGGAAACTGCAGGGGAGTCAAGGATACTACTCAAGAATTCAACCCTGCCGATGACAAGAGGGCCCGGGACCACCCTGACGATCAAGTCGAGGTTCTTACCCAGGCGAACAGTTGTCATCACGAGGCGGGAAACCCAAAGGCGGCGGACTGACAAGGCGTGCGGAACCGATACGGTTTTCGTATCGGGAACCGGCGACCTTCAATTGCGAGAGATCCGCACGTCAAAGATCTTATCTGCCGCCTGAGGTGCGCCACGCGTCGGGACTTAACCGTAAAGCCCCGCCAAAGGCACCTCCGAAGACCCTTGAAGACCCAGTTCAAGAGTCGCAAGTGTGGACCCACCTCCGGCGGAATGACTTCACCCCGTTGGCCTTCCCTGGAGGTAGGTCCAGGGGGCCACTGTCGGTACCCTAAAAACCATACACCCCCTGAGGTTACAAAGATCTCAAGGGAAGGACATCTACTCAAATTGAAGACCCTCGGGGGCCCACTTGTCAGACATAACCGGACCTGCTTCTCCAACATGGTTAACCCCTAGGTTGCCACGTGTATTGTCAGACCGGAGCTATTACCCGCAAGGGTGAAGCTCCGGGCTAGCTACTGAAACGGCACCTCCGGACTTAACCCCTGACCGAGAGAAGCTCCGGACCTGACACGTGCCAGGCCGCCCCGGAGCTTCCCGCTTCCCACAAGCAAGCTCCGGAGCTGCCACGTGTCCATACGTCGGAGCTGGCCGCTTCAAACCCCCGGGAGACGTTGTAACAGCTCCGGATCTCCAAAGGACAGCCGCGGACTTCAAGACCCGATTAATTATCATTAATTCCACATTAATGACACTTAATCGGACGATCTTAACACCTGTAACGGCACTGTCGGAGCCGTTACAGGGTTATTAACAACAATTAATCTCGTGTATCAATACTAGCAACCGCCAGGGCCACATGTCGGGTCAGGCTGACTTGTAACGGTTTGTCCTTGTACTATAAAAGGACAAACCGACGATACACAGAAAAGAAGGCTGGAACACACTCAAGCTCACAAGTTAATACAACACACACACACCCGTGGAGTAGGGTATTACGCTCAGGCGGCCCGAACTACGTAAACCACCGTGTCACTCGAGTCCAATCGTGATTCACCTTCTTGAGTCTCCGCGCGCCCACATCGAACTACAAACTCCTCCAACACTTCCATAGTGTCAGGAGATCTGCCGACTCCAACAGTCGACAATCAGCAGTTAGGTGTTGGATTTGGGGACTCCGGTCCATTTGGGTTCCTTCTGGTTCTGAACATTTGCGAATGGCTGGACTTTTTTGGTCGAGATTACCAGGAAGATTCTCAGTTCATATCGTCTCTGGTGAACTTTTGGAACGCTTTCGTGACCCCACACGTGAATATACCCAGTCAAGTTTAGTAAAGCTCTCGTTTCAGCTTCACGACTCACGGGCTCCCTTGACCACTTTCTTGTTACCCTTTCGAGACCCCTGAACAGAGAAACTCGCCTGTGCATCCATATCCATCCATGGAAGATGCTTCGATCTGCTGAGAACCAAAATTAATTTCCCATGCACAGATACTCTATAGAGAAAGAAAAAAGTCAGCTGATACACGTTCGAAAGTCGTCAAGTAGCAAACCATTAGGTGACCAAAGATGATGAGTACTTGAGATAAGATTACGATATATCTGAACCTTACCAGAGCAACGAGGATGGCGATGGAGCACGAAACTGAGAAAAGGTCACACGGTTACACGTGATCTACCATCTGTCTCCGCAGTGACACGTCTCGCCCTGATCTGGAGAGGTTAGGTGCAACTTAATGTACCAACCTGGGTACCTGACCACTTAGGCACTTACTTCACAGTAAATTAACCGGACAGGAAGGAGGTTTTCAGTTTTGCCTCTGTCAATGGCCATGCCATACCTAGGTCGTACGATGCTAAAGCGAACATAATTCTCTGCGGTATGCATCAAAGTGCTAGTGCGTACTCATCCGAATTGATGCCGCATCATTTCTTATCAATCTCAAAGCACATTCCTGAACAGAGGAAATAACCGTAAGCTCATCGAAATCATCTGGATACGGTATACACACACGTCCTGGTGCATACCGGATCCAAATTTTTTTTCCTGTTAAAGAATAAGTATGGCGTGCAGTGCATGCAAGCAATATTATTCAGCTGCCAGGTTTACGTCAAAACAAGAGACACTAATGAAGCTTCTTCGGGGTAGTCAAGAACAAGAATAGTTGTAAGTGTAATAACGACACCTATCTGAATCTGCTATGGAGCAGCCCGCATAATTTTTATTTAGGAGGGGCTAGTCCCAAGAGCTTGCGCGGACGATAGAGATGGTGAATTCGGGGGGTTTTACGTGATTCAGGCCGCAGGAGCGTAACACCCTATGTCCACGGTGTGTGTTGTATTGCTTGAGTGTGTGGTGCACTTGAGAAAGCTTGAGTGCGTATGAACTAGTATATCCAAGACAATGGCTGCCCTGTTCTTTTACAGGCAGTCTTACAAGTGGCATCCGGGGACTGGCAGGTGGCCCTGGGGCAATCCTAACCCTGTACAAGATCTAGTGTTTTTTTAAGTTTTTTTACTATCACCTGCCTCTGATCATGGCTTGAAGACTCGCCGTCTTATCGCGTCGGTCGCCAGTGGCTAAGCGTAGATGTTGATGATGGCAAGAAATGTCCCATTTGTCGTATCGCTACATCGTACCCGTCAGCAACGTGGAGTAGCACTGCGCGCCTTCACTGTGATGTGATTGGGCACAATGACACCTGACAGGGGTGTGCGTCGCGCGTGCTTTCAATGCGCGAGTGGACAGAGCACGTCGCTCTTACCTCCCGCGACCTACTGCTCAAAGCGAGTCGTTGGTCACGTGGCGGTACCGGAACCCGCCTCTTCGGGGGAGGTCAGATCCTGTACCGCGAGCCATGTGACAGCTCTGGAGCCACCTCATAGGAGAGGTGGGGTCTGGATCTACAGGACATGTGGCGGCTTCATCAGGGCCCGCCTCTAAGGAGAGATGGAGCCCGGCTCCGCGGGTCACGTGGCAGCTTCGAAGCCCACCTCTTAGGAGAGGCGGGGTCCGACTCTGCAGGACATGTGGCGGCCTCGGGACCCGACTCTAAAGAGAGATGAGCTCGGCTCCGCAGGCCACGTGGTAGCTCCAGAGCCCACCTCTGAGGCGAGGCGGGATCCAATGCTGCGGGACACGTGGCGGGTTCGGCGCCTAGCGCTGAAGAGAGGCAGGGCCCGAACCCACATGACACGTAACAGGTCTGGAGCCCACCTCTGTAGAGAGGCGGGATTCGAGCCTGCTGGGCAGGTGGCAGCACCAAATAGGTGGAGGAGCCAAGGTCCTTAGCCACTTCCATGATGTGCTACTGACAAGCTGCCATCCCGGGAACGCAATCCACGGATACTAAATTTGTAAAATTTCGATTATCTCGGTCCGACCCTTAGTGAATTAAGTAAATTGTTTCAGTTCAATAGGAATCAAATGACTCACTATTCTAAATCACGGTCTGACCCTTAGTGAATTAAGTAAATTGTTTCAGTTCAATAGGAATCAAATGACTCACTATTCTAAATCATTCTTGTGGTCAAATGCTGACTAAATTTCTATTTAAATCATTCGTATGGCAAATTTTGTTTCCTAATAATGTTGAAGTTTTCCATAAAATACAAATGTTGGATGAAACTAGCCTAAATCACCAATTGCGCGAAGCTATATACATGGTGATCCGCTGGGGCACGATCTTGTTATCGCTCTTCTTCTTCATGTAGTCGTGTCTTCTTGGCTAGCCCCCCTTCTTCACCCACCATATAATTTACAGATATACTCATTTTCAGGTGCCTGAGGCTGACTCCAACGAGAAAGGATATGTGGGAACCAATCTCGTGATATTGGTCACGCCGAAGGTCTCGACTGACTACCTAAAACCGTGTGTCTCCAACAAAGAATGCAAAACGTCTCGTCCGCTGCCAAAAAAAATATTCCGGCGCCTTCTCTGTCCGTCAAAAGCCTGCGCTCTGCCATCAAAAAACGTGCGCGGTGTGATGCCCGCCAAAACACGTGTGCGGCCTGTGTGCTGTGCGGCAAAAACGCTCGCGCGTTGCCCTCGAAAAATTATCGGTAGCCAACTTGGAAGACCGATGTTTTGGTAGCCTGGCATCGAATACCAAAAATTCATTTGCTGTTTAGGTCATCCGGAGACATTCCAATGGCTGTTCCTTAGCGCTATGGGTCAGCCGTTGGACTCAGCCTGATGCATGCGATGGCTTAATTTCCTAATTATGTCATTTTTCATTATGTTAGTTGTTAACTCTGTTAATTGTAAAGATTATATTAGTTGTAAAATAATCAACCAAAATAATCATATGAACCGCTAATCATGATGATTAGGTGTTAAATAAAGTTGTCTGAAACTTAATCAAATTTCATGCACTGAAATACATAAAGACCCTATAATTTAGTGGACCTTCCCGACTCAGGAGACGACGCACGTCAGTTCTGTTCCGCGGCAGTGTTTTGCGGCGCGTCTTAACTTTTGCAAGCGTGTGATCTTCGCAAGTGTTATCTTGGTCCGTGCATGTGGACACCGGCCTGCACGCAACGCAACGCGCTGTGGCTGCGTAAGCCTGTGACGATGAATCGATGTTGATGGCTTGATGTGCACACGCAGTAGGAAGTCAAGAGCTGGCCGATATGGGCAGACCAGGTCGACCTCATCTCTGCTCTACTCGACGGAACGACGTTCGATGGTGATAAGGGTTCCACATTTAATTGAGCAACTCCACTAGCCAACGCTAGCTCATGTCCAGTTTCCATGGTGATAAGGGTTCCACCTTGAATTGAGCAACTCCACGAGCCAACGATCATGTCCAGCGCCGTGCGCGTGCGTCATGCATCATCGTGAAAAAGGAGTTGTAATCTGGAAAAAAGGGAGAAGATATTATCCACTGTTAAGCCACAACGCCTCGTCAACAGACTCGGCACCACGTCTCCATGCAGATCGGGGCAGCAACCACTCGGCACACGTCTTCAGCTCGGATCCTGCATGCGCGCTACGCGCTCGGCCTCGTCCGTTTCACGTCCTCACCCACGTAGTGTAACCGCATGATCCCCTTTGTGCGTGTGCATGGCACTGTAGCGTGTGCGTATAAGGAGAGGCCACGCCTCCAGCGCTCTGGCCATTGGCTCACCCGTGTATATATGTACGTTGTACCCGATCAATGAAAATCATCTCTGGTGCATTATTCCAACTTACATGGTATCGGTGATCCCCAGAGCGATCTACCTTCTCTCCAACGGCCTTAAACCCCACATTCTCGCCGTCTGATCGTTCTTTCTCTTCTTCCACCGTTGGCGACAACGACGAGACACTTGATGCTCCTCTCCAGCCGCCATTGTCGACGTTCTTCAGATCATCAATATCAAATCCCATGTGCCTATCGTTCTAGAGCTCGCCAATCCCAACTACTCAGATTGACGCATCTTCTTTGATCAGCACTGGGGAAGTTCGGTTAGGACGACCATACCTCATCTCCAACGTCGATTCTGCATCGTGACGCTGATTGGTACCGCAATGATCGATCAGTACATCGTGAATTGGATATACACAATCATGTGCCTATGATGTTCTGCAGATTGTTCGCCATCGCAAGACGGACGTGTTCACTCTCTGGAACGCCGTCGAGAATATCTTCCTTAACAATCAACTTCAATGGAACGTGTTCTATGAGGCAGAGTTCAGAAATCTCTTTCAAGGTGACATGACGATCATTGAATACTGTGCAAAGTTGAAGAATCTGGCAGATAAACTCTCGACGATTACATCTAGGCAACCTCCACACACTTTTTTGAGCGTTCGCTCTCATCTTCTCATGGAAGAGCTTTTTGACACACAGCGTGCCAATGCTATGTCCAGTCAAGCATTGTTCGCCGGCAACGACAACACCAATAACACGCAAAACAATGACACTCAGGCCGACAACCAGTCAGGCGGCCGTGGCGGCGACCGTGGATGCGGCAGAGGGCGCGGTCGTGGCAACACATGTAACGTCCCAATTTTCATAAGCTAATAAATTGAACTTATAAGGATAATCACAAAAAAACACCAAAAGGATTATAAGAGAAACTAATATAAATGAATTAACAAATAAATAAGCAAAGCAAATAAAATAGAGATGTAAGTAGACAATCCACGCTCATCCCTGGAAGCCACCACCAAGCTCAGAAGCCACGTTCTTATAGATCTCCAAATGGGCCGCTCGGCCCGAGCACGGTAAAGCCCGGCACGAAGCGGCCCGGCACTACTAGGCACGGTGCCGCTTCCGTGCTGTGCCGTGCCGTTCCGCCGTGCCGAAGAGTCGGCCCAGGCACGACACGACGAAGGTTGCTTTGTGCCGTGCCGACACGGCGGCACGTGGCAGCCCGGCGGCACGAGGCAGCCCGGCGGCACGACATCACAAGCCCGTCAACGGCGGAGGAGGGAGGAGGGCGAGCTCGGACATGGCTGCTGACGGCGGGCGCGGGGTTCGGCCGGCGGCGAGCGCGGCGGCGACGCGAGCGCAGTGGCCCGAGCGCGGACGGCGGGCGGCGCACGAGCGCGGGGCCGAGCGTGGCCGGCGTCGCGAGCGGGGAAGGCGGGCGGCGCGCGAACGAGGGGCCGAGCGTGGCCGGCGTCGCGAGCGGGGACGGCGGGCCGCGCGCGAGCGCGGGGCCGGAGCGCGACAGAAGAAGAGCGTAGCCGCCGGATTGGGAGAGAAAGATATTAGGGTTTGGAGGAAACACCGACTTTTATATGACCAGTCGGGCCATTATTGGGCCAGTCTAAAAATCGGGCCGGGCTCGTGCTGGCCCAACGTGCTAGAAAGTCAGCCTAGGCACGGCCCGATTATCGTTCTCGGGCCGGCCCGACACTATTTGCTTCGGGTCGGGCTCGTGCTCGGGCCGTGCCTCGGGCCGCCGAATGGGCCCGACTCATTTGGGGATCTATACACGTTCTCTCTCTGTACCAAGTCAGCCCAGTCATTTTCCAGCCACCCCCTCCTTCTTTCCCTTAATTGCAAAACACCTCTTTCTTCTTCCTGTTTCAAAGCAACGCACGTTCACCTAAGAACGAAGACAGCCCCCAACAGCACAGCGAGCATGCCATCCATGGCAGGCTACCAATCTCGCCCTCCCTCCTTCTCCACTCCGCTGGAAGTCTCCCGAACGTAGTACGCCTTATTAACCTCGTCCACGCGCCCGTCCGATGGAAGTGACACACACCTACCTCATTTACTCACACCACACCGACGTCGGCCACCACCGCCTCGGCAGCCGTGCGGACATGCCGCTATCCGACGACTCGACGACGAGACGCATCGTGCAGCGCTGCAGCTAGGCGACGCACTGCCCTGGCGAAGTTCGGCATCCGTACATACAGCATATTCACTTGCCGACCGCCTACCTCCGTCCATCGTCTTTCTCCACCTATATATTGACCTCGCCGGGCTCAGCTTCGCCCAAGCCACGCCTCACTAACACCAGCACAGCTCCAGTACCGCCCCGTCCTCCCGTGAGGTGACAACCCGACCGACGGGACGATCTCCGACGAGAAGCCATCCCCGTCCAAGCCGAGGCGCAGGTGAGCACCCCAGCGACTAAGATATCTCTTAGACCCGTCCTCAAGCCGTCTCCTCTCCTCGGGTCTAGCCGTGAACACCGACCGCATGGCCGCTCCCGCCGAGCAGCTGCCGTTTTCCTCCATTAATGCCCAAATTGATACTCCAATCAGGTTCGCGGGGCCTTGAACCTTCCATACCCCACTCCCTTGTCGGCCCCTTCCTCAGTTTCCCCTAGCTGATTTGAGCTCCCGAGCAGATCTTGGCTTCGTGTCTGGAGGTAGACCAAGGCTCTGTTTCCTCACGTGAGAGATGCTCGTTGGGCTGAGCCGTAGATTTTGTTAGCCAATTTCTATATTAGCTGGACCATGCACTAGCTAACCTTCATTACCCGTGCGGCCCACAACCCAGGCTTAGTGCCAGCAGCCGAAACTCAACCGTGAGCAAGCCACATAAGCCGCTGGTCTCCAACGATCCAGGCATTAGCTATGGTGGGCCAGTTCATTTTCCTCACACCAAGTCCAAGCAACAATAGACCATCGACCTTTAAACCAAATCTTGAGCAAGCCAAGGCCATCGCCCACAAACCCAAGCCAACGAAGCCAAGATCCTCTGATCCAGACCCGTAAGCCAAACCCTTTAATTAAAATATTTTCAAAATTAACTAGCTCCAATCTTATAAAATACAAATCTCACCCATTAAACTCCGATTAACCTGATTCTTTCTCTAAAAATCATATAAATCATATTCTATTTAATATACTTAAATTTGTATGATGTATTCATGAATGCACGTGTTGCTTGTATATTTGTTTGTGATGCTGTCGGAAATAGACCCAGTGTTGGAGGAGAACCTGAAGGAGCCAGCTGAGCAGGAGCACGACGCCGCAGACGGTAGCGAAGGCAAGTTCCATCTATCCCTTTTGACCATATCGCACCTATGTGAGGTTTATCCATTGTGTCCAACAGATTATGTCTTTGCATTTGTTGAGCCTTGAGCGATAGAGTGGAGTCATAATAGTTTCTATTGTCGCATATTAATATGACTAGATTATGCATGATGATGTTGCCTCTTGTATATGGTATGGTTGGTGAGAGCATGCATGAGTTACGACCGGGGCAGATGGGTTAGTGTTGGTGTATGTGCTACCGTGGTGGTAGACTTACGTCGAGTTTTATCATGAGGATAGGCTCGTGATGTGTGTATGGAGGCTGCCCTGGTGAGCCTTAATGTCCAAGTTATTTTGACATCTCACCTAACTTCCTTTCAGTACGACCATATGTCCCTATATGGGCGGGGCTTAGCCTAATCCCGGTGGCTAGCCCGACAGTCATCCACGGTGGAGAAAGAATTATGTTGAGACATTATTGAGCTCACTGATGATATTGATGTTGGGTTGGAGGGCGACTGGTCTGAGTGATGTTTTGACTGGGTGTCAGTTATGTCAGGCTGTCTTTGATGGTTCGTGCATGTGGGTACAATGTACAACCTCTGCAGAGTGTAAAATCCATTCGGATGGTCGTGTCCTCGGTATAGGATGGGTTATGGTGTGGTCCTAACAACTAGAAAACCACCTAAGGTGAGATTGAGATGAGAGATGTGTTGGTGGGAGGTATTCACTTGCATTAGTTGCATTGTTATTTATCTTGTGCACTGCATTTACATCTGTATTTGTCGACTGTCGGAGCCGGCATATCTCCCTACACTGCTAAAGTGATTGGGGAGTTTGAAGTTCGGTGTGGGCGCGCGGAGATTCAAGAAGGTGAATAGGTGTTTGACACAGGAGACACAAGGATTTACGTGGTTCGGGCCGCCTGAGCGTAATACCCTACTCCACGGGTGTGTTGATGTTGTATTAGCAGTATGAGCTTGCCACGAGCGTGTGGGATGCGTGAGTTCGTTCGTCAACGTCCCTGAGTGTATCGTCGGCCTGTCCTTTTATAATACAAGGGCAGGCCGTTACAAGCTAGCCTGGCCCAACATGTGGCCCCGGCGGTTACTAGTATTGATACGCGCTTAATTGCTCTTAATAACCCTATAACGGGCTTTGACAACACCGTTACTGGTGTTAAGATCGTCCGTTTAAGTGTCATTAATATGGCATTAATGACACTTAATCGGGTCTTGAAGTCCTTGGCTCTCCTTTGAAGATCCGGAGCCGTTACAAGGTCTTCCGGAGGTTAGAAGCTGAAAGGTGCGACGATTTGACATGTGGCAGCTCCGGAGCTTGCCGTGGGAAGCAGGTAGCTCCGGGGCTATCAGACACGTGTCAGGTCCGGAGCTTCTCTCGGTCTGGGGTTAAGTCCGGAGGTGCCGTTTCGGTACGTGGCCCGGAGCTTCCCCCTTGTGAGCGGTAGCTCCGGTTTGGTTGTACACGTGGCGACCCTGGGATTAACCATGTTGGAGAAGCGGGTCTGGTCATGTCTAACAAGTGGGCCTCCGAGGGTCTTCAAACCAAGCAGATGGCTTTCTCTTGAGATCTTTGTAACCTCAAGGGGTGTACGGTTTTTAGGGTACCGACAGTGGCCCCCTGGACCTACCTCCGAGGAAGATCACTGGGGTGAAGTCATTCCGTCGGAGGTGGGTCCATCCTTGCGACTCTTGAACTGAGTCTTCAAGGGTCTTCGGAGGTGCCGTTGGCAGGGATTTACAGTTAGATCCCGCCGCGTGGCGCACCTCAGGCAACAGATGAGATCTTTGGCGTGCGGATCTCACACAATTGAAGGTTGCCGGTTCCCGATACGAAAACCGTATCGGTTCCGCGCGCCCTGTCAGGCTGCCGCCTTTGGGTTTCCCGCCGAGTGATGACAACCGTTCGCCTGGGTAAGAGCCTCGACTTGATCGTCGGGGTGGTCCCGGGCCCTCTTGTCATCGGCTAGGTTGAATTCTTGAATGGTATCTTCGACTTCCCCGCGGTTTCCATCCAAGCGTTGCGAGGGCTTACTTAAGAAGGAAATCGCGCACCGTCGGGAGTTCTTTACGCCTCTCATCTGATCTTGCGCTCAAACTCCCAACTCGTGCTTAGCTCTTCTTCTCTTGCCTAGCTGTGCTGCGATGGAGTTGGGTCTGCGCGAGAGTCGCTTGAAGACCGACAGCGATTTGAAGAAGGTCCGGGCCCTCATGGGGTGGTCCTCGGACTTCTTCAACCGCTTGGTCCGTGCCGGCGGAGAGCTCCCCTTCGAGAAGGAGCACGCCGGCGAAATGGTGTACTTTTCTTCGTACGCCATGGTGGGATTGATCCCACCTTTTTCTTGTGACGCCCGGTTCCGAGAAACGAACCAAGCTAACGCATATGTGTGCCCAGGATGTTCATCACACATACACGAGTGCAATCACAAAAGAGTATACAGAAAATTACCACAAGACAAGATTAATTAACCAAATTTTATTACACAAACCAGATTATCCTCGAATACAAGCTCTAATGAATATTAATGACAAGTTCAACTAATGCAGCGGAAATAAACTAATTAAGCAAACTAAGCAACTATGCAGCATAAGCGACAGGGTATATATGCGCAGCTCCAATCAACACCACAGGCAAAGCTGACGGTAGACACGGCCTATAACTCCGCATTATCACCATTAAACTCATAATCTTGACCTGCAACTGTTGGGGGGAATTGCAAGAGTGAGTACATGTCGTACTCAGCAAGTGTGGAAAGTATGACATGTGGCTGATTCAAATGATGACAATAATAATGGCAAAGTGCTGAAAAGTACATAAAAACATTTGAAAAGCAATATATTACATGTATGTGAAATAAACCCATCATAATCATAAGTAATACCATAATACCAAACTGAATTCATTACCATCATCATTAACTCCAGATTTCACCATTTCCAATAACCATATTCAATACCAGAAATAAATCCATAACCATCCATAACCATTACCAAACCATAACCATCCCAATTACCAATTTCCCTCTAATCATGTAGGTCATCCAGGCGCTCATAACCGGGAGCACGGCTATCATGATAGTTTTTAACACTCCACAGAGTTTGTACCTCTTTACCCACGTGTTTGTGATTTCATCACCCGTCGGCGACTAAAGAACCTCCCTTATGCCAATTACACTTCCTTTGGTGTATGACCAATAGATCACAAAATAGCCTTTACAAAGGGATGACTAGCCTATTTAGACCCCACTGAGGTTTCACCGGTGGCGATGCCTCCAACTGAGCACATCTTCAACCAAGGGCCCCCTCTTGAGCCATTCGGATCCCAGGGTAGTCCCACCAATCATCAACAAACCCAATCCGACCACCCCTTCCCCGAGCATCCACAATGGTCCAAACAGCACTAGCAAAGCCCTAATTAATCGGCTACACTGCACCCATACTTGGCCTCGTGGTGGCACTGTAGTCCTGACTTATTCTCGCATGAACCGGTCCTTAGATCTAAAGCAAGCAAACCACCATAACATCCAACCCATCCACATACTAGGCTTGCTTAGATCACCCATCGCAATACCATATTAACCAGTTCATGTTATCCATAATCTCATCCATGCATAAATAAATTGATTGGTATAGTTGTTTTCCATCCCAGTTGATTAAGCGAAGCAAAAAGGTAAAAACCCTTCCCGACTCTCTACCATAAATTCCAGGTGACAAGGGTGGTTTAACAACTCTAGTAAACTTCCTATCATAGGATTCCCATCAAATTGACACAAGCATGCAATGCAAACAAAACATTTATTTTAAAATAGGATCAATATGCTTCAAGGACACTTGCCTTGCTCTTGCTGTTGATTAAGGTCAAAGCCTTCAAACTCTTGGTGTTGTAGATCCTCCGCGGCACTCTCTAGCGCAAATCCGTCTAGTCCACACAATAAACATACAAGACAAGAAACACAATCAAAGAGTGCACAAATATTACTCAATATGTCATGACATGCATGATTAATGCAAATGCAAGGTAGAACTTGTTACTAGATTGCTTTTAATGATCACTAACTAGTTCTAATAGCTTTTAGTGAGTTTATACAGGTTTGGAGTTGATTAGATCAAATTTTAGAGTCAATTCAACACAATTTAACTAGGAAGATCGGACTAGTCCGCTAGGGACCGGACAAGTCCGCACTCCGCGAGATCAGCAGATTAGGGTTTTCTAGATCGACGTAAATTTGGAGATTAGGGATTGAATTCACGTAAGGAAAAGAGAATAGGAGGTATACCAGGTGTTTAAAACTCCAATGAATCAAGAAACTTGGAGGTAACACTTGGATCTTGATGATCTAGGGTTGGTGATGAACTTGGAGATGAATTGGTGGTGAAGAACGAAACTTGGTGAAGATCTTGATCCTCCTTCGGTTCCTCCTCTTCTTCCTCTTGCTTGGGATCTTCTCCTCCCTCCTTGATGGTGGCTTCCCACAAACTAGGGTTTGGGTGGGTGGAAAAGAGGCAAATAGATGTCAAACCAAGGGGTGGAGCTGTTTATATAGAGGTGGAGGCTAGGGTTAGATGGATTTCGAGTTTGGGATGAGTAGAGGCCGGTTTAGAGTCCCACATGGGCTCTAAAAGAGTTGGGCACGACGTACCTAGGCCCACTTAACGTGAAACCCAAGAAACAAGTCGTAAAACAAAAGGTCAATCTCGGAGTCACGAAATATCGGACAAGTCCGGAAAGGACCGAACTAGTCCGAAGTCGTCCAGAGAGAAAATCAGACAAGTCTGGCCTAAAATCGGACAAGTCCGATCTTGAACAGAAAGGAAAACGGACAAGTCCGCTGGAACACCGGACTAGTCCGGAAAAGTCCAGGGACTTAGCAAATTTTCAAGGATTCATGGAATACCGGACTAGTCCGCACAAGATCGGACAAGTCCGAAGTTGTCCAGAGGCAAATATCGGACTAATCCGCAGCAAAAACGGACAAGTCCGTTTTTAGACAGAGAGAAATCGGACTAGTCCTCAGCAAAACCGGACTAGTCCGCACTTTCCTACATTTTTAAGTGCGGTTTTGCTCCAATCAATTTTAAACTTGTTCCTCTTGTTATGGGTTAATGTTAAACATGTATATGAGTGTATGTAGGGCATGATGCATGAAAATGAGGGTGTTACAAACCTACCCCCCTTAAAATGAATCTCGCCCTCGAGATTCGACGCGGAAGAGAAGAGATAGGGAAATTCCTTCTTGAGTTCATCCTCCAATTCCCACGTCGCTTCTTTTTCGGTGTGGTGCTTCCATTGAACTTTACACCATCTAATGACCTTGTTCCTTGTGACTCTCTCCTTAGTTTCCAAGATTTTGACTGGTTGCTCGGCATACGTCAAATCTTCCTCTAGTTCCAATTCTTCCATTGGCACTTGTTCTTCCGGTACTCTCAAACACTTCTTGAGCTGGGAAACATGAAAGACATCATGTACATCTGAAAGATGAGCTGGCAGCTCCAACTTATACGCTACTTCTCCTCTTTTGTCCAAAATCTTGAATGGTCCAATATAGCGAGGTGCGAGCTTACCCCTTATGTTAAACCTCTTATGACCTCTCATTGGTGACACCTTGAGGTAAACAAAATCTCCTATTTCAAAGGCTAATTTCCTTCTCCTATTGTCCGCATAGCCTTTTTGTCTTGATTGGGCAGCCCTCAAGTTTTCACGAATTATTTGGACTTGCTTTTCGGCTTCTTGCAACACATCCGGACCAAATACTTGAGTTTCCCCCGCTTCATTCCAGAATAAAGGTGTCCTACACTTCCTCCCATAAAGCGCTTCATATGGTGACATTTTCAAGCTTGCTTGGTAACTATTGTTGTATGAAAATTCCGCGTATGGCAAGCTTTTGTCCCAAATTTTCCCATGCTTTAAAGCACAAGCTCTTAACATGTCCTCTAAATTCTGATTGGTCCTCTCGGTTTGCCCATCCGTTTGAGGATGATATGCTGAACTAAAATTCAACCTCGTTCCCAAAGCTTCATGCAATTTTTGCCAAAACTTGGAGGTAAATTGAGAACCTCTATCCGAGACTATCTTCTTCGGTACTCCATGTCGGCACACAATATGCTCCATATACAATTCTGCTAGCTTTGCGGTGGTATATGTGGTCTTGACAGGAATAAAGTGAGCTGATTTTGTCAACCGATCTACAATGACCCATATTGAATCATAGCCATACTGGGTTCGCGGTAATCCAACTATAAAGTCCATACCAATCTCTTCCCACTTCCACTCTGGAATCTTCAATGGCTGCAATAACCCTGCTGGCCTTTGATGTTCCGCCTTGACTCGTTGGCACATGTCACACAATGCAACATATTCGGCTATGTCCTTCTTCATGCTGTCCCACCAATAGCAAGTCTTCAAGTCTTTGTACATCTTCGTACAACCTGGGTGAATCGAGTAAGGTGAGTCATGTGCCTCCTTTAATATTATCTCCTAATATGCTTTACATTAGGCACAACGATTCTCTTTCCAAGCCATAAGGTACCATGTTCGTCCTCATCAAATCTAAATTCTCTCCCTTCTTCGGTTCTTTCCTTGATTTCCTTGATCTCCTCATCTGTGGTTTGTGCCTCTCGAATTTCTTGTTCCAAGGTTGGGTTCAACTCCATCATCTCCATCTCATTTACAAACCCGAGGTTCAACTGTTCAAACTCCTTACATAACTCGAACGGTAACTCTCGAACTGTAAGTTGATGGCTTACTCCCTTTCGACTCAAAGCATCGGCCACTACATTGGCCTTCCCTGGGTGATAGTTGATTCCCAAATCATAATCTTTGATGAGCTCTAACCATCTTCGTTGCCTCAAGTTCAGATCTGTTTGTGTGAAAATATACTTCAAACTCTTATGATCCGTGTAAATTTCACACCTATGTCCCAGAATATAGTGTCTCCAAATCTTCAATGCGTGTACCACGGCTGCTAGTTCAAGATCATGCGTGGGGTAATTCTGCTCATGTTTCTTCAATTGTCTTGATGCATAAGCGACCACTTGACCTTCTTGCATCAATACACACCCAAGTCCTTGTCTTGATGCATCACAATAGATATCCAAACTCTTGCTTACATTCGGCAATACCAAAACTGGGGCTGTTGTTAACCTCTTCTTCAACTCCACAAAACTGTTTTGACAAGCTTCAGTCCATTAGAACGCCTTTCCCTTCATTAGCAACTCTGTCATAGGCTTGGCTATCTTGGAAAAATCCTTGATAAACCGACGGTAATATCCAGCCATCCCAAGAAAACCCCTTATTTCCTTGACATTTTGCGGCGGCTCCCACTTCAACACGTCTCTCACTTTTCCGGGGTCAACCGATACTCCTCCTCCCGGGATTATATGACCCAAAAATGGCACCTGTTTCAACCAAAACTGGCACTTGTTGAACTTGGCATACAATTGATGCTCCCTCAATTTCTGCAGCGTAAGCTTCAAGTGTTCCTCATGTTCCTTCTCATCCTTCGAATAGATCATAATATCATCAATAAACACCACAACAAATCCATCCAAGTACTCCATGAAGACCTTATTCATGAGGTACATAAAGTAGGCAGGCGCATTTGTCAATCCAAATGACATCACGGTGTACTCATAAGATCCATACCGTGTTCTAAAAGCTGTTTTGGGTATGTCCGATGGTCTGATCTTCATTTGAAAGTATCCCGACCTCAAATCAATCTTGGAAAACACACAGGCGCCTTTCATCTGATCAAACAAATCCTCTATACGGGGCAAGGTGTACTTGTTCTTGATTGTTACCTCGTTGAGAGCTCGGTAATCCACGCACATCCTTTGGGATCCATCCTTCTTGTCCACAAATAGAACGGGCGCTCCCCAAGGCGAAGAGCTAGGGCGAATGAAACCCTTCTCTAATTGCTCTTGAATCTGCTTCTTGAGCTCCGCTAATTCCATAGGAGGCATCCTATACGGCCTCTTAGCTATAGGTGCAGTTCCAGGTATTAAATCAATAACAAACTCAATGTCTCGATCAGGTGGCATACCTGGCAACTCGTCCGGAAAAACATCCAAAAATTCACACACTACCGGAATCTCCTCAATTGCAGCACCGTCCATATGATTCAATTCCAATTGCTTCGGTGTGGTTTGAGATGCTTCAAATTCTACAGTGATCCCTTCCTCATTGGTCAACTTTACCATCTTTGTGGCACACTCAATAACTCCATTGTGCTTCCTCAACCAGTCCATACCAAGTATAATGTCCAATCCTTGAGAATCCAAAACTATGAGGTTGGCGGAGAAGTCTACCCCCCTTATTCTAAGGCTTACTTTTGGACATACTATATTTGTCCTCATCTCTCCTCCAGGAGACTTAACCAACAAAGTAAACTTCATATGAGAGATAGGCAAACTATACTTGGCAACATACTTCGATGCAATGAATGAATGCGATGCTCCAGAATCAAATAACATAGTCGCGGGGTTGGAGTTTGCGAGAAACATACCAATGACCACGTCATCCGCTTGTTGAGCATCCTCCGTAGAGACATGGTTCACGTTGCCACGAGCAAAATTCTGCTGTCCACGACTTCCTTGTGGTTGTCCTCCATTAGGTCTTGGGTTTTGCCTCGATGCATTGCTTCCTTGACCAAGGCCCGACTTAGGACATTGATGCGCAAAGTGTCCAACTTCTCCACAAGTATAACACTTCTTAACCCCTCCAGAATTGTTGGGACGAGCTTGGTTTTGAGCATTTGCAGCAGGAAAATTAGCACGAGGCTCATAAGGCATTGGAGCCCTAGGTGCTTGCATAACAGGGCGCTGCTGCACAGACTGAGTTGGGCGCGGTGCATAACCAGGGCGCTGAGTAGGAATAGAGGAGCTGTAATGAGGCGCATTGGGCGGCGCAAAGTGAGGGCGCACATTACTTCCTTGTTGATGTCTTTGATATGGCGCCTTCCTCTTGATTTCTTGCTCCATCTCACAGATCTTGTTCTCAACCACAATTGCTTTGTCCACAAGCTTCTGGAAATTGACATAATCACAATTGAGCAATTGTACTTGGATCTCATTGTTCAAGCCCCTCATGAACAAGTATTGTTTCCAGCTGTCCCGACTCACATCCCCAGGCGCATACCTTGAGAGTTGAGTGAATTTATTGAGATATTCACTCACGCTTGATCTTCCTTGCCTTAAATTCTCAAATTCTTGCCTCTTCAAGATCATAACTCCCTAGGGCACATAATGAGAACGAAAATTCTCCTTGAATTCGGCCCACGTGATTCTTTCTTGGTTCTCATGAGCATTGCAATAAGAATCCCACCAATCCGCAGCTGCTCCAACTAATTGATGAGAAGCAAATGGCACCTTCTCCCGGTCACTGCATTGGACAATAGCTAGCTTCTTCTCCACGGACTTGAGCCAATCATCCGCATCCATAGGGTTTGCGGCTTGAGCAAAGGTTGGCGGACTAGTCCTCATAAACTCTCCCAATCGGTTATGAGGAGGCGGGGATGGTGGTGGAGGCATGTGGGGCTGATTGTTGATATTGCCAGCCTACAGCTGTCCCATAGTCTGTATCATGGTCTACATGAGCTGGTTTTGCATGGCCAATAGCTGCTCGATGTTGATACCTCCCTGAGTAGATCCTTGTCCGATGTTGTTCTGAGGCACTCCATTGTTCTCCTCTTCATCATTGCCATCCCTCTGGTTGCGAGTCCTCACCATCTGAAGAAAAGCAATAGGTAAGAATTAGAGAACGTCCCCAACTATATGCATCAAGGGATATGAAATTAACCAGCTAGCTACACTAGCCTAGGTGGACATGGCAATGCTAAGGCATCCCAAAATCCTCTATTAAGCACACAAGTAAACAATATATATAGCAAACAACACTCCAAGCAAAAACACATCGATTCCTGAGTGCTCCTATGTGCTCTAAAGTGTCCATTCTATCTAGGCTGCGTCCTACGGTCAACCTGTGGCTCTGATACCAATCTGTGACGCCCGGTTCCGAGAAACGAACCAAGCTAACGCATATGTGTGCCCAGGATGTTCATCACACATACACGAGTGCAATCACAAAAGAGTATACAAAAAATTACCACAAGACAAGATTAATTAACCAAATTTTATTACACAAACTAGATTATCCTTGAATACAAGCTCTAATGAATATTAATAACAAGTTCAACTAATGCAGCGGAAATAAACTAATTAAGCAAACTAAGCAACTATGCAGCATAAGCGACAGGGTATATATGCGCAGCTCCAATCAACACCACAGGCAAAACTGACGGTAGACACGGCCTAGAACTCCGCATTATCACCATTAAACTCATAATCTTGACCTGCAACTGTTGGGGGGAATTGCAAGAGTGAGTACATGTCGTACTCAGCAAGTGTGGAAAGTATGACATGTGGCTGATTCAAATGACGACAATATTAATGGCAAAGTGCTGAAAAGTACATAAAAACATTTGAAAAGCAATATATTACATGTATGTGAAATAAACCCATCATAATCATAAGTAATACCATAATACCAAACTGAATTCATTACCATCATCATTAACTCCAGATTTCACCATTTCCAATAACCATATTCAATACCAGAAATAAATCCATAACCATCCATAACCATTACCAAACCATAACCATCCCAATTACCAATTTCCCTCCAATCATGTAGGTCACCCAGGCGCTCATAACTGGGAGCACGACTATCATGATAGTTTTTAACACTCTGCAGAGTTTGTACCTCTTTACCCACGTGTTTGTGATTTCATCACCCGTCGACGACTAAAGAACCTCCCTTATGCCAATTACACTTCCTTTGGTGTATGGCCAAGAGATCACAAAACAACCTTTACAAAGGGATGACTAGCCTATTTAGACCCCACTGAGGTTTCACCGGTGGCGATGCCTCCAACTGAGCACATCTTCAACCAAGGGCCCCCTCTTGAGCCATTTGGATCCCAGGGTAGTCCCACCAATCATCAACAAACCCAATCCGACTACCCTTCCCCGAGCATCCACAATGGTCCAAACAGCACTAGCAAAGCCCTAATTAATCGGCTACGCCGCACCCATACTTGGCCTCATGGTGACACTGTAGTCCTGGCTTATTCTCGCATGAACCGGTCCTTAGATCTAAAGCAAGCAAACCACCATAACATCCAACCCATCCACATACCAGGCTTGCTTAGATCACCCATCGTAATACCATATTAACCAGTTCATGTTATCCATAATCTCATCCATGCATAAATAAATTGATTGGTATAGTTGTTTTCCATCCCAGTTGATTAAGCGAAGCAAAAAGGTAAAAACCCTTCCCGACTCTCTACCATAAATTCCAAGTGACAAGGGTGGTTTAAAAACTCTAGTAAACTTCCTATCATAGGATTCCCATCAAATTGACATAAGCATGCAATTTTGCAAACAAAACATTTATTTTAAAATAGGATCAATATGCTTCAAGGACACTTGCCTTGCTCTTGCTGTTGATTAAGGTCAAAGCCTTCAAACTCTTGGTGTTGTAGATCCTCCGCGGCACTCTCTAGCGCAAATCCGTCTAGTCCACACAATAAACATACAAGACAAGAAACACAATCAAAGAGTGCACAAATATTACTCAATATGTCATGACATGCATGATTAATGCAAATGCAAGGTAGAACTTGTTACTAGATTGCTTTTAATGATCACTAACTAGTTCTAATAGCTTTTAGCGAGTTTATACAGGTTTGGAGTTGATTAGATCAAATTTTAGAGTCAATTCAACACAATTTAACCAGGAAGATCGGACTAGTCCGCTAGGGACCGGACAAGTCCGCACTCCGCGAGATCAGCATATTAGGGTTTTCTAGATCGACGTAAATTTGGAGATTAGGGGTTGAATTCACGTAAGGAAAAGAGAATAGGAGGTATACCAGGTGTTTAGAACTCCAATGAATCAAGAAACTTGGAGGTAACACTTGGATCTTGATGATCTAGGGTTGGTGATGAACTTGGAGATGAATTGGTGGTGAAGAACGAAACTTGGTGAAGATCTTGATCCTCCTTCGGTTCCTCCTCTTCTTCCTCTTGCTTGGGATCTTCTCCTCCCTCCTTGATGGTGGCTCCCCACGAACTAGGGTTTGGGTGGGTGGAAAAGTGGCAAATAGATGTCAAACCAAGGGGTGGAGCTGTTTATATAGAGGTGGAGGCTAGGGTTAGATGGATTTCGAGTTTGGGATGAGTAGAGGCCGGTTTAGAGTCCCACATGGGCTCTAAAAGAGTTAGGCACGACGTCCCTAGGCCCACTTAACATGAAACCCAAGAAACAAGTCGTAAAACAAAAGGTCAGTCTCAGAGTCGCGAAATATCGGACAAGTCCGGAAAGGACCGGACTAGTCCGAAGTCGTCCAGAGAGAAAATCAGACAAGTCTGGCCTAAAATCGGACAAGTCCGATCTTGAACAGAAAGGAAAACGGACAAGTCCGCTGGAACACCAGACTAGTCCGGAAAAGTCCAGGGACTTAGCAAATTTTCAAGGATTCATGGAATACCGGACTAGTCCGCACAAGATCGGACAAGTCCGAAGTTGTCCAGAGGCAAATATCGGACTAATCCGCAGCAAAAACAGACAAGTCTGTTTTTAGACAGAGAGAAATCGGACTAGTCCTCAACAAAACCAGACTAGTCCGCACTTTCCTACATTTTTAAGTGCGGTTTTGCTCCAATCAATTTTAAACTTGTTCCTCTTGTTATGGGTTAATGTTAAACATGTATATGAGTGTATGTAGGGCATGATGCATGAAAATGAGGGTGTTACATTTCTTCTTTCTTCTTGATGCTGCTAGACTTCTATGGTCTGCAGCTATACCACCTTGGCCCTCACTCCATCCTCCTCGTGTCCATCTTTGTCCACTTCTGTGAGATGTGGGTGGGCATCCCCCTGCATCGAACTATTCCAGACCTTCTTCACCGTCCACACCACCGGCCGGAGCAATGAGTACCTTGGCTTCTACTACTTTGTGAAGCGCAAGAAGTGCCCATTCAAGTATCTCCGGTCGTTCCCTTCCGGGAAGTGGGATGACTGGAAGAAAGATTGGATAGTCGTCAGGGTGGAGGAGCATGAGCGGTTGGAGCTGCCCGACGGTCTGCCCGGCATCGACACGACGATCTGGAGTGCGGTTCCGGTGCTGGCGGATGCTTTCAACCCCGTCTTGACCAGGATTCGCCAATGCGTGGAGGGAGGATTGACTCCTCAGGCGGTATTCTGCAATTTCCTGGCCAACAGGTGGGCGCTGCTGAAGAGGAGGGAGAAGCTCGCTTGGGCCCTCAACAGCGTGATGGACGAAGACCGGGTTGAGACCGGGTTGAAGTCCAACATGGTGGGGAAGACCTTGGAGTTCCACCTCAAGAAATTCCAGCACGACATCGACATCGACGGTGATGACTTGACTCCGCCGTTGGCCTTTCTCCCTCTGAACGTGGAGGTGGAGTTCAGCAGGGAGCTCCGGCGGACGATGCCTGCACTTGACGACCTTGGTGTTGTCGAGAGAAGATCAACCACCCGGGTGGCGATCCCCGGGATGCCCGAAGACGGCTCCGCCCCTGCCCCACAGCCGAGGGTCGAGGTCGTCAGCAAGGGCAAGGAGCTGGCGGATGAGCCGGAGAGCCGGAAGAGGAAGCTGCGACATGCTGACGGAAGGTCCGTCAGGCCCGCTACTTCCGCCTCGGTCCCTTCTCCCCAGGGGGGAAGATCTTCTACCACCGTGGCGGCTGTCCCCGTAGTGGGGTCCTTCCGGAACGATACCGTTCCTGCAGTGGGATCCTCCCGGAGCGCGTCTATCCCCGTGGTGGAACCCTCCTAGGGTGCTAGCTCCGGGCGCACGACTCCGGCACCTGGGACGGTGGGAGCCTCCAGGTCCAGGGGTTCCTCCCAATTGAGGAGAGCCTCGACCCGGGAAACGCTCGTAGCTGCGACAAGTTCCGGGGGGCCTTCTGGAGCTTCTACGCCGACCGTGGCCAGCCCGGAACGTCCAGGAAAAAGGTTCCGCGCAAGCTGGTGCGGAAGCCTTCCAAGGTAATTTTTAAGCTTTACCTTGGTTAACTTTTTAATTGTAGCGATTGTTTGTTGATTTTCTTCATCCATCATCTGCAGTGTCCCCAAGAAGGGGAGTGAAGCTCCACCCTCAGCCACGATGTCTGAGGCCGTGGGAGCTTCTGCTCCTGCCCCGGTGCCGCCCCAGGTGGTGGCTGAGGCTGCGACAGCTCCGGCGCCGGCTGTCGTGGTCATGGACCTCGACTCGTCCCCAGAAGTCCCCGTGGTAGCGCCGTACCACGGGAGTGAAGACACGCCAGCGGCACCTGTCTCGGAGGTTGAAGCTCCAGGTCCTGGTGCTGCAGTGATGGAAGCTCTGGCTGTTGAGCCAGAGGAAGTAGTAGTTCCGGCCTCGGAGCCGGAAATTGCTGAAGCCCCGGCGGTTGAGCCGGAGGTGTCTGAAGCTCCGACATGCGAGCCGGAAGTCGAGGTAGCTCCGGCAGTTGAGCTGGCTACCTCCGAAGCACCGGCCGCTGAGCCGATTATTGTTGGAGCGCCGATCATAGAGCCGGTGGTTGAAGAGGCGATGGAGCTCGACCCTCCCTCGGAAGAGGTGTCCCGGCCGGAGCCAGTAGCAGCTCCTGCTCCGGAGGCGACAACGTCGGAGGTACCTGCGGCCGAGCCGGAGTGCCCCAGCGAAGTCGCTGGCCCCCTGCCCGAGGAGGTGAACGAAGACTTGGCGGCGGGGCCTTCTTCGATGGCGACTGAGGCCATCCCGGAGGACGGCCCTAGCGCCTTGGAAGCTCAGGGTTCTGCTCTCGTAGAGTGGGACCCAATTTTTGTATGTGAAGACCCGCTGGAACCAGCGGAGGAGACCCCAGCAGGTCCGGAGCCCATCCCACTGTCGATGTCTATCGACAACGCCTGCTCCAGTCCGCGTCAAGTCCAACTGGCCTTCTTCCACGACAGCAAGGCTCTTGAAGAGGAGTGCCAAACCCTTAGGCGGTGGCGTAATCGGCTCCACTTTGAGACCAAGCTGGCGCAGTCGAGGCTGGCGGATGACAAGGAGTGGATCAAGCGGGAGAAGATCCGCCTGGAGTACTGGGGCAAGCTGCTGGATGACAGGGAGAGCATGACTCATGCCCTCGACGCTCAATCCCGGGAGATCCACGATCAGGCCAAAGCTGCCAACAACGCGGCCAATGCTCGGCACGAACAGCTTGAGGCCATCAACACCGCACTCATCAAGCGCCGAGAGGCACTTGAAGAGAGGGAGAGACGGCTCGAGGACGAAGAGCAGAAACTCCTGGAGCTGCGGGATGACGTCCTGAGGAGGGAAGAGGAGCTCGCCGAGAAAGTAGCTCTGGCTGACAAGGGCCTCGAGGAGCGCACCAAGAAATTGGAAGAGCGCTGCCAAGAGGAAGAGGAGAAGACCTGGGTGCGGGGGCAGGAACTCTACGAATACGAGTGTGCCCTCGTTGCCCGAGAGAAAAAAGTGGAGGCTAGGGAGAAGGACCTGGTCGATCGCCAGAACAAGATCCACCTCCGGGAAGAGGATCTCGGAAGACTTGAGAGGCGGGTTGCTGCAAAAATTCAGCAAAACACCAAAGAAGTTGAGCGCCTCGCCCGTGAGAATTCCGAACTGACGGCGGCCAAGAGATCCCTGGAAGAGATGAAGAACTTGAGGACTGCTGACTCCCTGCAGATTTGGGAGTTCCTTGGCAAGGCCAACGATGCGCTGACACCGATGGGTTTCAGCCCCGTGCGCCCGGACAATCCGGAGCCGGAGCCGGACCTAGCGCTGCAGGCGTTGAGCGCAGCAGGTAGCAAGCTCTCCAAGGTGGGCGACGTCATTGCGGACCAACTGGAGGTTGAGGGGCAATCCCTGGCGAAGAACGTCACAGAATATGTGCTGACGTGCTACACCAGCGGGAACCCCCAATTTCCTCTGGACCCGGTGCTTGAAGGCCCCGTCGAAGGAGAAGGCGAAGCTACCCGAGCTAGCATACCGGAGGTCGCCCAGAAGGTCGCCGAGTTCTTCCATAGGGTCTAGGACCATCTCTTTAGCTCTCACTTGTATTTTCTCTTCTTCTTCCTCAATTTTGTAATCCCTTGTCTCCAGATGTAATCTCCTGTCTCCAGATGAATGAAATCCCCAGATTTTTGAGAATTTCACTTTTTGTCTTCAACATCTTTATCTTCACTTGGCCCCCTGGTAGATGTACACAATTTGATTGTGAACATGTACCAAAAGGATATTGTGTTTTGTTGAAGACTCATTTGCTCCAAACTTGTAGAATTTTAGGTCCGAAGTCTTCGATAGTGAAGGTCCCCTGAGGTTGTCGGAGCTTAGAAGCTTCGGCATTGTCCATCGCTGGAGCTTGATAGCTCCGGCGATAGCCTCTATCAACACGTAGAGCATCGATAGTTAGTCCTCCGGGGTGTCGGAGCTGAGTAGCTCCGGCAGTGACCTTTGCCAACACTTGGTTTGTTGGCAGCAAACTCCATTTACAGGGTCTTCTCACCATCTTATACTCAGCGTCGACGGCTGGTCCCCTTGGGGGCGTCGGAGCTTAGTTAGCTCCGGCTTTTCTCCATCAACGTAGACTTTATTTTTCCTGCACACTTAAGTCAAGAAAAATAGTAAAATTTGTTCCTTGTCTATAATTTCGTCGCGGTTTACGATTCTCAAGAAAACTTTAAGTTGAACACGATTTTGAATACAACCGGATGCGTTGCCTTTTCTCATAGATTCAACTATTCATGGACCCGCCTTACTTCGGCCTGCCGGGGTGTAGGTAGAGTGGCGTACTTAGGGTGCTTGACCAGGCTAAGTCGATAGCACACTCCGGCCCTAGAATGGCTTGGCGGCTTTCGGGCGAGTTGACCATGAGCGATATTTGAATCCAAAAGAACTGACAATACAATTCGAATCGTATATAAACCGGTCAAACTAAAATTTCTTAAGAATTGCACTTCTTTGTTATAGACAAGAAAGAGAAAAATAAAAATGTTGAGCCTGTACAAAATAAATGCACGTGGAGTCTATTTCACATGAAGATGTCTTTCATTATAGGTCCGGGGTACAGGGGAAACAAGTACACTCTTAGGGTACGGAACCAGGCTAAGTGTGTTTGGTTTCTCGTTTGACCCAGGGTAGTTAGCCACACTTTTAGTCCGGAGACTGTGACAAGTGCTGCATGAACTTTGCGGACCTTTTGGGAAAGGTCCGACTGTTCTCCCGGAGGAACTACCCGACTCTGTACAATGACTCTATAACATACACTCCAAGTTACTTAAGACTCACCTCCGTGGTATTAAGTGTAGAACTTACAGAGGTGCTCGATGTTCCAAGGATTTGGGAGAGGTGTCCCATCCTCGGTAGCCAAGCGAACGCTTCCGGGACAGGATACTTTGATCACTCGGAAGGGCCCCTCCCAGCCGGGGGAGAGTTTGTTTAACCCTTCTCTGGATAGTATTCTCCGTAGCACCAGATCGCCTTCCTCGAGCTGTCGGTTGTGTACATGCCGCTGGTGATAACGCCGTAGAGCTTGGTGGTATCGGGCATTCTGAACAGCTGCTTGGCACCTTCCCTCCTCGAGGAGGTCTAGGTCTTCACGCCGGAGCTGGTCTTGCGCGGCTTCGTCGAAGGTCCGGACCCGAAGCGAACCCAAGGTGATTTCCGGAGGAAGGATTGCTTCAGCTCCGTACACCAGAAAGAAGGGTGTTTCTCCAGTTGACCGGTTTGGAGAAGTCCTGTTGGCCCATAGAGTGGGCGGAAGCTCTTCGATCCAGTTGGCTCCGTGTTTTTTCAAGCGCTCATAGGTGCGTGTTTTGAGTCCTTTAAGGATTTCAGCATTTGCTCTCTCGGCTTGGCCATTGCTGGCTGGATGAGCTACGGAGGCGTAGCAAACTTGTATGCCGAGGTCTTCGCAATATCCTTGGAATGCGGAGCTTGTAAATTGAGTCCCATTATCAGTGATGATTTTGTTTGGGACTCCAAATCTGCTCACAATGGATTGCAGAAAGTTGATAGCAGATTGCTTATTGATCGTCACAACTGGAGTTGCTTCCGGCCACTTAGTGAACTTGTCAATGGCGACGTACAGGAACTTGTAACCTCCGACGGCTCTTGGGAAGGGTCCCAAGATGTCCATCCCCCACACGGCGAAGGGCCATGTAGGAGGTATCATTTGTAAGGGATGAGCTGGAGTATGAATTTGCTTCGCATGAAATTGGCATGCTTCACATTTCTTCACCAGCTCAGTTGCATCCTGGAGTGCTGTAGGCCAGTAGAAGCCGTGCCGAAAGGCTTTACCAACCAGCGTGCAGGAGGACGCGTGGTTCCCACACTCGCCTCCATGGATTTCTGCGAGGAGCTCGCAACCTTCTTCCCTTGTGATGCACCACATTAGGATGCCGTTGGCACCACGTCGGTAGAGATCCCCTTCTACCAACGTGTATCTTTTAGCCAATCTGACTACCCGGTCAGTGGATACATCATCGTCAGGAAGGATGTTGTCTTTCAAGTAGCTCCGGATCTCCGAGATCCATGCATCGGAACTAACTTGAGCATTTGAGTCTTGCGTGCTGGGTTGCTCGGAGCTTCCGGCAGCACCTACGACCCTTGATGGCTGCCATGGTAACAGGGCCATCGGGACCGTCAGCTTCGGGATGCTGATCTCGCCCCCTTCGCTCAGTTCGGCAGGCTGAGCTGTGGGTTTCGACAATCTCCGGACAAAAGTTCCGTCAGGAGCCGGAGCTCCGGTTGACGCTTTCGTCGAGAGTTCGTCGGCTTTAGCGTTGTGGGCACGCTAAACATGGTGGAGGTCTAGAACTTCAAAGTCCTTCTGAAGCCTCTGGACTTCTAGGAGGTAAGCAGCTAGCTGGAGATTGTTGCAGGAGCATTCACCCTTCACCTGCTTGATGATGAGCTGTGAATCTCCTTTGACCAGCAGTTGCTTGACACCGTATGACTGTGCCACCTTTAGTCCGTAGATGAGCGCTTCATACTCCGCCATGTTGTTGGTTGCCTTGAAGTCAAGGTGTACCATGTATTTTACCTTCTCCCCAGTTGGTGCAAGGAGAAGGATTCCATCTCCAGCCCCCTGCTTCTACATGGAGCCGTCGAAGTAGAGGGTTCAGTGAGGCTCGGTGAAGGTTGGAGCTTTATGCTCCGTCTTCTGTTCACTGGGGCCCCCAGAGTTTGATGGAGAGGGAGTCCATTCCGCCACAAAATCTGCCAACGCTTGACTCTTGACTGCTTGTCTTGAAATAAATTCAAGATCAAATTCAGCCAATTCCGCAGCCCACTTTGCTATATTCTCAGTTGAATTGGGATTATGCAAGATTGCTCGAAGTGGGTAGGAGGTCACCACCGAGACTTTGTGAGCTTGGAAGTAATGTCGAAGCTTCCTGGAGGCAATAAGAACTGCATAGAGCAGCTTATGCACCTCTAGGTATCGAGTCTTGGCATCATGTAATACTTCACTGATGAAGTATACCGGGCGTTGAATGGTCTGGACCCTCCCAGAGGGGTCCGAAGCTTCCTCTTCATTGATCTGGACCCTCTCGGAGGGGTCCGGATTCTCTTCGGGGACCTCTGGGTTCTGGCTGGAGGAACCTGGAGCTTCTTCAGAAATGACCCGGACCCTCCCGGAGGGGTCTAGGTCTCCTGAAGTGACTTCTTGTAGGTTCGAATCTGGGAGCTGGGACCCAGACTTGCTTTCAGGAACCTCCGGACCCTCCCGAAGGGGTCTGGATTCCTGAGTGTGGGGTAGTTCCGGTCTCCCCGCAACCAGAACCATACTGACGAGTTTGTCAGTAGCTGAAATGTAAAGCAACAAAGGCTCACCAGGGTTCGGAGCTACCAGAATTGGTAGGGTGGTGAGGAACTGTTTCAGCTCCTGGAATGCCTTCTCTGCTTCTTCGGACCATCGGAATGGTCCGGACTTCCTCAATAACTTGAAGAAGGGAAGTGCCCGTTCCGCCAGTCTTGATATGAACCGGCTGAGGGCTGCTAGACACCCAATTAACTTTTGGACGTCTTTGATGCGGGTTGGTGGCCACATGTCTTCAATGGCTTTTATCTTCGCCGGATTAGCTTCTATGCCCCGGTGACTTACCAGGAAACCAAGAAGTTTTCCGGAGCTAACCCCAAACACGCACTTGTCCGGGTTTAGCTTTGTGCGGGTGGCCCGCAGCTTGTCAAAGACAGCCTGCAAGGTGTCTAGGAGTGACTCCTTGTTTCTGACCTTGACCACGATGTCATCGACGTACACTTTCACTATGTCTCTGATGAGTTCTTCAAAAGTTTTGTGCATAGCTCATACAAAAGTTGAAGCTGCATTCTTGAGACCAAAGGGCATGGCTGTGTAGCAGTACAATCCATCTACCGTGATGAATGAAGTATGCTCTTCATCCTCCCTAGACATCCTGATTTGATGATACCCAGAATATGCGTCTAGGAAACACAGTAATTCACACCCGGAGGTGGAATCCACTATCTGATCTATTCTAGGTAGTGGGAATGAATCTTTTGGACATGCCTTATTTAGTGTGGTGTAGTCGATGCACATCCGAAGCTTCTCACCGGCCTTGGGCACAACGACTGGGTTCGCCAGCCATTTTGGATGGAAGACTTCTCGGATGAATCCGGCTTCGAGCAACTTCTTCACTTCTTGTTGGATGAAGTTCTGTCGCTCTACAGATTGCTTCCGAGGCTTTTGATGCACAGGCCGAGCATCGGGGTAGATCTTCAGATTGTGCTCAATCACTTCCCTGGGGATCCCAGGAATTTGTGACGGTTGCCAAGCAAACACGCCAACATTAGCCCGGAGGAAAGTGATGAGCGCAAGTTCCTATTTGTCGTTCAATCCTCCCGATATACGGGTGGTTTGAGCAACATCGGAACCGATTTGGACGACTTTGACGGGAATGTCGGTGTCGCCGCTTGGCTGCACTCGGGGTGCATAGGTCGAGCCTCGTTGACGAATGCTCGGGGGTTTCGGAGCTTGCTCCTGTCTGGAGTCCTCCTCTTGTGCCGTGGTGAGTGCGTGGAGTTCCTCCAGAGCAGTTACTCCGACAGTGCGATCTCCGCGGATCCGGAGAACGCTTACTGGTGTTGGCATCTTCAACACCAGGTATCCATAATGAGCAGCTGCCATGAATTTGTACAGGGCAGTTCTACCCAAGATGGAGTTGAACGGTAAGTTGATCTGAGCGACGTCGAAGACCAACTTCTCGGTGCGATACTTCTCCCGGGTCCCGAAGGTAACGGGGAGAGTAATAGCTCCGAATGGGGTAATGGCCCCCGGACCTACTCCAGAGAAAGGTCGAGAGGGCTGGAGGTCCGAAGGTCGGAGCTGAAGCTTAGTGAAAGCTTCAAAGCTGATGAGGTTAAGCCCCGAACCTCCATCTACCATGACGTGGTGGAGCTGGATGTTGTTGATGGTAGGAGATACCATCAAGGGTAACTGTCCTGCTCCAACCATGCTCCGGGGACAATCCGAAGCATCAAAAGTGATGGCTGTGTCCATCCACTTTCGATGAGGTTCCGCCCGGACTGTAGGAGCTACAGCGGCCATATCTCGACGCATAGTCTTGATGATGCGCCGAGAGGTGATATCCCATGATCCACCAAAAATGGTGTTCATGGTCTTCCGACGCTCGTTGTCGGAGACGTCAGAATCATCGTCGACGGAGGTGTAGACGACCTTCAGGACCTTTTTGGGATCCTGGAACCCTAACTCCTCTTCAGCCGGAGCTTCGTCGACCTTCTGTTTTCCTTCCCTCTGTCGGAAAGGAGATCCTTCCCGACACTTGCTATAGCGCTCAGCAAGGTTTTGGACCTCCCGGCAGTCTTCCAAACCGTGGCTGCACGTTTTGTGAATGGGACACCACACTTTGGGTTTGCCACCGTCTTCAGAAGAAGGTCAGGTCGCTTCTCGGGGTGTTGCCCCCGGCCACCCGGAGCTGCAGCAGCTGCAACGTTGGATGTGCCGGCCGATGACTTCTTCTTGCCGTTGGTCTTCTTTTTCTTCTTGCCACTCCCGGAGGTAGCGACTTCTTCTTTGGAGGATTTCTTGTGATCCTCCGAGGCTGGTTTGGAGTGCATTTCACGGCCCTCCGTAGCTTTGGCACATTTGTCCGCCAGGCTGAAGAGTTACGTGACGCTGGTGATCTCCTTGATCGCCAGCTTCTCCAACATCTTCTTGTCCCGTACGCCCTGTCTGAATGCCACAATGACATATGCGCTAGAGATAGAAGGGATAGTGTTGCGTACCTGAGAGAACCTCTGGATGAAGGACCGCAAAGATTCCCCCCCTTTTTGCACGACCGCAAAAAGGTCCAGTTCAGTGCCTGGTCGGGTGTATGAACTCCCAAAGTTGGCAGTGAACTGATGGCACAGCTCCTCCCAACTGTTGATAGAGTTGGGTGGAAGGCTCATAAACCAGGACCTGGCGGTCCCAGTTAAGGCCACTAGAAAGTAATTGGCCATCACGGCCTCGTTTCCTCCAGCTGCCAAGATTGCAGTGGAGTATATCTGAAGGAATTCGGCGGGGTTGACAGTCCCGTCGAATTTTTCCGGCAGGTGAGGCCGGAACTTCTGTGGCCATCTAACCATGCGCAGGTGCATGGCTAGGGCTGAACAGCCTCCTCCTACTCCTTCCAGAGTAGAAAGGTCCTGAGCTTCCCGTCTTTCACGGGCACGCTCAATATGGACACGACCATCCTGCTGGCAGTATCGGCGATCAAGCTCCGCCCGGAGGTCATGAGTCGAAAGCCTAGATACCGTGTGAGTGCGTTGAGCCACGGAGGGTAGTGACGTCACTTTTTGAGATGCAGCACGTATCCTGCTATTGGAGGCGTGCGGACCAAGTCTTCCAGACAAAGTCCGCCGCTGCGACAGGGCTCGTCCCGAAGGAGGAGGACCCTGGTTGTTGAGGCGTTCGGCCGCTGCTGTGACCAAATGCTCCACATCGGCCCTCCATTGTTCCAGTGCATCCCGAGATGCATCCGAAGGTGGCGGGCACTGTAGAAGAGCACGCGCTGCATGGAGCGCATGTTCCGGGTTATCATGGCTCGCCGACGCGGTAAGCGACGCCGGCGCACCATCACGTTGTCCAGCACGATTTGCTGGAGAAGATGGTGGTGGTGGGATTGTGGCTCCTGCTGGTGCTGAGGCTCCTGCTGGTGGCTGTCTGTTGGAGGGATTGCCTCCAACAGCCTGAGCAGCAGGTTGGCCGTTGGATGATGCAGCAGCAGAGTTCACCATTCTTGAAAATCTCAGGCGCCCCTACCTGGCGCGCCAGCTGTCGACTGTCGAAGCCGGCAGATCTCCCTACACTGCTAAAGTGATTGGGGAGTTTGAAGTTCGGTGTGGGCGCGCGGAGATTCAAGAAGGTGAATAGGAGTTTGACACAGGAGACACAAGGATTTACGTGGTTCGGGCCGCCTGAGCGTAATACCCTACTCTACGTGTGTGTTGATGTTGTATTAGCAGTATGAGCTTGCCACGAGCGTGTGGGATGCGTGAGTTCGTTCGTCAACGTCCCTGAGTGTATCGTCGGCCTGTCCTTTTATAATACAAGGGCAGGCCATTACAAGCTAGCCTGGACCGACATGTGGCCCCGACGGTTACTAGTATTGATATGCGCTTAATTGCTCTTAATAACCCTGTAACGGGCTTTGACAACACCGTTACTGGTGTTAAGATCGTCCGTTTAAGTGTCATTAATATGGCATTAATGACACTTAATCGGGTCTTGAAGTCCTTGGCTCTCCTATGAAGATCCAGAGCCGTTACACGGTCTTCCGGAGGTTAGAAGCTGAAAGGTCCGACAATTTGACACGTGGCAGCTCTGGAGCTTGCCGTGGGAAGCAGGTAGCTCCGGGGCTATCAGACACGTGTCAGGTCCGGAGCTTCTCTCGGTCTAGAGTTAAGTCCGGAGGTGCCGTTTCGGTACGTAGCCCGGAGCTTCCCCCTTGTGGGCGGTAGCTCCGGTTTGGTTGTACACGTGGCAACCCTGGGATTAACCATGTTGGAGAAGCGGGTACGGTCATGTCTGACAAGTGGGCCTCCGAGGGTCTTCAAACCAAGCAGATGGCTTTCTCTTGAGATCTTTGTAACCTCAAGGGGTGTACGGTTTTTAGGGTACCGACAGATTGGTTAGCCAAATGCAAAGGGAGCAAAACATGTGTAGAAAGGACTATGACAGTGACAAACCATGAAGGAAAGACGGTCACATGCCATTTCCAGTCTAGCCTATCCGAGCCAGGGGTAAACCACATAAAGGTAGAGACACCCCTAGAAGTGTCGGTAATCAAGGAGTATGCTGATGTTTTGTCGGAGGAATTACCAGGCATGACACCGGAAAGAGATGTGGAGTTCTATATTGATCTAGTTCTAGGAACTGCTCCCATCGCCAAGAGACCCTATAGGATGGCAGCCCCCGAACAGGTAGAGTTGAAGAAGCAGTTGGATGAGTTACAACAGAAGGGATATATTAGACCTAGTGCATCCACATGGGGCGCACCAGTCCTCTTCGTTAAGAAGAAGGATGGAAGCATGAGACTATGTGTAGATTATCGAGCCCTCAATGATGTGACCATCAAGAACAAATACCCTCTACCACAGATAGACGATATGTTTGATCAGTTAAAGGGAGACAAGTTTTTCTCAAAGATTGACCTAAGATACGGGTATCATCAAGTAAGGATCAAGCCTGAGGATATACCCAAGACATCATTTGTGACTCGCTATGGTCCCTTCGAGTTCACAGTGATGTCTTTTGGATTAACCAATGCCCCTGCTTACTTCATGAACCTGATGAACTGGGTATTCATGCAAGATTTGGATAAGTTTGTGGTGATCTTCATTGATGATATTCTGGTCTATTCACAAAGTGAGGAAGAGCACACGCAACACCTGCGTGTTGTACTGGACCGACTTAGAAGCCACCAACTATTTGCCAAGTTCAGTAAGTGTGAGTTTTGGTTGCAGAAAGTGAGCTTCTTTGGACATGTTCTAACAACTGAGAGAGTTGCAATTGATCCAGAGAAGGTCGAAGCTGTGTCATCTTGGAAGCAACCAACATCTGTCTCAGAGATTTGTAGTTTTCTAGGTTTGGCTAACTATTATCGGAGATTCATCGAAGGATTTTCCAAGCTAGCCCAACCGATGATGGAGCTTCTCAGGAAGGACAAGAAGTTTGTGTGGACTGAAGCTTGTGAGCGGAGTTTTAGTGAGTTGAAGAAGAGACTAACCGCCGCACCAGTCTTAGTCCTACTGGATATTCACAAGAACTTCGTCATTTATTGTGACACATCAAGACAAGGCCTAGGATGTGTGCTAATGCAGGAAGGACAAGTGGTGTCCTATGCCTCTCGCCAGTTAAGGCCACACGAGCAGGACTACCCGACCCATGACTTGGAGTTGGCTGCAGTAGTTCATGCTCTTAATATTTGGAGACATTATCTGATCGGTAATAAGTGTGAGATCTACACGGACCACAAGAGCCTTAAGTACATCTTTACCCAGCCCGACCTCAACCTAAGGCAACGGAGATGGTTAGAGCTAATAAAGGATTATGACTTGAAAATCCACTACCACCCAGGTAAAGCAAATGTGGTAGATGACGCTCTTAGCAGGAAAGCCTATTGTCATCACTTGGTGACTCAAGTACCACAATTATGCGACAAAATGATGAGGTTGAACTTAAGTGTGGTACCTCACTCATACAACTACAACCTTAGTGTTCAGCCTGTTCTGGATGAGCAAATCAAGAAGGCTCAGCATGAGGATAATAAGTTGATGGATATCAAGGAACAAACCGGTGAAGGCAAGGTCCCATATTTTAGAGTTGATAGATATGGAATATTATGGTTCAAGAAACGATTGTGTGTGCCTTCACATGGTCACTATCGGAACACCATCATGGATGAATCTCATAACTCTGTATACTCTATCCACCCTGGAGATACCAACATGTACCTGGATCTTAAGTAGAAATATTGGTGGATTGGTATGAAAGGTGACATAGCTAGATTCGTAGCCTGCTGCGATGTGTGCCGAAGAGTCAAGGTTGAGCATCAGAAATTAAGTGGCCTACTACAACCTCTTTCGATCACAGTCTGGAAATGGGATGAAGTAGGGATGGATTTCATCATAGGGTTACCAAGAACCAAGAATGGTAACGACCCTATGTGGGTAGTAGTCGACCGTCTTATGAAGGTTGCACACTTTATTCCTGTATGCACTATTGTCGAAGTGTACGATCGATACTTCCCCCGGTACTACTAGATCGTAGCCCACAGAGGTTCTTGATTGGTTGGGGTGCGAGTGAGATTATGAACAAGATGATGACACGACGAATTTCACGTGGTTTGGGCCGCCTGAACGTAACACCCTACTCCATGGGTTGTGTGTTGTATGTATGAAGATGTGTGGCGTTTGTGAGCATATGATTTTTTTTTGTCCATTTGTCGTGTGGTGTAGTCCTTATATAGTCTAAGGACTAGTCGTTACATCACTTTCCTGGCCTGACATGTGGTCCTGGCGTAGTTAAGTGTCTAATAAATGATCTACATGTATTAATCGTAATTAAGAGTGATAACACGCCTTAATATCAGCGTTACCCCTATTAACAGTCCACTGATCGTATGTCATTAATATAACATTAATGACACATAATCAGGTCTTGTAACTGTCGCTTTAATTGTCCCTTGAAAGTTCGAGCCGTTGGAGATCTTTGTCTTTCTTTAAAGTCCTAGCTCTGGAGGTTCGACACGTGGCGGCTCTGGAGCTTCCCATCATGGGGAGACAGGTCCAGAGCCACTATACACGTGGTAGCACCGGAGCTTCCCTCTACTGGGGGTTAGGTTCGGGGTCACTGGACATGTGGCAAGACCAGAGCTTCCCTATGAAGGGAGTTAGGTCTGGTCTTGTGTTACACGTGTCAGTGTCGGAACTACCCAAACGAGGGAGGTGAGTCCAGTACTGTGTAACACGTGCGGCCTTCAGAGGTCTTCAACTTGAAAGGGTGGAACTCTTTAGTTTTTTTTGCGGTATCATGGGGTACCCGGTACGCAAAGTACCGACAACTACCTACGGTAGAGACAAGCTGGCCAAGCTGTACATAGACCGTATTGTGAAGCTACATGGCGTGCCCTCGAGGATAGTCTCAGACAGAGGTACTCAGATCACGTCGAGATTTTGGAGAAGTATACAGAAACCGCTTGGTACTAAGTTGGATTTTAGCTCGACATATCACCCTCAGACTGATGGTCAGACATAAAGAATCAACCAAATTTTGGAGAACATGTTAAGAGCAGTTGTTCTCGCCTATGGCAAGGATAGGGAAGATAGTCTACCGTATGTCAAGTTCTCTTATAATAACAATCATCAGATCAACATCAAGATGTCACCGTTTGAAGCTCTCTATGGAAGGAAGTGTCGGACTCCGCTTATGTTGTTAGAGGTTGGAGACCTTATTATAGAGCGACCGGATTTCATCGCGAAAGCAGAAGACAAGGTAGGGAGAATCTGAAGGCAGCTCAGTCATGTCAGAAAAGCTACGCGGACAAAAGAAGGCGTGAGCTCAGCTTTGAAGTCGGGGACCACGTGTACCTTAAAGTATCCCCAATCTGTGGCACAGACAAATTCCAAGTACGCGGAAAATTAACACCACGATATATTGGTTCTTTTCCAGTCTTAAAAAGGATCGGAGCAGTGGCGTATGAGATCCAGCTACGTGAGGAAATGTCAAGCGTGCATAACGTCTTCTACGTGTCACAATTGAGAAAGTGCTTACGAGTGCCCGAGGAACAAGTAGTACAGGACACCCTAGACCTACAAGATGATCTGCGATACCAGGAGGTGCCAGTGAAGATCTTGGATACCATCACCCGAAGAACAGGGACTAATTCCGTCACGCTTTGTCCTGTTCAGTGGAGCAGACACTCAAAAGCCAAAGCTACATGGGAAAGAGAAGATGCGCTTCGAACCGAGTTTTCCCACATTTTCATAAGCTAATAAATTGAACTTATAATGATAATCACAAAAAAATACACCAAAAAGATTATAAGACAAACTAATATAAATGAACTAACAAATAAATAAGCAAAGCAAATAGACATGTAAGCAGACAATCCACACTCATCCTTGGAAGCCACCACCAAGCTCAGAAGCCACGTTCTCTCTCGGTACCAAGTCAGCCCAGTCACTTTCCAGCCACCCCCTCCTTCTTTTCCTTAATTTCAAAACGCATCTTTCTTCTTCCTCATTCAAAGCAATGCACGTTCACCTAAGAACGAAGACAACGCCCAGCAGCAGAGCGAGCACGCCATCCATGGCAGGCTACCAATCTCGCCCTCCCTCCTTCTCCACTCCGCTGGAAGTCTCCCGAACGTCGTACGCCTTATTAACCTCGCCCACGCGCTCGTCTGATGAAGTGACACACACCTACCTCCTTTACTCACACCACGATGACGTCGGCCACCACCGCCTCAGCATCCGTGCAGACACGTCGCTAACTGATGACTCACCAACGAGACGTGTCGTGCAGCACTGCAGCTAGGCGACGCACCGCCCTGGCGAAGTTCAGCGTCTGTACATACGACGTATTCATTCGTTGGTCGCCTACCTTCATCCACCGCCTTTCTCCGCCTATATGTTGACCTTGCCAGGCTCAGCTTCGCCCAAGCCACGCCTCACTCACACCAGAATAGCTCCAGTGCTGCCCCGTCCTCCCGCGAGGTGAGGACCCGACCGACGGGACAATCTCCGATGAGAAGACATCCCCGTCCAAGCCGAGGCGCAGGTGAGCACCCCAGCGAGCAAGATACCTCCCAGACCCGTCCTCAAGCTGTCTCCTTCTCTCCTCGAGCCTAGCCGCAAACACCGACCGCCATGGCCGCTCCCGCCGAGCAGCTGCCATTCCCCTTAACTGATGCCCAAATTGATACTCCAATCGGGTTCACGGGGCCTTGATCCTTCGATACCCCACTCCCTTGTCGGCCCCTCCCTCAGTTTCCCCTAGCTGATTTGAGCTCCCAAGTAGACCTTGGCTTCGTATCTAGAGGTAGATGAAGGCTCTGTTTCCTCATGTGAGAGATGCTCATTGGGCTGAGCCGTAGGTTTTGTTAGCCAATTCCCATATTAGCTGGATCATACACTAGCTAACCTTCATTACCCGTGTGGCCCACAACCCAGGCCTAGCGCCAGCAGCCGAAACTCAACCGTGAGAAAGCCATAAGCCGCTGGTCTCCAATGATCCAGGCATTAGCTATGGTGGGCCAGTTCATTTCCCTCACACCAAGTCCAAGCAACAATAGACCATCGACCTTTAAACCAAATCTTGAGCAACACCCTACAAACCCAAGCCAACGAAGCCAAGATCCTCTGATCTAGACCCGTAATCCAAACCCTTTAATTAAAATATTTGTAGGATCGAAGAGCATGTGAAAAGCTACCAGAGGGGGGTGAATGGTAGATTTAAAAATCTTACGCAGCGGAAACAATTAAACCCCAACACCTTTGGCAGAAAAACAATCTCTTAAAGAAATCATGTGTGAGACTAATCTAAATGTGTTTCACCGTGACAAAAGTGATGGATATCAGAGAGAATCAAGTCACGAAGACAACACAAAAGGAATCACTTAAATCCGTCGAGAAAAACTCAAGCTATGATCAAAAGATCAAACAAAGGTCAATCTGACCTACTCGAGGAAAAACAGTTCTGGAATGCTGCAAAGAAATTCGTGTAGATCAGAAACCACAAATCCAATGACCGTGAAATTTTGACATATGATATATAATAAAGTTGTAAAGACAACCCAAACAAAATCACGTCAATTGGATCTGTAAAACTCGAGTTATGATAAAACCACCAACGAAAGGTAGTGCTGTACAGAAACTCGACGAATAAAACTTGTCTGGAACAAGTCGGACGAACAAGGCACAAAAGTTCCTTCAAACTACAAATTTTATTCAATAGAATACAAGAGGAATAGCCCCAAAGTTGTGCCCCACGAGCTCTGGGCTCCCTTGCTTATATAACCAGCCCTTAGGCCAACCCAATATCAACTAGGACTCCAATCCTACTCAGATCACGAATCGTAACTTTCCATAACTGCTCAAGATTCTGCTATACGCAGATAGAAGCAATCTTAAGACTTCCAAACACCTTAGGAACGTATCCCACATTCCTAAACAACTCAAATTCGTGACCCACACGAAATCCTATCATAACCAACTCAAATCTTTCCATATTTGAGTCAAACCCGACTCAGCCGCAGCCTGAGTCCATAACCTAGTCGGTTGGACCTTTCCGACCAATTCTTTATGTACACATCTCTTCATCACGCCTCGGAACCATGTAGCCACGCCCATGCACTCCTTGCACACGTGCAAACATCTTCCAATGACGTCCATGATACCTTCATATGCATTGTTCTTGATTCAATCATGCTGCGCAACCTCCTGATCAGCTCAACCACAATTCCTCCTGAATTTGGTTGTTGGAACCTCATCTCCTCCCTGAGACTAGTCCAATGGATCCCATCACCAGCTATGTATTGAACTCAAGCAACACCTGCACATGAATAAACAGCCAATCCATACGAGCCCAAGTCCTCGACTTGACTCAAGTTAGTTCCGAACACAACACCTTATGTGAGCACCTCACATAAGCATGTTGCAAAAACACAGTAACACGATATTATCCATATCAACCAAAACGCACCAAAAACTTAGCAAATGAATACTAAGAAATCTTTCCAACAATGTAAAGCAAGTACAAAAACATTGCAAATGAAAAGCAGAAGCATTACGGTCAAGTTCCGGACCTTGCCAGAGCAACCCGGACCTTGAGCCGAAGCTAACAAAAGCTAGTAGAACCTAGCGCCGGAGCTTACCAAAAATCAACTTCGGAGTTTAGCAAAAAAACACGGCAGAGCTATCAAAAACATGTCGGAGCTATCAAAAACATGTCGGAGCTATCAAAAACATGTCGGAGCTATCAAAGACATGCCGGAGCTATCAAAGACATGCCGGAGCTATCAAAGACATGCCGGAGCTAAAGACAAAACTTCACCGGAGCTGACCAAAGCTGGTTGGACCTTGTTGTAGCTCGGAGCTAGAGTCATACCTTGATAAAAAGGTGTTTTGGTGATATTCAAAACTTTTATCATCAAAGCCAAGTGTATTCACTACAAGCCAATGTATTCAACACACATAGGTCTCACAATCTCCCCCTTGATGAATGCATTGGCAACACCATTTAAAATCCGAACATTTGCTTGTTCTCATTAAAAGTTTTGAAGACAATTTCTCCCCTTTTTGTAAATCAGAAAATAAAATGAGAAGAAAAATTAACCCATATTATCTCTTCCCCTTTATTATCTCTCGTTATGCACATATTTTCTTTCTCTTCATGCTTATCTCTCCCCCTTTGACAATGTATTCAGCAAGGTAAAAGAGAAATTTTAATTGTCATGAGCATATTATAACATATACATATAAAACAAAGCTCATCCAAGTCATACTATCAAGTAACTTACACTATCACATCAATGAGATACATAAAGTAGTGTAAGCCATGCTAGAGATCATATGTAATTTTCAATTTAAGCAAGTCATGATCTCACAAACTTAACTATTTCATAACTTGAAAGCATGACACTAGTTTCTGCATTTTATTATTTTTCAAAACACAAATTTAGATCATATGATATTTGCAAGAGATTATATGCGCATCTGCCTTATTCTAACCAACCAAGCCAAGCCTATGTCATTTGACAATCAGAAGCTTAAGGACATGATTTTAGTCATACACAACTTCTTCCAAGTTCATATCTAAGTGCAATGATAAGCTATCTCAAAAGAAGAAGTGCGATGCATGCATATTCTCTTGATCTTTTCTCAATTTATATTTGTTCATAAAAACTCAACATGTGAGTTGATTACTTGATTAATTCTTTATGATTAAAAGCACTTGTGAACATGTAACAAGTTCAAAACAGCAAGAAAGTTTGACCATGACCAGTTTTAGTGTAAGTAATTATTCCAATTACTAGACATGGCAAAAACTACAAAATGTATAACACGAGTAATGTAGTAAGAACTTTCAACATGTAAAACGAATCACAAAGTCATATATGTATGAAATACTATGCTCATATTATTTTAATTTCAGATTCACACATAGACTTCCCAAGTTTCAAAAACTCCCCCTCAATTTAAGCCATGAGGATGCATAACCCCTATTTCACTACGAATGTAACAAAAATGAGTGAAATCCAAAAGTTTTGTAAAAATGTCAGCCAATTGTTGTTCGGTATCTACATGGTGAAGCACAATGTTTCCTTTTTCAACGTTATCTCGGAGAAAGTGATACCTAATTTCAATGTGCTTAGTTCTAGAATGTTGTACGGGGTTTTTAGCAATGCAAATGGCACTAGTGTTATCACAGAATAGTGGAACACTATCTAGATCAACCCCATAGTCCTTAAGTGTTTGAACAATCCAAAGAATTTGTGAGCAAGCACTAGCAGCAGCTACATATTCAGATTCGGCTGTGGATTGTGCAACTAAATTTTGTTTTCTAGAGGACCAAGCAACAAGAGAATTACCAAGAAAATGACAAGCACCGGAAGTACTTTTCCTATCAATCCTACAACCCCCAAAATCAGCATCCAAAAAAGCTTTCAAAGTAACGGTTGAGGAAGAAGGAAGAAAAATGTCAAATTCTTGGGTTCCATGTAAGTACCTGAGAATCCTTTTGACGGCTTGACGATGTGAAACACGTGGAGAGGCTTGAAACCATGCACAAAGACATACGCTGAATTGTATGTCCGGTCTTGATGCCGTGAGGTACAAAAGTGATCCGATCATGCTTCTATATTCTTTTTGATTCATGGGTTCATCATCTTCATCAAGTTCAAGTGTTGTTTCTGTTCCCATTGGTGTCCGAAGAGGCTTGCTTTTGTCCATGTTGAAGCACCTTAGGAGGTCTTTGGTATACTTCGTTTGATGCGTAAAGGTACCCTCCTTGGTTTGCTTGATTTGCAGCCCCAAAAAGTAAGTGAGTTCACCCATCATGCTCATTTCAAATTCGGAACTCATCATTGCTGAAAACTTGGACACAAGATCATGAGAAGTACAACCAAAGATAATATCATCCACATACACTTGAACGAATAATGAGTCATTGCCATGCTTAAGCACAAAAAGAGTTTTATCAACCTTGCCCATGGTAAACCTCTTTTCAAGTAAGAATGTTTTTAACCTATCATACCATGCTCTAGGGGCTTGTTTGAGACCGTATAAGGCTTTGGATAGTTTATAAACATGATTAGGAAAATCTGGATTTTCAAAACCTGGTGGTTGTTTGACATAAACCTCCTCATCTATGTAGCCGTTAAGAAAATCACTTTTAACATCCATTTGAAATAGCTTAAAACCTTTGGATGCTGCAAAAGCTAACAAAATTCCTATGGCTTCTAATCTAGCGACAGGAGCAAAAGTTTCATCAAAATCTAGACCTTCAACTTGAGTGAAACCTTGAGCAACCAACCTAGCCTTATTCCTAACCACAACCCCATCCTCACTTTGTTTATTTTTATATACCCATTTAGTTCCAATTAAAGTGTGACCTTGAGGAGGAGATACAAGTTCCCAAACATTATTTCTTTCAAAATTTTCTAACTCTTCTTGCATGGAAATAATCCAAGATTCATTAGTGAGTGCGTGTGATATATCTTTGGGTTCAAAAGAAGCAACAAAAGCAGAATGAGCATAAGAGTTTGGATCGCAAAACCTGGACCGTGTGACTCGTTCGTGCAAGCTTCCAATCATCTGTTGTGGGGGATGATCTTTGTAAAAACGTCGGGGAACAGATGTCTCACAAGCTTCTTCTTCATTAGGTTCATCGTAGATTGATGATCTTGTGACTTGTGGACGATCAGGACCAGCATAGGTGATAGCCGGAGCTTGTTCAATGTCCGGAGCTGGACACGTGTCAACTTCGAAACTACCAGGCAGTATCACCGGTTCTTCTTCATCTTTGAAAATACCCTCCCCCTGAGGATACGGATCTGGTCCTGCAACACCGGAGCTAGTATCTGGGCTAGCTTCATAAAAAGACACTTCACAAGTCTCTATAATTTTGTTAGTGTCAAGTAAAAGCACACGGTAGCCTCTAGTATGAGATGGATAACCAAGAAACATGCCATCAATGGATCAAGGTTCAAATTTATCAAGATTACCATGTTTCTTAACAAAACATTTGCAACCAAAGACCCGAAAGTGTGTAACACTAGGCCTATGTTCAAACCGGAGCTCATATGGTGTTTTACCTAGCTTAGCACGCAAGAAAACACGATTTGAGACATAACAAGCGGTTGCTAACGCATCAGCCCAATAATTTCCTAGGAGTTTGATATTCATCAAGCATAGTTCTAGCCATCTCAACTAAGGTTCTGTTCTTTCTTTCTACAACACCGTTTTGTTGAGGTACATATGGTGAAGAGAATTGATGATCTATTCTATTTTCAGCACAAAAAGTGATCAAAAGATTGATTTTTAAATTCAGTTCCATTATCACTTCTAATTGCTTTTAATGATCCTGGGTGATCAATTGATAATCTAAGAAATAAAGTTCTAAAGTGACTAAAAACTTCATTCTTAGATGCCATAAAATAAACCCAAGAGTATCTAGAATAACCATCAACGATAACAAGAACATACCATTTACCTCCAAAGGATTGAACACGTGAAGGTCCTACGGTGTCAAGATGCAAAAGTTGACATGGTTCAGTTGTCATGATCATTGTGAGAGGTGTATGTGAACCTGCAACCATCTTAGCATGTCTACAAGAAGAGCACACAATTTCTTTGTCCCCTTTAAGCTTAGGCAGCCCACGTATGCGATCAAGAGCACTAACACGCGTTAGGTGATCAAAGCCTACGTGACCAAGTCTACGATGCCAAAAATATAAGTCCTTTGAATCATTAGCAACTAGACACCTATGCTTAGAGGAAGACATATCAAAATCAGCTTTAAAAACTCTTCCAAACCGAGACATGTTAAAAATAAGCTCAATATTTGAACCTACAACTTTGCAGCAGTTTTTATTGAAAATAATTTCTAGATTTTCATCTAGCAATTGTGCAACAGAAAGCAAGTTGTATTTCAAATTTTTGACAAGTGCCACATCCTTCAAAGTGTAGTGATCATTTACTCTAACCGAACCCTTAGCAATTATAGGAGTTGAAGAATTATCGGCAAAAGTAACATTCTCTACACGTGACACAAAAGAGAGGGAGGAGAACCAATCTTTGTTACCGGTCATGTGGCGTGAGCAACCTGAATCCACAATCCAAATGTTCTCCTTCCTCAAACGTGTAACCTACATAGAAGCACAATACGTCGATGACTCAATACTGGGGTTAGTCAAAAGGCATTTAGGAATCCAGTACTGAGTCACGCGACGTGCAGTAGGCAAAACACGTAAAAGCTGAGACAAAACAGCAGGTTTATGAGTCAAAGTTTGAGATTTTTTATTCTTAACTACTGACCTATAAGGTGTTACTTGTGTAGCACAAAAAATAGTAGCTCCGGAGGCAAAAACAGAAGGTCCGGAGGTAAACTTTGAATGTTTTTGACTCAAAACAGCAGGTTGTACATTCGGTTCAATGTGTGCAGCAAATTTTGCATGAAAGTTATGAGATCTAGCAACCATTCTTTCCCTTTCCCGTTGTTTAGCTAGTCTATAACAAAAATCTATGACATGACCATCTCTACCACAGAAGGTACAATGAAATTTAACTTTGTGTTCATGTCTAGATGAGCAAGCAACATTTTTACTTAAAACCGAATGAGGCAACACTCCTGCATATTTGAAAACCACTCCTTTTTGTTTAGGAACTGTTTGAATCAAACCACTTCCTAATGATTTTACAATTTTAGGTGGATGTGCCTTAGCATGAGCATGAGAATCAAAACCTAAACCAATTTTATCATTGCATGACTTGGAAAATTCAGCAGCAAGTTTATGTTCTTATTCCCATTACAAAACCGATATAATGTCCTATGCATGTCATCAAGTTTATTGGACAGATCAAGGCAATTTTCACATGATGTTTTTCCTTTTAATTTGCAGTTTGAACAATATTTAACTTCATGAGAACATAAAGCATTGTTCAGAATGGAAATTTTATTCATTGCATCCTTTAGTTTCTTATCAAGATTTTCACATGCAGAACAATGCAAATCAATTGTAGAACAGCTAGCATCTTTCAAGTTTTTATCATTAAGTGCAGCAAGCTCTTTGTTCTTTTCAATTTCTAACTCAAGTTTATCAAGTGTGGAGGTGTGCGCACTTCTTAATGAGGACAATTGTTCATATATTAAATCACATGAGGAACATGCATCATCACTAGGAATCAAAGTTTTTAAACGGTTAATTTCAGATTCTAGTGATTCAATTTTAGCAGCACTATCCCTAAGCTTTTTGTCATTTTTCTTAACAATAATAATGGCACGAGAAATGGCATCACACATTTCTTCGCAAGTAGGACATACCTCTTCATTGTCGCTGTTTTGTTCTGCCTCCTCCATACTTGATCTTGACTTGCCCGCCATAAAGCACAAGTTTGCCAAATCATCTTCATCTTCATCACTTCCAATGTCCACGTCACTTGAACTGAACTCTTGAAGCGCGGTGATGAAACTGTTGATCATCTTGCGTCCTATGGTACCTTTCTTCTTCTTGTTGGAATTTCCAGAGGAGGTCCGGACCTTGCTTTGTTTTTCTTCCCGAGTGGTCGGACCTGAAAGGTTAGGGCATTCTGTACGAAAGTGTCCTGTTTTACAACATTCAAAACAGCATTGAGGTCCGGAGCTTCCTCTCCTTCTAGTTCTCACATTTTGCAATGCTTTTGAGAATCTAGTAGAGATGAGTGCCAACTCCTCTTCTGGAAATTCTTCGATCTGCTCCTGGGTTAGTGAGGACAACAAAGCAAGAGTATTGCAAGATGATGATTGGCCGGAGCTAGACATATCACGTTGTGAAACAAATGCAATGGACTTATTTGGGTTCTTACGTGTTAGGATGTCAATTTCATGAGTTTTTAATTTAGAATAGAGTACATCTAATGTAATAGAACTCATGACAGTAGATTCACGAATAGATGTGACTTTCATCTCCCAAATTGACATATCTAATGCACTTAGCAATTGCCTAGCATTTTCAGCATCTGAAAAATTAACATTGACACTACGTAAGTTGCTGAGAATTTTATTAAAGCGAGCAAAAATGTCATCAATAAACTCATTGGGTTGCATCTCGAAGCGCATGTATTCCTTTTTGAACATGTCTTGCCTTACCTCTTTGATAGTGTTGGATCCTTCGTGGTAGTCACAAAGTGCTTTCCACACATCGTATGCAGATCGGAGGTGTGCAACACGGTCGAAGTCACTTTGTGTTAATCCTTGTATGATCAAGTTTCGAGCCTTGTTGTTGTTGTCGACATCTCTCAGATTTGTAGCTGTAACTTGATCGTTTGATGACACTTCGTAAGGCTTGTATACCTTCTCCCATATTGCAAAGCCTTGTGCCTGGATGAAAGCCTCCATGCGTGCCTTCCAAACCTGAAAATCAATACCAGCGAACACACAAGGTTTGGCAGAGTACTTCTCCATGATGATTAGTAAAAAAACGTGCGCAAATCATAAAGATTAGAGCACTGTGGCTCTGATACCAATTGTAGGATCGAAGATCACGTGAAAAGCTACCAGAGGGGGGGTGAATGGTAGATTTAAAAATCTTACGCAGTGGAAACAATTAAACCCCAACCCCTTCGGCAGAAAAACGATCTCTTAAAGAAATCGTGTGTGAGACTAATCTAAATGTGTTTCACCGTGACAAAAGTGATGGATATCAGAGAGAATCAAGTCACAAAGACAACACAAAAGGAATCACTCAAATCCGTCGAGAAAAACTCAAGCTATGATCGAAAGATCAAACAAAGGTCAATCTGACCTACCCGAGAAAAAAACAGTTCTGGAATGCACCAAAGAAACTCGTGTAGATCAGAAACCACAAATCCAACGACCGTGAAATTTTGACATATGATATATAATAAAGTTGTGAAGACAACCCAAAAATAATCACGTCAATTGGATCTATAAAACCCGAGTTATGATAAAACCACCGACGAAAGGTAGTGTTGTACAAAAACTCGACGAGTAAAACTTGTCTAGAACAAGTCGGACGAACAAGGCACAAAAGTTCCTTCAAACTACGAATTTTATTCAATAGAATACAAGAGGAATAGCCCCAAAGTCGTGCCCCATGAGCTCTGGGCTCCCTTGCTTATATAACAAGCCCTTAGGCCAACCCAATATCAACTAGGACTCTAATCCTACTCAGATCACGAATTGTAACTTTCCATAACTGCTCAAGATTCTTCTATATGCAGATAGAAGCAATCTTAAGACTTCCAAACACCTTAGGAACGTATCCCACATTCCTAAACAACTCAAATTCGTGACCCACACGAAATCCTATCATAACCAACTCAAATCTTTCCATATTTGAGTCAAACCCGACTCAGCCGCAGCCTGAGTCCATAACCTAGTCGGTTGGACCTTTCCGACCAATTCTTTACGTCCACATCTCTTCATCATGTCTCGGAACCATGTAGCCACGTCCATGCACTCCTTGCACACGTGCAAACATCTTCCAATGACGTTCATGATACCTTCATATGCATTGTTCTTGATTCAATCATGCTGCGCAACCTCCTGATCAGCTCAACCACAATTCCTCCTGAATTTGGTTTGGAACCTCATATCCTCCCTGAGACTAGTCCAATGGATCCCGTCACCAGCCATGTCTTGAACTCAAGCAACACCTGCACATGAATAAACAACCAATCCAGACGAACCCAAGTCCTCGACTCGACTCAAGTTAGTTCCGAACACAACACCTTATGTGAGCACCTCACATAAGCATGTTGCAAAAACACAGTAACACGATATTATCCATATCAACCAAAATGCACCAAGAACTTAGCAAATGAATACTAAGCAATCTTTCAAACACTGTAAAGTAAGTACAAAAACATTGCAAATGAAAAGCAGAAGCACTACAGTCAAGTTCCGGACCTTGCCAGAGCAACCCGGACCTTGAGCCGGAGCTAACAAAAGCTAGTAGAACCTAGCGCCGGAGCTTACCAAAAATCAACTTCGAAGCTTAGCAAAAAAACATGTTGGAGCTATCAAAAACATGTCGGAGCTATCAAAAACATGTCAGAGCTATCAAAGACATGCCGGAGCTATCAAAGACATGCCGGAGCTATTAAAGACATGCCGGAGCTAAAGACAAAACTTCACCGGAGCTGACCAAAGCTAGTTGGACCTTGCTGTAGCTCGGAGCTAGAGTCGGACCTTGATAAAAAGGTGTTTTGGTGATATTCAAAACTTTTATCATCAAAGCCAAGTGTATTCACTACAAGCCAATGTATTCAGCACACATAGGTCTCACAATATTTCCGAAATTAACTAGCTCCAATCTTATAAAATACAAATCTCACCCACCCAAACTCTGATTAACCTAATTATTCCTCTAATAATCATATAAAATCATATTCTGTTTAATATACTTAAATTTCTATGATGTATTTATGTATGCATGTGTTGCTTGTATATTTGTTTGTGACACTGTCGGAAATAGACCCAGTGCTGGAGGAGAACCCGGAGGAGCCAGCTGAGCAGGAGCACGACGCCGCAGACGGTAGCGAAGGCAAGTTCCATCTATCCCTCTTGATCATATTGCACCTATGTGTGGTTTATTCATTGTGGCCCGTAGATTATGTCTTTGCATTGTTTGAGCGCCGAGCGATACAGTGGAGCCATAATAGTTTCCATTGTTGCATATTGATATGACTAGATTATGCATGATGATGTTGCCTCTTGTATGTGGTATGGTTGATGAGAGCATGTATGAGTTGCGACTGGGTAGATGGGTTAATGTTGGTGTATGTGATACCGTGGTGGTAGACTTATGGCAAGTTCTATCATGAGGATAGGCTCATGATGTGTGTATGGAGGCTGCCCTGGTGAGTCTTAAGGACCAAGTTGTTTTGACATCTCACCTAACTTCCTTTCAGTACAACCACATGTCCCTGTATGGGCGGGGCTTAGCCTAATCCCAATGGCTAGCCCGATAGTATTCCACGGTGGAGAGAGAGTTATGTTGAGAGATTATTGAGCTCACCGATGACATTGATGCTGGGTTGGAGGGCGACTGGTGTGGGTGATGTTTCGACTGGGTGTCAGTTATGTCGGACTATCTTTGATGGTCCGTGCATGTGGGTACAATGTACAACCTTTGGGGAGTGTAAAATCCATTCGGATGGCTATGCCTTCAGTATAGGATAGGTTATGGTGTGGTCCTAACAACTAGAAAACCACCTAAGGTGAGATTTAGATGAGAGATGTGTCGGTGGGAGGTATTCACTTGCATTAGTTGCATTGTTATTTATCTTGTGCATTGCATTTATGTATGTGTATTATTCCCCTCAGGAAGGGTGAGGTGCAGCCTGCTAAGTACTCATACTCAAATGTTGTTGATTGATTTTTTTTTCTGAGAATCCTGACTTCGTACCGGAGGACTTTGATTAGGGTCGCGTCCGCACCTAAGTTATGTGTAGTGGAACCATGGGCGATGACGAGCTACTAGTCTACGTGTTGATGTTCATTATATTTGCCTTGTCACTAGTTGTAGTTTTTAACCATAAGGCTATGCCTTTGAAATAAAGCTCTGTATAGTTATGGTTCCACTTATGTTGTAATATTATGTATCGAACCTTGTATTTGGTAATAATATTACATGTTTAGTTCCAATCTGATGGGTCGGGATGCTTCAACACACCTCCATCCGGCGCCAACAACGCCCAGTTCAAGAACGTTCCGCGACCACCCGGTGCGAACAACTGGCAGTCGTACATGAAACCATGGAACGATATGGTTTAGGCGTGAGCCATGCCTTTCAGTCCCCTACAACCGGTGTTCTTGGGCCACGGCTGGGCTTCGATCCTCAGCAAGCGATGTTCTCTGCATCTAACCCAGCTGAAGGTTCAAACTTGAACGTCGCTGCTCCCGCGCAAGGATCTTCGCGTGCCTGGAATAACAACACACTCTTGAGTTCTCTCTACAACATTTCAGCCAACCCACAGAGCACATCCGATTGGTTCGTCGACCCGGGGGCATCTTCTCATAAGGCTGGTATTCACACTCCCCTCCCCTCCACTCGTCCACATAATTTTCACAGCACGGTCACGGTTGGTAATGGTGCAACACTGCCAATCACACACATTGCCCGCTCCTGCATTCCAACAAACAATCATTCACTTTCACTTTCCCATATACTGCTCTCTCCTGCACTTAAGCAAAATTTAATCTTCGTGCGCCAACTAACTCGTGACAATTTTGTGTCTATTGAATTTGATCCGCTCAGCTTCTCCATCAAGTACCTCCACACACGAGCAGTGATTCTCCGATGTACCAGTGATGGAGACCTCTATCCACTCAAGCTTCCAGCACATTCAACTCTCCATGTTACTACATCCAGCTCTATAAATTCCGTCGAACTTTGGCATGCGCGCTTGGGCCACCTCGGGCGTGCATCTCTCATTCATGCTTTGAAAGATTTTGAGTTCCATTTTCTTCATCTTCGTCTATTACACATTTTCCTTTCCAGCTATTACACGCCGACATTTGGACATCACTAGTCTTAAGCGTCTCTGGATATAAATTCTACCTCGTGTTGCTTGACGACTACTCTCCTTATACGTGGACATTTCCACTTCGCCATAAAAATGAGGTCCTCTCCACACTTTTATCCTTCCATGCTCACGTCGCAACACAATTCCACCTGCCCATCATTGCCTTACAAACAGATAATGGGCGCGAGTTCAACAACGACTCTCTTCGCCACTTCTTCTCATCTCACGGGATCCATTTTCGCTTGTCATGCCCCTATACATTTCCACAAAATGGAAAGGCGGAGAGGATCCTTTGCACGCTAAATAACTCTGTTCGTATCATGCTTTTCCATTCTTCTGCACCATCGTATTTTTGGGCTGAGGCTCTGAACACATCAACTCATGTAATCAACCGCATACACTGCCAAGCCAGTGGATCCATCACACTGTACCAAATTCTTTTTGGTACCACACCAAACTATAGCCACCTACGCATCTTCGGATGCTTATGCTTCCCAAACCTCACAGCCACGGCGGCTCACAAACTCAGTCACAGGTCTACACCGTGTGCCTTCCTAGGATACACAGATGATCACAAGGGGTATCGTTGTTTCGACCTGCATACACAGAAAGTTATCATTTATTGTCACGTTGTATTTGATGAGAATACCTTTTTGTTTCAAACTCAGCCCAAACCTCCAGTTGCACCACGCCCGACTTCGGTTACAAACTCTGACGAGTCCCCACCCATACCTATACCACGTCCGACACCTCTACATGTTGCACCAAAACCGCACCACTCCACCACTACTAGTGCCACACGTATCCCTGACTCACCTGACACTCCAGCCATGCATGCACCACTCATCGCATCTACACCATCCACTTCCGCTGCTTCCACCGACGACACACCTAATGCTCACGAAGTCACACCTGTGGCCTCACCAGCCTCGCCTCCTCAACTAGCACATCAACCACATTCGATATCACACATGCGAAGTCAGAGATCTTTAGACCGAACCCCAAATACGCAATGTTGTCATCCGCATCTACAACACATGCCATGATCTCACCCATTCCCAAGTCAGCACGTGCTCCTTTGAAGGATAACAACTGGGCCAAAGCCATGCAAGAAGTATTCCATGCCCTTGAATGCAACAACACCTGGGCCCTAGTTCCGAAACAACCTCATGCCAACGTGGTCACTGGAAAGTGGGTCTTCCGGCACAAATTCAGATCCGACGGCAGCTTCAACAAGCATAAGGCACGCTGGGTTGTGAGAGGTTTTCATCAAAAACCCGCGCGTGGATTTCAGCAAGACTTTCGCCCCAGTGATCAAGCCAGCTACGGTGCGCACCATGCTTACCATCGCAGCAAGAAACAATTGGCCGGTGCAACAACTTTATGTGTCCAATGCCTTTCCACACAGCACACTCAACGAGCAGGTTTATTGCAGTCAACCAACGAGTTTTGTCGACAAAGATCAACCTCATGCGGTATGTCTCTTGAACAAGTCATTATATTGTATGCACCAAGCACCTCATGTCTGGTTCACACAGTTTGCACAATATGCTATGAAGATGGGCTTTGAAGTACCTCGATCAGACTCTTCCTTATTCGTATATTGTCACGGGCAAACAGTCACCTATATTCTACTTGTGACACCCAGTTCTGAAAATGAACCAAGTGCAGTGTATGTGCCGAAGGTCGTAAACGACACTTCCTCTGGACCTGCTTAGAGAGCAGCCCGCGGAGGTTCTTTGGATTCACGAGGGCTAGTCCCAGGAGATCGAACACAGCAGGGTGGTGAACACAGGGGATTTACGTGGTTCGGGCCGCCGGATCGTAATACCCTACGTCCACGGGAGTGTTTGTGTATTGCCTTGCTTGAGCGTGTATGAGCCTTGGTCTAATTTTTGGTCCCCCGTGAAGGTCGTCTGCAGAGCCCTTTTATAGTTCAAGGACTCTGCAGTCACAAGGTGGATCCCAATACACGACAGGTGGTCCTGGGGAGAGCCAAATCCTATACAAGACCTAGGATTAATTGCTATCTACTTCCCTTTGTCAGGGATGTCAATGCGCCGTCCCGCCGCGTCGTGCGGCAGGGCTACACATAGTTGGTGATGATGGTCGTGCACGTCTTGTCCGTCTTGTCCTTGCGGTCCATTCATCCGTCTTGCGGCGCGGGTCTGTACTGGCTACCAGGACAAGACAGGACACTGGAGCCTTGACTTTTGCAAGCGCGGCTCAGCTTGCCTGGGGAAGGCGCACGTACTTAATGCCTGTCTAAGCAGCGCACACATTCCTTTACTGCGGCTTCCTACCACACTGAGTTGGCCGTCCGCCACGTGGTTGCGCCGGAGCGCCAGAGCCTGTCTCTGCGGGAAGTATAGCACTTGACGGAACAGGCCACGTGGTGCATTCGGAGCCCACCCCTATGGAGGGGTGGGGGCTCGGCCCTGCAGGTCACGTGGTAGCTCCGGTGCCTTTCCCTGCGAGGGTGCGGGATTGGCCCTGAGACCCCGGTTGGCCACGTGGCGGCTCCGGAGCCCGCCTCTGCGGGGAGGCGTGGATCCGGTACTGCCGGCCACGTGGCAGCTTGGGAGCCTCCCCCGACGGGGAGGTAGGAGCTGGTCCTTCCCTCCTCAACGTGGCAGCCTCGGAGTCGGCCTCTTAGGCAGAGGCGGAGTCCTTAGCGGTTTTCTCCTGTGCGCGGGGGTACCCGGTCTGCAGGGTACCGACAGTGTCCCCCGAGCCCACCTCAGGAGAGTCGTCGATACTGCAGGTGGGGTCTTCTCCCTTCTCTTCCGGTGCAACTCTTCCGATTCCACTTCGAGGCAGTTCCCCAGGCGACACGCCCCTGCCGTTGAGGCGACGTGTCTCTTTCCGGTAAGTGAAGGCGCTGAACAGGTGCCGCGCAACGTGACTCCTGCCTTCAATTGTGCTTTAACTGCGGTGGTTCCCAAGGTGGCTCTTGCACTTCCGCTGCTTTTGCCCTTTCGGAAACCGCCGAGTTACCTCCCGCATAGCTAGCTGCCCGGCTCGCGTTCTTTGTGGAGCGACCCGGGCCCTCATGTCATTGTCCATACGGGTTCATTACTCTTCTATTGAGGCTGCGGCGATCCACACTTTTGCACCTGTTGGCCTGCAGGGGTGCATAAAAAGAGAACTTTCCCCCTTAGGGTCCTTTCTCCCGCCTCTGCATCCCTGCGCTCGTGCTTTTGCCTCAAGCCCAGTTCTTGCGCTCTGGTTCCCAGTCTCCCCGTCCAGAGCTTCCTCCCTCAACCCTCATGGCGAGCATCTTGCCCAAGTCCAGGCTGTCCAGGTCCGCTGACCTGGCCCCCATGCGCCGGCTTCTCGGCTGGCATACTCCTGAGCGGGAGTCGCGGCTCCGTCCCGGGAGGCTCCCGCTGAGCCTCTCCACCGGGGAGATGGTCCTCTTTTCATTGTACGTGCTGGCCGGCTTCGTCCCGCCAGCATCCGCCTTCCTGGTCATGCTCCTAGAGACCTTTGGCTTCCAACTCCACCACCTCGCGCCGAACTCGATCGCCATGCTGGCGGTCTTCGCTCACCTCTGCGAGATGTTCGTGGGGGTGATGCCGTCGGTGAAGCTCTTCCGGTACTTTTTTGTACTGAGGGCCACCGGCAGGAGTTCAAAGGAGCACCTCGGCGCCTACTATTTCCAGCGCCGGACAAAGGTCCCCACGAGGTACATTGCTTCCTTCAACTTCGCAAGGTGGGAGCTGTGGCATGAAGATTGGATGATCGCCAAGGTCGAGGCCCACGACCGGATGTGCCTCCCCACCGGGATCCCCTACTCCGAGCGATCATTCTGGGAGGAGCGCCCAGAGCTGGACGAGGCGTTCAACCCGGTGCTGGAGAGGATCCAGATGTTGGCGGACCACGGGCTGTCGTCTGCCATGGTGCTAAGGGACTTCATGTCCCGCCGCATAGCTCCGCTTCAGCACCGCGCCCGTCCGGCGTCGATGTTCACCGGCCTGTCAGACTGCACCCGGCTCGAGACCGGCCCTGGCTCTGACCTGGGCGAGCAGTAGCTGCTCGACATGTTGACCCGGGTCTGCCCCGACGACATCTCCACTGAGGCATTGGCTCTTCTGTCGGCCTGCCGCCCCTTGTGCTCGGACTCCGAGTTGAGGAGGCAGCTGCTGAAGACGATGCCGATGCTTGACGAGTCCGGGCTAGCGCGGCGCCAGATCGGGGACCCATTCCGAGGGGTCAACATTGCCGACGACGTTGAGGGAGGCAAGGCTCCATTAAGCGACATCGGTTCTTCAAGCGACGACTCCTCGAGCGGCCCCCAGCACCATCCATGGGGTGGCGTCGTCGCCCCCGCCGACAAGGGGAAGGGGAAGGTGCCGGTTCCGGCGCCGGACCCGTCCCCCAAGAAGCGCGCCCGGTCGTCGCCGCCAGCGCCTTCTGCCCCTCGTTAGGACTCCGGAGCCCTGCCGCGCTCGTTGGCAGGGGGCGCCGATGGCACCTCTTTGCCGCCCGAGTCCTCCACGCGCAAGAGGGGGAGGCTCCTCAACGTTGAAGGGACCCCAGCGTTCCCTTTCCATTCGGAGGGGCGCCAGTCCTCGGGGGTGCCGCCGGCACCATCACCACAGGGGCCCTCAGCACACTCAGGGGCCCCCGCCGCGGGTTCGGGGGTCCGAACCCGCCCAACCCTTTTGGGAAGCGGTGAAACTTCAGCGTCCCCCGGTAAGCCTGCTCAGATTTTACCTTGGGTGTTCTTTGCTGTGCGCCTACCCTGTCAATCTCTTATGGTCCGAGTTTGCTTGATTTCAGTGCCACCACAGCTACTCCACCACCCGCGGGCACTTCTGCTGGGGGGTCTACCGCCCCAGCCAGCTCGCGGGGATCATCTGCTGCCTCGGGCCCTGCTCCGGTGCACCAGGCTGCTGCCGCCGGGGTACCTCAGGCCTCCGTGCCCGAGACCCCCGTAGCGGCTGCCGGAGCCCAGCCGCGCGCGCCGACGACCGCCGCCGCACCCGCCAATGACTCCGCATCCACCGGCTACTCCATTTCGGCCAATGCTGCCGCGCCCTCTAACACTACTACGTCGGCTGGCGCCACCGCCCCGAGTGCTGCCATCCGGGAGGGGGCCCTGGTCCTCGCCTCCCCAGTGGTCCTCCAAATGGAGGACGATATTGAGGAAGTGGGGAGGCAGGGGCCCGCTGCTACGGTGGAGCCTCCCCCCCTGTCCGAGGCTATGGCCGTGGCCTACTCCGGCTTTCGGCAGGCCCAGGCGGCCCTTGCCCGGGAGAAAGGGCGGCTCGAGGATGAGGACGACCGGCTCTGGGAGTGGGCGAGGGCCCTGGAGGCCCGGACCCGGCTGGCGAAGAGCCGAGCAGCCCAGCGGGAGACGGTCGTTCGGGAGGAGATGAAGATCCTCGAGCAGGAGCGCGACCTCATCGCCCAGCTGGACGCCGTCACCCAGAAGCTGAAGGCAGACGCCGAGGCCATCCACGCTGAGGCCAGCTCCCGCCTCCAAGCCTGCGAGGACCTTCAACACCTGCTGTCCCTCCGGGAGGCTGCTCTAGCCGAACAGGAGCAGGAGCTGGCGGCGAAGCAGGCCGAAGTGGAGGCGACCTGCCGCGGTCTCATCCTCCAGCAGGGAGGGGCGAGAGTCCACGCCGCCGAGTTGGACGCCGAGAAGCCGCCGTGGCTGAGGCGCAGCAGGCCCAGTCCGCTGAGCGCCAGGCCCTCCTGGATCGCGAGTTCAATATCGCCCTCAAGGAGGGTGATTTGAACCACCGTGAGGCGGGGGTCGACGAGCGCGAGAGGGCCCTGGCGGCCAAGGAGAAGCGGTTCCTGGACGGCGGCCCCCGGGCACTGGCGGCGGCCCAGCAGGAGGTGGCGGAGCTCCGGGCGGCGCGCTCCGTCGAGGCCCAGAAGGTCTGGGAGTTCCTCGGCGGTGCCGACTCGGCTCTGGTGCCGCTCGGCTTCAGCCCGACGCGCGTGGGGGAGCCGGCGCAAGAGGTGAGTCAGGTGTTCCCGGCGCTTGACTCCACCAGCTCGAGGATGCGCTCGCTGGGGGCCATCCTCGACAACCAGCTGGAGGCCGAGGGACGGATGCTGGTGAAGGAGGTGGCGACGCACATCCTGTCCTGCTACCGGAGCTGGTACCCCGACGTCTCCCTGCAGCCGGTCCTTGAGGGGCCCATTGCTGAGAGGGAAGAGGCCGCCAAGTCTGAAGTTTCGGATGCGGTGGCACTCATCGCCTCAAGGTTCTAGCGGAGCGGCTGAGGTCTCCCCAGGCGTCTGTTTAAGTTTTTATCTTTCCGTTTTGTCTTGTGGCTGGCTTGTGGTCACAAACTCTTTATTTGTGTGATAAAAAATATGTCTATGGTGCCCTTTTATACTCAACTTGCTTTTATTTCCAGCAATGTCTTCCAGCTGCTTGTTGTTCCTTAACTTTCAGGACCTGCCGTCCCCCAAAGTATGGTCCCCTGACAGGCGTGGCCAGTTGTTGTGGGCACACCTGTCATACACTTAGGACTAGGGCGGACGGGTGCAGGGGGAGCCTAGGATGCGTAGGTTGCATTGCCGTAGCTGAGTATGCTGGCACGTCGACAGCGGGCCCCCTGGGGGTGCCGCCGGAGCTCCAGTTCGGCAGTGCCCACTGTCTTCGCGGGTACTCTGACGGTGGTTGCTGGAATAACTTCCTCAAAGACCTGTACATAGATAAAAAAGGAGAAGTAATTCGGTCCGTTGGTCACTTTACCCCTGCTCTTTTTGTGGTGTCGCTTGACTTACGATCCTGGGCTTACTCGTGGGGCTTGGGTAATTCAGTGCTCCTGCACCTTGGACTCGTCATCCATACTACCCAAGGGTGGTCCATCTGGCCCCCAGTACTCGACTGTAGCGCTGGGGAGGCAGAGCGCACAGGCTTAGGGTACGGGACCAGGCTAAGCAGGCTGTGGCCCTGGACCTCCCGCTCGGCGTAAGCCTTTTCCGGGGGAGACCATCTGGAGACACAGGCCCCCGAGCATTGGAACATCCGAGGTCCCAGGCGCATTGCACGTACCTCAAGCAACCCCACCTGCAGTCCAGTCAGCAAGGCTCCCACTATTGCTAAATCAGGGAAAAATGACAGCGCTCATGATAGATCACGAGCTATGGCGGGCTTACAACAATATCATAAAAATTAAAGATAATTTCTGAATTGACAAACCCTATACCAGGCAGGGAAACATTCTTTCATTGTGGTTTCTCATAAGATGGAGCAGACTTTACAAGGGGAATAACCCGGCCTGGGTGTTAGATGGGGTCGAGTGCACCTACTTAGGGTTCTGGACCAGGCTAAGCGGAATGTGCACTCGGAGCCCTATCCCCTTATCCTAAGTGCTGTCCTGAGACAATGTGTAACCTTTACAATGAAATAGCATTGTCCCAACCCTGGTCTAGGGGTAGAACTTACGGAGGTGCTCGATGTTCCATGGGTTGGGTAATCGCTGTCCATCCTCCGTAGCCAGGCGAACGCATCTTGGGAAGCAAACCTCTGTTACCCGGAAGGGACCCTCCCAGCTGGGGGAGAGTTTGTTAGACCCTTCCCGGGAGAGTATGCGGCGCAACACCAGGTCATCTACCTTTAGCTCCCTACTCCGCACGGTCCTCTGATGGTAGCGCCGGAGCGCCTTCCTGTATCGTGCATTTCGGAGAGCCGCTCGCACTCGTCCCTCGTCGACGAGGTCCAGGTCTTCACGCCGGAGCTGGTCCTGCGCGGCTTCGTCGTACCTCCGGGCACGGGGGGAGCCCATGGTAATTTCTGGGGGGAGGACGGCCTCTGCCCCGTACACCAAGAAGAAAGGCGTTTCCCCCGTGGCCCGGCTGGTTGATGTCCGGCTAGCCCACAACGCACACGGAAGCTCATCCACCCAATTTGCACCATGCTTCTCAAGGTGTGAGAATGTGCGAGTCTTGAGGCCCTTGAGGATCTCTGCATTGGCTCTCTCGACCTGCCCATTGCTCTCTGGATGAGCAACAGATGCATAGCAGTCTTGGATCCCCAGGTCCTCGCAGTATTCTTGGAACGTTGCACTTGTAAACTGGGTCCCGTTATCAGTAATGATTCTGTTCGGGACCCCGAACCGGTAGACGATCGACTTGATGAACTTTACTGCTGACTGCTTGTTGATGGTGACAACTGGGGTGGCTTCCGGCCACTTGGTGAACTTATCTACGGCGACTAGAGATGCCGGAATCCTCCGACGGCTCTGGTAAAGGGTCCCAGGATGTCCAACCCCCATACCGTGAATGGCCATGAGGGAGGGATCATCTGCAGCGCCTGAGCTGGTGTGTGGATCTGCTTGGCATGGAACTGGCACGCTTTGCATCTCTTTACCATCTCGGCGGCATCCTGGAGTGCTGTCGGCCAGTAAAAGCCATGCCGATAGGCTTTACCGACCAGCGTGCGGGAGGATGTGTGGTTCCCGCACTCGCCTCCATGGATCTCTGCGAGCAAGTCGCAGCCCTCCTCCCGGGTAATGCATCGCAGTAGGATGTCGTTGGTGCCACACCGGTAGAGATCCCCTTCCACCAGCGTGTACCTTTTAGCCATGCGAACAATCCTTTCTGCCAGGGCATGTTCTTCGGGAAGGATATTGTCTTTCAAGTAGTCCCGGACCTCCGAGATCCATGCATCGGGACTTGCTTGAGCCTCTGGATCTTGGGCGCCCGGTAGCTCGGAGCCCCCGGTGGCGCATACGATCCTTGGCGGACTCCATGGTAGCAGGGTCGCCGGGACTGCCAACTTCAAGGTGCTGGGCTCACCCCCTTCGCCCGGCTCGGCTGCCCGGGCGGTTGGTCGCGGTAACGTCCTTGCAAAGAGTACTTGGGGCACTGGGCCCCTGTGGAGGCCTTCGTTGACAGGTCGTCTACGACTGAGTTGTCGGCTCGGGGTACATGGCACAAGTCCAAGACTTCAAAGTCCTTCTCTAGCTTCCGGACATGCAGCAGATATGTTGCTAATTGAGGGTCGTTGCAGCTGCACTCTCCTTTGGCTTGCTTGATGATCAGTTGAGAATCACCTTTAGCCAGAAGCTGTCGGACATTGAGGGTCAGGGCAGTCTTCAGCCCAAAGATTAGGGCTTCATACTCTGCCATGTTGTTTGTCGTCTTGAAGTCGAGGCACACCATGTACTTGAACTGCTCCCCAGTCGGGGTGAGGAGCAGGACCCCGGCGCCGACCCCCTGCTTCTGCGAGGAGCCATCGAAGTAGAGCGTCCAAGGGGTCTCGGTGAAAACTGGAGCCTTGGGCACCGTTTCGCCGTTGTCCGGGCCCCCCGGGTTGCTTGGTGATGGGGTCCATTCGGCCAAGAAGTCCGCTAGTGCTTGGCTTTTGACGGCATGTCGAGGTAAGAACTCCAGCTTGAACTCAGCCAGCTCCGCTGCCCACTTGGCAATGTTGCCAGTCGAATTCGGGCTGTGGAGTACGGTTTTCATTGGGAAGGAGGTGACCACTGAAACCCGGTGAGCCTGGAAGTAATGCCGGAGCTTCCTCGACGCTATGAGCACTGCATACAGCAGTTTGTGTACCTCCAAGTATCTTGTTTTTGCTTCATGGAGGACCTCACTGACGTAGTAGACTGGCCGTTGGGAGGTCCAAACCCTCCCTGGGGGGTCCGGGGCTCCTTGCAATGCGTCTGCATCCTGGGGAATGTAGCTCCCAGGGTCTAGCTGGGCCTCCGTAGGCTGGGACCCATAAGGCACTTGGTCACTGGAACTTACAGCGGGGGGGTCTCTTCTAGGTTCGGGCCTTGAGGCTCGGCCTCCCCCCCTGGGGCTCCTTCTGGTGCTTGTTGCGGCAGTAGCTCCGGCCGCTCTGCAACCAAGACCATGCTGACCACTCCCGTTGTTGTAGTGATGTACAACAGGAGCGGTTCGCCGGGTTCTGGCGCCACTACAATGGGTAGCGTCGTCAGGTGTTTCTTGAGCTCCTGGAAGGCCGCTTCAGCTTCCTCAGTCCACTCAAAGGGGCCTAACTTCCGCAGAATCTTGAAGAAGGGCAGAGCCCGCTCGGCCAGTCTTGAGATGAAACGACTGAGGGCTGCCAAACATCCTGCAAGCTTCTGCACGTCCTTGATGCGGGCCGGCGGCCGCATCAGCTCTATCGCCTTGATCTTCTATGGGTTAGCTTTGATCCCTCGGTGCGATACCAAGAAACCAAGGAGCTTCCCTGCAGAGACCCCAAAGAAAAACTTGTCGGGGTTCAGCATCGTGCGTGTCGTGCGCAGCTTGCTGAAGACTCGGGCTAGGTTGTCTAATAGGGATGTGTTGTCCCTGGTTTTTATCACGATGTCGTCGACATACACCTCTACCAGGTCTCTAATGAGGTCCCCGAATGTCTTATGCATTGCACGTACAAAGGTGGGGAGAGCATTTTTGAGACCATAAGGCATGGAGACATAACAATACAGGCCGTCTACCAGTGTGTTCCTCATCTTACCTAGACATAGGTATTTGGTGAAAACCAGAATACGCATCTAGGAAACACAGAAGATCACAACCTGATGTTGAGTCTACTATTTGATCTATCCTAGGGAGAGGGAACGGATCCTTTGGACATGCCTTATTGAGGTTGGTGTAGTTGATGCACATCCGGAGCTTCCCGCCAGCCTTGGGAACAACAATAGGGTTGGCCAACCACCGTGGGTGGTGAACCTCCCGAATGAAACCAGCATCGAGCAGCTTCTTAATTACTTCACAGATGAAGTTCTGCCGCTCGATGGACTGTTTCCTGGGCTTCTCCTGTACCGGTCGGGCGTCGGGGTAGATCTTCAGATGGTGCTCAATCACCTCCCTGGGGATCCCGGGCATTTTTGATGGTTTCCATGCAAACACATCGACGTTGTCCCAGAGGAAGGTGATGAGCGCGCATTCCTATTTGCTGTCCAATTTCCCCGCGACACGGGTTGTCTGGGCAGCCTCGGAGCCAATCCTGACGACCTTCACGGGGACGTCGTCGTCGTTGGCAGGTTGCACTTGGGGTGCAGTAGTGGAGGCTCGTTGCGCGGGGCCTTGCTCTGGCCAACTCTCCTTCGAGCCTCCTGGGGCCGGAGCCCTCCCCGCTGCAAGTGCTTGGAGCTGCTCCAAGGCTGACACTGCAGCTGAGCGGTCCCCTCTGATCCTGAGGACACCGGAAGGCGTCGGCATCTTCAGGACGAGGTAGCCGTAGTGGTCTACAGCCATGACCTGTAGAGGGCTGGCCTCCCGATGGTTGCGTTGAAGGAGAGGTCGACGTCTGCCACGTCGAATAAGACGCTCTCCGTACGGTAATTCTCCGGGGTCCCGAAGGTCACCAGGAGGTGTATGTTACCATACGGGAGGATTTTCCCAGGTCTGACACCCGAGAACGGGCTCGAGGGTGTGAGCTGGGACATCGGCACCTGCAGCTTTCGGAAAGCCGTCGTGGAGATGAGGTTGAGGCCCACCCCTCCATCTATCAACACGTGAAAGACCTTCACGTTGGCGATGGTCGGGGACACCAGCAGCAGGAGCACTCCTGCCCCTGCCATGTTCTTCGGGCAGTCAGAAGTGTCGAAGCTGATCGTCGTGCTGATCCACTTGTGGTGGGGAGCCGGACTTGGGGCGGGGGCCACTGCAGCCACTGCTTGTCGCAGGGTTTTCACCGCGTTTCGGGATGTGGGTTCGGTGACTCCCCCGTAGATGACATGGAGGGTCTTGCGACGCTCCTTATCACTGCTGGAGTCGGAGTCGCCACCCTCGAAAACGGCCTTGACTGCCCGCTGGGGTTCCTGGAACCCCATCTCGCTGTCATCCTCCTTCTCAGGATCAGTCTTCTGCTTGCCCTCCCTCTAGCGGGGTGGTGCGCCCTCCTGGCGCTGCTGCCTCTATTTCTGTTCGTGGAAATGTTCCGCGAACCTCTTCACTTCCCGGCACTCGCTAGCACTATGGCTATTTGTACGGTGCACCGGGCACTTGAAGTCGGGTTCCTCAGGCTCAGGCGACTGCCTAGGGCGCTTGTCTCGACACGATGCCCGGGCTCCACCGGGTGCCGCAGCTGCCATTGCCTGGGCTCCAGGCTTTGGCCTGTTCTTGCCACTGCCCTTCTTCTTCTTCTTGCTGCTGCTCCTCGTAGAGGCTCCTTCCTCAGTCGGGGTGGCTTCCCTTGCTTCCGAGGATGGCTGGGAGTGCCAGTTGCGCCCCTCAGCTGCCCTGGCACATCTGTCTGCCAGGGAGAACAGCTCGGAGACATCACGCACCTCGTGCGTCGCTAGCTTCTTGAGCATCTTCTTGTCCCTCACACCTTGCCTGAACGCAACAATAACCGATGCGCTAGCAATATGAGGGATGGTGTTCCGTACCTGGGAGAACCGCTGGATAAACGATCGCAGCGACTCTCTAGCGCACTGTCTAACGGCGTGGAGGTCAAGCTCGGTGCCGGGGCGCTTGTAGGAACTGCCGAAGTTAGCCACGAACTGTCGACACAACTCATCCCAAGAGGTTATGGACCCTTGGGGTAGGTTCATGAGCCATGACCGAGCTGGGTCGATCAGGACGACGGGGAAGTAGTTAGCCATAATGGCCTTGTCGCCTCCTGCAGCTAGTATCACAGTGGTGTAGATCTGCAGGAACTCGCTCGGGTTGATGCTCCCGTCGTACTTCTCCGGCATGTGCGGCCGGAACTTTCGTGGCCAGACCACAAAACGGAGGTGAGGCGCTAGTGCTGCACACCCTTGGCTGGGGCTGACTGGTGCCGGCGGCGGCAGCGCATACCCCGGGTGAGCAGGCGGGCCTGCGTACACCTGGTGCTGGGCCGGTGTTGCATACGCCTGTGCAGGAGGCGCGATGTACGCCTGGTGCAGTGTAGGTGCGACGTACGTCTGGTGTGGTGGAGGCACAGCATGAGCCGGGGGCACGGGGCCCGGCACGCTGTAATCTGCCTCGAGGTTGCGCCGACGCTCCCTCTGGCGCTCGATGGTGACTCGGCAGTCCTCTCCGGCCCTGCGGCGCTACAGCCCGGTTCTCAGATCTGTTATTGAGATCCTGGTCGAGCGCGAGTCTGCCGTCCATCGGTCGATTGTCGATGTTCGCGACAATGACACATGCATCGGCTGGGCATGTGTCTCCCTCGACGGAGGCGCATTGAGTGCAGCGTTGACGAGGTGGTCGACGTCGTTGATCCACTGCTGAGCTGCTCCCTGAGGAGCATCCCCAGCAGGAGGGTTGTGGAGTAGCGCGCGCGCTGCCGCGAGTGCACTCTCCGGGCTTGCAGCCGGTGGCGCCGTGATTGCTGTCACGGCCGGAGTACGCCGTGGAGTGGCGTGTCGGCCCGCAGCCGGTGAAGTGACTGCAGGGCGATGCGAAGGTCCTGACCTTCCTGCCCTAGAGCGATAGCCTGCTCTAGAGCGGGATGACGCCTGATCCTCCGCCACTGTCTGTCTCCGCGACTGCGCCCTGGATGAACCGGCGTTGGATTGGTCATTCACCATTGCTGATGGTGGAGATCTTGACGGGGAAAAAGCCCCCTACCTGGCGCGCCAAATGTCGAAGGTCGTAAACGACACTTCCCTCGGACCTGCTTAGAGAGCAGCCCGCGGAGGTTCTTTGGATTCACGAGGGCTAGTCCCAGGAGATCGAACACAGCAGGGTGGTGAACACAGGGGATTTACGTGGTTCGGGCCGCCGGATCGTAATACCCTACGTCCATGGGAGGTAGGAGCTGGTCCTTCCCTCCTCAACGTGGCAGCCTCAGAGTCGGCCTCTTAGGCAGAGGCGGAGTCCTTAGCGGTTTTCTCCTGTGCGCGGGGGTACCCGGTCTGCAGGGTACCAACAGTATGTGTGCCCAGGATGCTTAACACACATACACAAGTGATTCACAAATGATAAACAAATAATTACCACAGAGCAAGATTACTTAAGTACTTTTATTACACAAACCATATTATCCTCGAATATAAACACTAATGAATATTAATGACAAGTTTGAACTAATGCAGCGGAAATAAACTAAACTGAACCAACTAAGCAGCATAAGCAAAGGGTATAGCGCAGCTCCAACACTCCACATGCAAAGATGACGGTAGACACTGCCTAGAACTCCGCACTATCATCGTTAAACTCCCAATCCTGACCTCCAACTGTTGGTGGGGGAATTGCAAGAGTGAGTGCATATCGTATTCAGCAAGTGTGGAAAGTATGACATGTAGCATATCCAAATGACGAATATAATAATGGCTAAGTGCTGAAAAGTACAATAAAACATTTGGAAAGCAATATAATATATGTATGTGAAGTAAATCCATCATAAACCATAAGTAATATCATAATATCAGTCCACAATTCATTACCATCATCCATATACCAGATTTCTCATTACCAATAACCATATCCATTGCCACAATTCATAATACCATCCATAACCAGTATCAAACCATAACCATAACCATAACCAACCAACCATCCCAAATTCCAAGTACCCTCTAATCATGTAGGTCATCCAGGCGCTCATAACCGGGAGCACGGCTATCATGATAGTTTATTAGACTCTGCAGAGTTTGTACCACTTTACCTACGTGTTTGTGATTTCATCACCCATCGGCGACTAAAGAACCTCTCTTATGCCAATTACACTTCCTTTGGTGTATGGCCAAGAGATCACAAAATAGCCTTTACCAAGGGATTACTAGCCTATTTTAGACCCCACTGAGGTTTCACCGGTGGTGATGCCTCTAACTGAGCACATCATCAACCAATGACCCCTTCTTGAGCCATTCGGATCCCAGGGTAGTCCCACCAATCATCAACAAACCCAATCCGACTACCCCTTCCCCGAGTATTCTTAATGGTCCAAATAGCACTGGCAAAGCCCTAATTAATCGGCTACGCCGCACCCATACTTTGCCTCGTGGTGGCAATGTAGTCTTGGATTATTCTCTCATGAACCGTTCCTTAGATCTAAAGCAAGCAAACCACTATAACATCCAACCCAATCCGCATTCCATGCTTGTTAGATCATCCATTACCCTATCATATTGACCAGTTCATATTAACCATAATCTCATTAATGCATAATTAAATGTGTAGTGTTGTTTTCCCATCCCAATTAATTAAACGAAGCAAATAAGTAAAAAGCCCTTCCCGACTCTCTACCATGTATTCCAGGTGACAAGGGTGGTTAAACAAATCTAGTAAACTTCCTATCACAGGATTCCCATCAAATTGACACATGCATGCATTTTTGCAAACAAAACATTTATTTTAGAAACGGGATCAATATGCTCAAGGACACTTGCCTTGCTCTTGGGATTTGTTTGGGTCAAAGCCTTCAACTCTTGGTGTTGAAGATCCTCTGCGGCACTCTCTAGCGCAAATCCATCTAATCCGCACAATAAACATACAAACAAGAAACACAATCAAAAAGTGCACAAACATTACTCAATATGACATGACATGCATGATTAATGCAAATGCAAGGTGGAACTTGTTAATGAGTCGCTTTTAATGATCACTAACTTGTTCTAATAGCTTTTAACAAGTTTATAAAAATTTGGAGTTAATTCGATCTGATTTTAGAATTAATTCAACACAATTTAGTTGCAAAATCAGACAAGTCCGCAGGAGTCCGGACTAGTCCGCACTGCGCAGGAACAACATATTAGGGTTTTCTAGATCTACGTGAATTTTGGAGATTTGGGTTGAATTCAAGTAAGGAAAAGGATGTAGAAGGTATACCAGGTGTTTAGGACTCTGAAGAATCAAGGATCTTCGAGGCAACACTTGGTTCTTGAATATCTAGGGTTGACGAAGAACTTGACGGTCAATTATCGAAGAACGTGAAGTTGATGGAGATCTTGACCCTCTTTCGTTTCCTCCTCTTCTTCTTCTTGCTTGGGACCTCCTTCTTCTTCTTTGGTGTCGGCTACTCACGAGCTAGGGTTTGGGTGAGGTGGAAAAGTGGCAAATAGATGTCAAGCCAAGGGGTGGGGTTGTTTATATAGAGGTGGAGACTAGGGTTAGATGGATTTCGAGTTTGAGATGACTAGGGGTCGGTTTGGAGTCCCACATGGGCTCTAAAAGAGTTAGGCACGACGTCCCTAGGACAACTTAACGTAAAACCCAAGAAACAAGTCGTGAAATAAGAGATCAACTCAGAGTCGCGATTTATCAGATAAGTCGGAAAAGGGTCAGACTAGTCCGAAGTTGGACAGAGGGAAATTGGACATGTCCGGACTGAACATTAGACAAGTCTGAACTTATCTAGAGGCGAAAAACACACAAGTCTGACCAAAATCGGACAAGTCCAACTTTAGTCAGAGGGAAAAACGGACAAGTCCACTAGAACGCTGGACTAGTCTAGATAAGTCCAGGGACTTAGCAAATTTTCAAGGATTATTGGAACATCTTACTAGTCCGCATTGGGCCGTACAAGTCCGAAAGTGTCCAAGGGAAAAATAGACTAGTCCGCAGAAAAATGGACAAGTCCGTTCAAAGTCAGAGAGAAATCGTACTAGTCCGCACAAAATCGGACTAGTCCGCACTTTCTAGAATTCTTAAGTGCGGTTTTGTTTCTAATTCATTTTAAACTTATTCCTTTTTATGTGAATTAATGTTAAACATGTATTATGATGGATGCAGGGCATGATGCATGAAAATGAGGGTGTTATGAACCTACACCCCTTAAAATGAATCTCGCCCTCGAGATTCGACGCGGAAGAGAAAAGATAGGGAAATTCCTTCTTGAGATCATCCTCCAACTCCCATGTTGCCTCTGGTTTTGTGTGATCCTTCCATTGAACTTTACACCATCTAATAGTCTTGTTCCTTGTGACTCTCTCCTTGGTTTCCAAGATTTTAACCGGTTTCTCGACATAAGTCAAATCTTCCTCTAGTTCCAATTCTTCCATTGGCACTTGTTCTTCCAGTACTCTCAAGCACTTCTTGAGCTGGGAAACATAAAACAAATCATGGACATCTGAAAGATGAGTTGGCATCTCCAGTTTATATGCTACTTCTCCCAGTTTTTCCATAACCTTGAATGGCCCAATGTAGTGAGGTGCTAGCTTGCCTCTTATATTAAACCTATTATGACATCTCATTGGTGACACCTTGAGGTATACGAAGTCTCCCGCTTCAAAGGCTAGTTTTCTCCGCCTATTATCCGCATAGCCCTTTTGTCTTGATTGAGCAACCCTCAAGTTTTCACGAATAATCTGGACTTGCTTTTCAGCTTTTAGCAGCACATCCGGACCAAATACTTGATTCTCCCCTGCCTCACTCCAAAACAAGGGTGTCCTACACTTCCTTCCATATAGTGCTTCGCATGGTGACATCTTCAAACTTGCTTGGTAACTATTGTTGTATGAGAATTCCGCATATAGCAAGCTCTTGTGCCAATTTTTCCCATGCTTCAAAGCACAAGCTCATAACATGTCCTCCAAAATCTGATTGGTCCTCTCAGTTTGTCTATCCGTTTGGGGGTGATATGCTGAGATGAAATTCAACCTTGTTCCCAAAGCTTCATGCATTTTTTTTGCCAAAACCTGGAGGTAAACTGAGAACCTCTATCCGACACTATTTTCTTCAGAACCCCATGTCGGCACATAATGTGCTCCATGTATAGCTCTACTAGCTTCGCAGTGGTATAGGTGGTCTTGATAGGAACAAAATGAGCTGACTTGGTCAATCGATCCACAATTACCCAAATTCAGTCATAACCGGACTGAGTACGTGGCAATCCAACTATAAACTCCATGCCAATCACTTCCCACTTCCATTCTGAAATATTTAATGACTGCAATAATCCGACTGGCCTTTGGTGTTCCGCCTTGACTCGTTGGCACACATCACACAACACTACGTATTCATCTATGTCCTTTTTCATGCTAGTCCACCAATAACATGTCTTTAAGTCCTTGTACATCTTCGTACAACCGGGGTGAATCGAGTATGATGAGTCATGTGCCTCCTTTAGTATTGTCTCCCGAATATGCTTCACATTAGGCACGACAATTCTTTTTCCAAGCCATGGAGTGCCATGTTCATCTTCATCAAATCTGAATTCTCTTCCCTCTTGGGTCCTTTCTTTGATCTCTTGAATTTCCTCATCCTTTGTTTGACCCTCTCGAATTTCTTGCTCCAAGGTCGGATTTAACTCCATCATTCCCATCTCATTTACAAATCCAAGTTTCAACCGTTCAAACTCCCTACATAGCTCGGATGGCAGCTCTCGAACTACGAGTTGATGACTTACCCCTTTTCTACTCAAAGCATCGACCACTACATTGGCCTTTCCCGGGTGATAGTTGATTCCTAAGTCATAATACTTGATGAGATCCAACCATCTTCATTGCCTCAAATTCAGATCCGTTTGTGTGAATATGTACTTGAGACTCTTATGATCTGTGTAAATTTCATACCTATGACCAAGAATGTAGTGTCTCCAAATTTTCAATGTGTGTACCACGGCTGCAAGTTCCAAATCCTGCATAGGATGATTCCACTCATGTTTTTTCAATTGCCTCGATGCGTAGGCAACCACTTGACCTTCTTGCATGAGCACACATCCAAGTCCTTGTCTTGATGCATCACAATAAATGTCAAAACTCTTGCTCACGTCCGGCAATATCAAAACTAGGGTTTTGGTTAACCTCTTTATTAGCTCCTCAAAACTATTTTGACAAGTTTCAGTCCATCGGAAAGCCTTTTGTCTCATTAGCGATTCCGTCATTAGCTTGGCTATCTTAGAAAAGTCCTTGATGAATCGACGGTAATATCCAGCCATTCCAAGAAAACTCCTTATTTCCTTTACATTCTGCGGTGGCTCCCACTTTAGCACATCTCTCACTTTTCCTGGGTCAACCGATACTCCTCCTCCTGAGATGATATGACCCAGAAACGACACCTCTTTCAACCAAAACTGGCACTTGCTAAACTTGGCATACAATTGGTGCTCCCTCAATTTCTGCAATGTAAGCCTCAAGTGGTCCTCATGTTCCTTCTCATCCTTCGAGTAGATCATAATGTCATCAATGAACACCACTACAAACTTTTCCAAGTACTCCACGAAGACCTTATTCATGAGTTACATGAAGTAAGCAGGCTCATTTGTCAATTCAAAGGACATCATTGTGTACTCATATGATCCATATCGTATCCTGAAAGCTGTCTTGGGTTTGTCCGATGGTCTAATCTTCATTTGAAAATAGCCTGACCTCAAATCAATCTTAGAGAAGACACAAGCACCCTTCATCTGATCATACAAGTCCTCTATACAGGGCAAGGTATACTTGTTCTTGATTGTCACCTCATTGAGATCTCAGTAATCCACACACATCCTTTGTGACACATCCTTCTTGTCCACAAATAGAACGGGCGCTTCCCAACGTGAAGAACTAGGGCGAATAAAACCTTTCTCTAGTTGCTCTTGAATCTGTTCTTGGGCTCGGCTAATTCCTTAGGAGGCATCCTATATGGCTTCTTAGCTATAGGTGCAGCTCCAGGTATTAAATCAATAACAAACTCAATGTCTCGATCAGGTGGCATACCTGGCAACTCATCCGAAAACACATCCAAAAATTCGCACACCACTGAATCTCCTCAACTGCGGCACCGTCCATATGATCCAGCTCCAATTGCTTTGGTGCGTGTTGAGATGCTTCAAATTCTACAATGATCCCTTCTTCATTGGTCAACTTCACCGTCTTCGTGGCACACTCAATAACTCCATTATGTTTCCTCAACCAGACCATACCAAGTATAATGTCCAAACCTTGAGAATCCAAGACAATGAGGTTGGCGGAGAAGTCTACCCCCTTATTCTAAGGCTTACTTTTGGACATACTATATTTGTCCTTATCTCTCTTCCAGGAGACTTAACCAATAGAGTAAACTTCATATGAGAGATAGACACACTATACTTGGCAACATATCTCGATGCAATGAACGAATGCGATGCTCCAGAATCAAATAACATAGTCGCCGGGTTAGAGTTTGCAAGAAACATACCAATGACCACGTCATCCGCTTGTTGCGCATCCTCCGTAGAGACGTGGTTCACATTGCCACGAGCAAAATTCTGTTGTCCACGATTTCCTTGCGGCGCTCCTCCATTGGGTCTTGGGTTTTGCCTCAGCACATTGCTTCCTTGACCAAGGCCTGACTTAGGACATTGATGCGCAAAGTGTCCAGTTTCTCCACAAGTATAGCACTTCTTTGCTGCAACAGAATTTGGACCAGGAAAGTTGGCATGAGGTGCAAAAGGCATTGGAGGCCTAAGTGCTTGCATAACAGGGCACTGCTGCACAAACTAAGTTGGGCACGGTGCATAACCACGGTGATGAGCAGGCGCTGAGGAGCTGAAATAAGGCACATTAGGCGGTGCAAAGCGAGGGCGCACGTTATTTCCTTGTTGCTTTCCTTGATATGGCGCCTTCCTCTTGTTGTCTTGATCCATATCATGAACCTTGTTCTCCACAACAATTGCTTTGTCCACAAGCTTCTGGTAGTTGGCATAATCACAATTTAGGAATTGCACTTGGATTTCAATGTTCAAGCCTCATGAACAAGTATTGCTTCTGGCTATCCCGACTCACATCCTCAGGCGCATATCTTGAAAGTTGAGTGAATTTATTAAGATACTCACTCACGCCTGACCTTCCTTGCCTTAAGTTTTCAAACTCTTGCCTCTTCAAAATCATATCTCCTTTCGGCACATAATGAGAACGGAAGCTCTCCTTGAATTCAGCCCAAGTAATCCTCTCTTAGTTCTCATGGGCGTTGCATAGTGAATCCCACCAATCAGCAGCTGCTCCAACTAGTTGATGAGAAGCAAATAGAACCTTCTCCTAGTCACTGCATTGAATGATAGCCAGTTTCTTCTCTACGGACTTCAACCAATTATCCGCATCCATAGGGTCAGCAGCTTGAGCAAAGGTTGGCGGTCTGGCCCTATGAACTCTCCCAACCGGTTATGAGGAGGTGGGGGTGGCGGTGGAGGCATGTGGGGCTGATTGTTGATGTTACCAGCGTGCAGTTGTCCCATAGTCTGTATCATGGTCTGCATCAGCTGGTTTTGCATAGCCAAAAACTGCTCAATGTTGATAGCTCCATGAGCAGGTCCTTGTCTATTGTTGTTCTGAGGTGCTCCATTGTTCTACACCTCATCATTGTCATCCCTCTGGTTGCGAGTCCTCACCATCTGAAGAAAAGCAAGAGATAAGAATTTGGAAAATGTCCCCAACTATATGCATCAAGGGATATAAAACTAAACAACTACCTACACTAGCGTACGTGGATATGGCAATGCTAAAGCATCCCAAATCCTCTATTAAGAACACAAGCAAACAATATATAGCAAACATCACACCAAACAAAAACACCTCGATTCCTGAGTGCTCCTATGTGCTCTAAAGTGTCCATTCTATCTAGGTTGCATCCTACGGTCAACCTGTGGCTCTAATACTAATTTGTGACACTCGGTTCCGAAAATGAACCAAGTGCAATGTATGTGTGCCCAGGATGTTTAGCACACATACACAAGTGATTCACAAATGATAAATAGATAATTACCACAGAACAAGATTAATTAAGTACTTTTATTACACAAATCATATTATCCTCGAATACTAACACTAATGAATATTAATGACAAGTTTGAACTAATGCAGCAGATAACTAAACTCAACCAACTAAGCAGCATAAACAAAGGGTATAGCGCAGCTCCAACACTCCACAGGCAAAGCTGACGGTAGACACGGTCTAGAACTCCGCATTATCATCGTTAAACTCCCAATCCTGACCTGCAACTATTGGTGGGGGGATTGCAAGAGTGAGTACGTGTCGTACTCAGCAAGTGTGGAAAGTATGACATGTAGCTTATCCAAATGACGAATATAATATAGGCTAAGTGCTGAAAAGTACAATAAAACATTTGGAAAGCATTATAATATATGTATATGAAGTAAATCCATCATAAACCATAAGTAATATCATAATACCAGTCCATAATTCATTACCATCATCCATATACTAGATTTCTCATTGCCATTAACCATATCCATTGCCACATTTCATAATACCATCCATAACCAGTACCAAACCATAACCATAAACGTAACTGTCGGTACCCTGGGTACTATATACCCCTTGAGATTGCAAAGATATCAAGGGAAAGTCACCCACTTGATTTGAAGACCTTCGGAGGCCCACATGTCAGACATGTCCGGACCCACTTCTCCAACATGGTTAGCCCTAGGGTCGCCACGTGTACTATCAAACCGGAGCTACCGCCCGCAAGGGAGGAAGCTCCGAACTATGTACTGAAGTGGCATCCCCGGACCTAACCCCAGACCGAGGGAAGCTCCGGTGTTGACATGTGTCAGCTAACCCCGGAACTATCTGTTCTCCACAGCGTGCCCCTGTGCTGCCATGTGTCCAACCGTCGGACTTCACCCTCTAACCTCCAGAAGACCCCGCAACGGCTCCGGATCTTCAAAGGGGAATCGAGGACTTCAAGACCCGATTAAGTGTCATTAATACCATATTAATGACACTTAATCGGACGACCTTAATACCAGTAACGGGTTGTCAAAGCCCATTACACGGTCATTAAGGGCAATTAAACGTGTTGAAGAGGTATCAACACTAGTAAACGCCAGGGCCACATGTCGGGCCAGGCTAATTTGTAACGGCCTGCCCTTATACTATAAAAAGACAGGCCAACGACGTTTACACACACGCGAGATAGACGTTGAGACACGCTCGAGAGACGTTCAGACACACTGACACACTTGCTACATCCAATACAGCATCAACACATCCCGTGGAGTAGGGTATTACGCTCAGGCGGCCCGAACCACGTAAACTCTTGTGTCTCCTGCGTCATTTACAATTCACCTTCTTGAATCTCCGCGCGCCCACACCGAACATCAAACTCCTCTAACACTTTAGTAGTGTCGGGAGATCTGCCGGTTCCAAACCACTGACATTTGGCGCGCCAGGTAGGGGCGCCTGAGATTTTGAGAATGGTGAACTCAGCTGCTGGATCATCCAACGGTCAACCTGCTGCTAAGGCTGTTGGGGGCAATCCCTCCAATATGCAGCCACCCGCAGGAGCCTCAGCACCAGCAGGAGTCACACTCCCACCACCACCGCCTCCACCAGCAAATCAAGCTGGGCAATGCGATGGTGCACCGGCGTCAATCACTGCGTCGACAAATCATGACAACCCGGAACATGCGCTCCATGCAGTGCGTGCTCTTCTCCAATGCCCACCACCTCCGGATGCATCTCGGGATGCACTGGAACAGTGGAGGGCCGATGTGGAACATTTGGTTGCAGCAGCAGCCGAACGCCTCAGCAACCAGGGTCCTCCTCCTTCAGGACGAGCCCCGTCGCAGCGGTGGACTTTGTCTGGTAGACTTGGTCCGCACGTTTCCAATAGCAGGAGACGTGCTGCATCACAACAAGTGACATCATTGCCCTCCGGGGCACGACGCACTCACACGGTATCCAGGCTCTCAACTCATGACCTCCGGGCGGAGCTTGATCGCCGATACCGCCAATAAGACGGCCGAGTCCATATTGAGCGTGCTCGTGAAAGACGGGAAGCTCAGAACCTTTCTGCTCCTGAAGGAGTAGGAGGAGGTTGTTCAGCTCTGGCCATACATCTGCGTATGGTCAGGTGGCCACAGAAGTTCCGGCCTCACCTTCCGAAAAATTCGACGGGACTGTCAATCCTGCCGAATTTCTTCAGATCTACTCCACTGCAATCTTGGCAGCTGGAGGAAACGAGGCCGTGATGGCCAATTATTTTCCAGTGGCCTTAACTGGGACCGCCAGGTCCTGGTTTATGAGCCTTCCACCCAACTCTATCAACAGTTGGGAGGAGCTGTGCCGGCAGTTCACCGCCAGCTTTGGGAGTTCATACACCCGACCAGGCACTGAACTGGACCTTTTTGCAGTCATGCAAAAAGGGGGAGAATCCCTGCGATCATTCATCCAGAGGTTCTCTCAGGTACGAAACACTATCCCTTCTATCTCTAGCGCCTCTGTCATTGTGGCATTCAGACAGGGTGTACGGGACAAGAAGATGCTAGAGAAACTGGCGATCAAGGAGATCACCAGCGTCACGGAACTCTTCAGCTTGGCTGACAAATGTGCCAGAGCTGCGGAGGGCCGTGAGAGGCACTCCAAACCAACCCCGGAGGGTCACAAGAAATCCTCCAAAGAAGAAGCCGCTACTTCCGGGAACGGCAAGAAGAAGAAAAAGACCAACGGCAAGAAGCCGTCGGCCGATACATCCAATGTTGCAGCTGCTGCAGCTCCAGGTGGCCGGGGGCCACGCCCCGAAAAGCGACCTCGACCGTCTTCTGAAGACAGTAGCAAGCCCAAGGTGTGGTGCCCAATTCACAAAACGGGCAGCCACAGTTTGGAAGACTGCCGGGAGGTCCAAAACCTTGCCGAGCGCTACAACAAGCGCCGGGAAGAATCTCCTTTCTGATAGAGGGAAGGAAAGCAAAAAGTCGACGAAGCTCCAGCTGAAGAGGAGTTAGATTTTCAGGATCCCAAAAAGGTCCTGAAGGCCGTTTACACCTCCGTCGACGATGATTCTGACGTCTCTGACAACGAGCGTCAGAAGACCATGAACACCATTTTTGGTGGATCATGGGACATCACCTCCCGCCGCGTCATCAAGACTATGCATCGGGATATGGCTGTTGTAGCTCCTACAGTCAGGTCGGAACCTCATCAGAAGTGGATGGACACAGCCATCACTTTTGATGCTTCGGATTGCCCTCGGAGCATGGTTGGAACAGGTCAGTTACCTTTGATGGTATCTCCTACCATCAACAACATCCAGCTCCACCACGTCATGGTAGACGAAGGTTTGGGGCTTAACCTCATAAGCTTCGAAGCTTTTACTAAGCTTCAACTCCGACCTTCGGATCTCCACCCATCTCGACCTTTCTCCGGAGTAGGTCCGGGGGCCATTACCCCACTCGGAGCTATTACTCTCCCCGTTACCTTCGGGACACGGGAGAAGTATCGTACCGAGAAGTTGGTCTTCGACGTCGCTCAGATCAACTTACCCTTCAATGCCATCTTGGGTAGGCCTGCCCTGTACAAATTCATGGCAGCTGCTCATTATGGTTATCTGGTGTTGAAGATGCCAACGCCAGTATGCGTTCTCCGGATCCGCGGAGATCGTACTGCTGGAGTAACTGCTCTGGAAGAACTCCATGCACTCACCACGGCGCAAGAGGAGGACTCCAGGCAGGAGCAAGCTCCAAAACCCCCGAGCATTCGTCAACGAGGCTCGACTTCTGCACCTCACGTGCAGCCAAGCGGCGACACCGACATTCCCGTCAAAGTCGTCCAAATTGGTTCCGATGCCGCTCAGACCACCCGTATATCGGGGGGATTGAACGACAAATAGGAACTCGCGCTCATCACTTTCCTCTGGGCTAACGTCGACGTGTTTGCCTGGCAACCGTCACAAATGCCTGGGATCCCCAGGGAAGTGATTGAGCACAATCTGAAGATCTACCCCGACGCCCGGCCTGTGCATCAGAAGCCTCGGAAGCAATCCGTAGAGCGACATAACTTCATCCGACAAGAAGTGAAGAAGTTACTCGAAGCTGGATTCATCCGAGAAGTCTTCCATCCAAAATGGTTGGCAAACCCAGTCGTTGTGCCCAAGGCCGGCGGGAAGCTTCGGATGTGCATCGACTACACCACACTAAATAAGGCATGTCCAAAAGATCCATTCCCACTACCTAGAATAGATCAGATAGTGGATTCCACCTCCGGGTGTGAATTACTGTGTTTCCTAGATGCATATTCCGGGTATCATCAAATCAGGATGTCTAGGGAAGATGAAGAGCATACCGCATTCATCATAGTAGATGGATTGTACTGTTATACAGCCATGCCCTTTGGTCTCAAGAATGCAGCTTCAACTTTTGTACGAGCTATGTACAAAACTTTTGAAGAACTCATTAGAGACATAGTGGAAGTGTACATCGATGACATCGTGGTCAAGGTCAGGAACAAGGAGTCACTCCTTGACACCTTACAGGCTGTCTTCGATAAGCTGCGGGCCACCCGCACAAAGCTAAACCCAGACAAGTGTGTCTTCGGGGTTAGCTCCGGAAAACTTCTCGGTTTCCTGGTAAGTCACCGGGGCATAGAAGCTAATCCGGCAAAGATTAAGGCCATTGAAGACATGCGGCCACCAACCCGCATCAAAGACGTCCAAAAGTTAACTGGATGTATAGCAGCCCTCAGCCGGTTCATTTCAAGACTGGCAGAATGGGCACTCCCCTTCTTCAAGTTATTGAGGAAGTCCGGACCATTTCAATGGTCCGAAGAAGCATAGAAGGCATTCCAGGAGATGAAACAGTTCCTCACCACCCTACCAATTTTGGTAGCTTCGAACCCTGGTGAGCCTTTGTTGCTTTACATTTCAGCAACTGACGAAGTCGTCAGTATGGTTCTGGTTGCGGAGAGACCAGAGCTACCTCATACTCAGGAATCCAGGCCCCTTCGGGAGGGTACGGAGGTACCTGAAAGCGAGTCTGGGCCCCAGCTCCCAGACTCGAATCCACAAGATGTCACTTCAGGAGACCCAGACCCCTCTGGGAGGGTCCAGGTCACTTCTGAAGAAGACCCGGGTTCCTCCAGCCAAGACCCGGAGGTCCCCGAAGAAAATCCGGATTCCTCCGGGACGATCCGGGTCAGTGAAGAGGAAGCTCCGGACCCCTCCGGGAGGGTCCGGACCATTCAGCGCTCGGTGTACTTCATTAGTGAAGTACTACATGATGCCAAGACTCGATACCTAGAGGTGCATAAGCTGCTCTATGCAGTCCTTATTGCCCCCAGGAAGCTTCGCCATTACTTTCAATCTCACAAAGTCTCAGTGGTGACCTCTTACCCACTTCGAGCAATCTTGCATAATCCCAATTCAACTGGGAATATTGCAAAGTGGGCAGCGGAATTGGCTGAATTTGATCTTGAATTTATTTCAAGGCAAGCAGTCAAGAGTCAAGCATTGGCAGATTTTGTGGCAGAATGGACTCCCTCTCCATCAAACCCTGGGGGCCCCAGTGAGCAGAAGACGAAGCATCAAGCTCCAGCCTTCACCGAGCCTCACTGGACCCTCTACTTCGACGGCTCCATGCAGAAGCAGGGGGCCGGAGCTGGAATCCTTCTCCTTGCACCGACCGGGGAGAAGGTGAAATACATTATACACCTTGACTTCAAGGCGACCAACAACATGGCAGAGTACGAAGCGCTCATCTACAGACTAAAGGTGGCACTGTCATATGGTGTTAAGCAACTGCTGGTCAAGGGAGATTCGCAGCTCATCATTAAGCAAGTGAGGGGTGAATGTTCCTGCAATAATCTCCAGCTAGCTGCTTACCTCCTTGAAGTCCAGAGGCTTCAGAAGGATTTCGAAGTCCTAGATCTGAACCATGTTCAGCGTGCCCATAACGCTGAAGCTAACGAACTCTCGACGAAAGCGTCAACCGGAGCTCCGGCTCCTGACGGAATTTTTGTCCGGAGGTTGTCAAAGCCAACAACTCAGCCTGCCGAACTGAGCGAAGGGGGCGAGATCAGCATCCCGAAGCTAACGGTCCTGATGGCCCTGTTACCATGGAAGCCATCAAGGGTCGTAGGTGCCGCCGGGAGCTCCGAGCAACCCAGCACGCAAGACTCAAAAGCTCAATCTAGTTCCGATGCATGGATCTCGGAGATCCGGAGCTACTTGAAAGACAACATCCTTCCTGACGATGATGTATCCGCTGACCGGGTAGTCAGATTGGCTAAAAGATACACGCTGGTAGAAGGGGATCTCTACCGGCGTGGTGCCAATGGCATCCTAATGCGGTGCATCATAAGGGAAGAAGGCTGCGAACTCCTCGCAGAAATCCATGGAGGCGAGTGTGGGAACCACGCGTCTTCCCGCACGCTGGTTGGTAAAGCCTTTCGGCATGGTTTCTACTGGCCTACAGCACTCCAGGATGCAACTGAGCTGGTGAAGAAATGTGAAGCATGTCAATTCCATGCAAAGCAAATTCACACACCAGCTCAACCCCTACAAATGATACCTCCTACATGGCCTTTCGCTGTGTGGGGGATGGACATCTTATGACCTTTCCCAAGAGCCGTCGGAGGTTACAAGTTCCTGTAAGTCGCCATTGATAAGTTCACCAAGTGGCCGGAAGCAACTCCAGTTGTGACAATCAACAAGCAATTTGCTATCAACTTTTTGCAGTCCATAGTATGCAGATATGGAGTCCCAAACAAAATCATCACTGATAATGGGACCCAATTCACAAGCTCTGCATTCCAAGGATATTGCGAAGACCTCGGCATACAAGTTTGTTACGCCTCCGTAGCTCACCCAGCAAGCAATGGCCAAGCCGAGAGAGCAAATGCTGAAATCCTTAAAGGACTCAAGACGCGCACATATGAGCGCTTAAAAAAACATGGAGCTAACTGGATTGAAGAGCTTCCGCCCACTTTATGGGCCAACAGGACATCTCCAAACCGGTCAACTGGAGAGACACCCTTCTTCCTGGTGTACGGATCTGAAGCAATCCTTCCTCCGGAAATCACCTTGGGTTCACTCCGGGTCCGGACCTTCGACGAAGCCACGCAGGATCAGCTCCGGCGTGAAGACCTAGACCTCCTTGAGGAGGGAAGGTGCCAAGCAGCTGTTCGGAATGCCCGATATCGCCAAGCCCTACGGCGTTATCATCAGCGGCATGTACACAACCGACAGCTCAAGGAAGGCGATCTGGTGCTACGGAGAATACAATCCAGAGAAGGGTTAAACAAACTCTCCCCCGGCTGGGAGGCACCCTTCCGAGTGATTAAAGTATCCCGTCCCGGAAGCGTTCGCTTGGCTACCGAGGATGGGACACCTCTCCCAAATCCTTGGAACATCGAGCACCTCCGTAAGTTCTACACTTAATACCACGGAGGTGAGTCTTGAGTAACTTGATGTGTATGTTATAGAGTCATTGTACAAAGTCGGGTAGTTCCTCCGGGAGAACAGCCGGACCTTCCCCGGAAGGTCCACAAAGTTCATGCAACACTTGTCACAGTCTCAGAACTAAGAGTGTGGGAAGGTCCACAAAGTTCATGCAACACTTGTCACAGTCTCAGAACTAAAAGTGTGGCTAGCTACCCTGGGACAAACAAGAAATTAAACACGCTTAGCTTGGTTCTGTACCCTAAGAGTGTACTTGTTTCCCTTGTACCCCGGATCTATAATGAAAGACATCTTCAGGTGAAACAGACTCCACGTGCATTCATTTTGTACAGGCTCAACATTTTTATTTTTTATTTTTCTCTTTCTTGTCTATAACAAAGACGCGCAATTCTTAAAAAAAATTTAGTTCGACCGGTTCATATACGATTCGAGTTGTATTGTCTATTCTTTTGAATTCAAATATTGTTCATGGCTCACTCGCCTGAATGTCGCCAAGCCAATCTAGGGCCAGAGTGTGCTATCGACTTAGCCTGGTCAAGCACCTTAAGTACGCCACTCTACCTACACCCCGGCAGGCCGAAGTAAGGCGAGTCCAAATACAATTGAATCTGAATGAAAAGGCAACACATTCGATTGTGTTAAGAATCACATTTGACCTAAAACTTTCTCGAGAATCGTAAGCCGCGACGAAGTTATAGGCAAGAAACGAATTTTACTATTTTTCTTGACTTCAGTGTGCAGGAAAAATAAAATACACGTTAATGGAGAAAAGCCGGAGCTAACAAAGCTTCGACTCCTCTAGATGGCTTGTAATCGATGTTAACAAGCATCACCGGAGCAACCAAGCCCCGGTAAAGCTAGGGGGGTCAGTCGTTGACGTAAAAGATGGTGAGAAGACCCCACAAGTGGAGTCTGCTGTCGACAAGTTACGTGTTGGCAAAGGTCAGTGCCGGAGCTGCTAAGCTCCGACACCCCGGAGGACTAACTGTCGATGCTCTATGCGTTGATAGGGACTATTACCGGAGCTACTAAGCTCCGACAGTAGTCGGTTTGACCTCAGGGGGCCTTCACCATCAAAGACTTCGGACCTACGCTCTACAAGTTAGAAGAAAATGAGTCTTCAACAAAACATAATATCCTCTTGGTACATGTTCACAATCAAATTGTGTACATCTACCAGGGGGCCAAGTGAAGACAAAAGTGTTGAAGACAAAAAGTGAATTCACAAAAATTTGGGGATTTCATTCATCTGGAGACAAGGGATTACAAAATTGAGGAAGAAGATGAGAGGATACAAGTGGGAACTACGGAGATGGTCCTAGACCCTATGGAAGAATTGAGCGACCTTCTGGGCAACCTCTGACACGTTGGCTCGGGCAGCTTCCCCTTCTCCTTCGACGGGACCTTCAAGCACCGGGTCCAGAGGAAATTGGGAGTTCCAGCTGGTGTAGCACGTCAGCACGTACTCTGCGACGTTCCTCGCCAGGGATTGCCCCTCAACCTCCAATTGGTTCACGATGACATCACCCACCTTGGAGAGCTTGCTACCTGCCGAGCTCAATGCCTGCGGCGCTAGGTCCGGCTCCGGCTCTGGATCATTCGGGCGCACGGGACTGAAGCCCATTGGTGTCAGCGGTCGTTGGCCTTGCCCAGGAACTCCCAAATTTGTAGGGAGTCCGCAGTCCTCAAGCCTTTCAATTCTTCCAAAGATCTTCTGGCCGCCACCAGTTCGGAATTCTCACGGGCGAGGCGCTCAACTTCTTTGGCGTTTTCCTGAATCTTCTCAGCAACACGCTTCTCGAGTTTTCCGATCTCCTCCTCCCAGGGGTGGATCTTGTTCCAACGGTCGACCAAGTCCTTCTCCCTGCCCCTCACTTTCTTTTCCCTGGCAACGAGGGCACACTCCCGTTCATGGAGCTCCTGCCCTCGCACCCAGGCTCTTCTCCTCCTCTACGCACCGCTCTTCCAATTTCTTGGCGCGCTCCTCAAGGCCCTTGTCAGCTTGAGCCACCTTCTCAGAGAGCTCCTCCTCCCTCCTTAGGACGTCATCCCGCAACTCTAGGAGTTTCTGCTCTTCATCTTCGAGCCATTTCTCCCTCTCTTCAAGTGCCTCTCGGCGCTTGATGAGTGTAGTGTTAATGGCCTCAAGCCTTTTGTGGCGTTCATCGGCCGCACTATTGGTTGCTTTGGCCTGATCGTAGATCTCCCGGGATTGAGCGTCGAGGGCGCGAGTCATACTCTCCCTGTCATCCAATAATTTACCCCAATACTCCAGGCGGACTTTCTCCCGTTTGATCCACTCTTTGTCATCTGCTAGCCTTGACTGCGCCAGCTTGGTCTCGAAGTAGAGCCGTTTACGCCACCTCCTAAGGGTTTGGCGCTCCTCTTCAAGAGCCTTGCTGTCATGGAAGAAAGCCAGCTGAACTTGACGCAGATTGGAACATGCGTTGTCAATGGACAGTGACAACGGGATAGGTTCCGGACCTGCTGGGGTCTCCTCCGCTGGTTCCAACCAGGTCTTCATTCACCCCCTCAGACAAGGAGCCAGCGACTTCACCAGGGCACTCCGGCTCAGCTGTGGGTACCTCCGACGTCATCACTTCCGGAGCAGGGGCCGCTTCTGGCTCCGGCCTTGGCACCTCCTCTGATGGGGGCTCGAGCTCCGACACTTCTGTATCAACCGGCTCGGGAGCCGGAAGATCTTCATCTTCAATCGGCCCTGCAGCCGGAGCTCCAACAACTACCGGCTCTATGGCCGGTGCTTCTGAGGTAGCCGGCCCAACCGCCGGGACTTCCTCAACATCCAGTGCGCACGCCGGGACTTCAATCACCTCCGGCTCGACCACCGAAGCTTCGACACTTTCCGGCTCTAGGGACGGAATCACAGCTTCTTCCGGCTCAACGGCCGGAGCTTCCATCATCTCAACACCAGGACCCGGAGCTTCAACCTCCGGGACAGGTGCCGCTGGCGCACCTTTACTCCCGCGGTCCGGCGCTACCACGGGAGCCTCTAGGGATGAGTCGAGGTCCATCACCACGACAGCCGGCGCCGGAGCTGTCGCAGCTTCAGCCACCACTTGGGACGGCACCGGGACAGGAGCAGAAGCTTCCACCCTCATGGCTTCAGCTGCTGTGGCTGAGGGTGAAGCCCCACTCCCCTTCTTGGGGACGCTGCAGATGATGAACGAAGAAACTTAAAAAATAGTTACTACAATTAGAACAACTATCCAAGGTAAATATTAAAAATTACCTTGGGAGGCTTCCACACCAGCTTGCGCGGAATCTTTTTTCCGGGCGTTCTGGGCTGGTCATAGCCGGCGTGGAAGCTCCAGAAGGCCCCCCCGGAACTCGTCGCGGCCACGGGTGTTTCCCGAGTCGAGGCCCCCCTCGATCAGGAAGAACCCCCGGACCTAGAGGCCTCCACCGGCCCAGGTGCTAGAGTCGCATGCCCGGAGCTAACACCCCGGGAGGACCCCACTGCGGGAACAAACGGGCGTCGGGAGGACCCCACTACGGGAACAGTCGACGTAGTTGTAGAAGACCTTCCCCTTCGGGGAGAAGGAGCAGACGCAGAAGTAGCGGGCCTGACGGACCTTCCGTTGGCGTACTGCGACTTCCTCTTCCGGCTCACGGGTTCATCCGCCAGCTCCTTGCCCTTGCCAACCACCTCTTCCCTCGGCTTCGGAGCAGGGTCGAAGCCATCCTCGGGCATTCCAGGGATCACTACCCTGGTGGTTGATCTTCTCTCGACGACACCAAGGTCGTCAAGCACGGGCATCTTCCGCCAGAGCTCCCTGCTGAACTCCACTTCCACGTTCAGAGGAAGAAAAGCTGATGGCAGAGTCAAGTCGTCACCATCGACGTCGATGCCGTTCTGGAACTTCTTGAGGTCGAACTCCAAGGTTTTCCCCACCATGTTGGACTTTAACCCGGTCTCGACCCGGTCATCGTCCATCACGCTGTTGAGGGCCCATGCGAGTTTCTCTCTCCTCTTCAGCGGCGCCCACCTGTTGACCAAGAAGTTGCAAAACACCGTCTGAGGAGTCAATCCTGCCTCCACGCATTGGCGGATCCTGGTCAAAGCAGGGTTGAAGGCTTCCACCAGCATCGGAGCTTCACTCTAGATTGTCGTGTCGATGCTGGGAAGGCCTTCGGGCAGCTCCAGCCTCTTGTGATCCTCCACCCGGACGACTATCCAGTCCTTCTTCCAGTCATCCCACTTCCCAGAGGGAAATTACCGGAGGTACTTGAATGGGCACTTCTTGCGCTTCACGAAGTAGTAGAAGCCAAGGTACTCATTGCTCCTGCCGGTGGTATGGACGGTGAAGAAGGTCCAGAAGAGTTCAATGCAGGGGGGGATGCCCACCCACATCTCACAGAAGTGGACGAAAATGGACACAAGAAGAATGGAGTGGGGGCCGAGATGATACAACTGCAGACCATAAAAGTCTAGCAGCATCAAGAAAAAGGAAGAAAAAGGTGGGATCAACCCCACCATGGCGTACGAGGAGAAGTACACCATTTCGCCGGCGTGCTCCTTCTCAAACGGGAGCTCTCCACCGGCGCGGACCAAGCGGTTGAAGAAGTCCGAGGACCATCCCATGAGGGCCCGGACCTTCTTCAGGTCGCCGTCGGTCTTCAAGCGACTCTCGCGGAGACCCAACTCAATCGCGGCACGGCTAGGCAAGAGAAGAAAAGCGAAGCACAAGTTGGGAGTTTGAGTGCAAGATCAGATGGGAGGCGTAAAGAGCCCCAAACGGTGCGCGCTTTCCTTCTTAAGTAAACCCTCGCGACGCTTGGATGGAAACCGCAGAGAAGTCGAAGATACCACTCAAAAATTCCACCGAGCCGATGACAAGAGGGCCCGGGACTACCCCGACGATCAAGTCGAGGTTCTTACCCAGGCGAACGGTTGTCATCATGAGGCGGGAAGCCCGAAGGTGGCGACCTGACAAGGCGCGCAGAACTGATACAATTTTCATATCGGGAACCGGCGATCTTCAATTGTGTGAGATCCGCACGCCAAAGATCTCACCTGCCGAACACGGGATATGCCACGCGGCGAAGATTTAACTCCGGACCATCGCCAACGGCACATCCGAAGACCTTTGAAGACTCAGTTCAAAAGTCGAAGGATGGACCCACCTCCGGCGGAACAACTTCATCCAAGGGTTCTTCCCCGGAGGTGGGCCCAGGGGGCCACTGTCGGTACCCTGGGTACCATATACCCCTTGAGATTGCAAAGATATCAAGGGAAAGTCACCCACTTGATTTGAAGACCTTCGGAGGCCCACATGTCAGACATGTCCAGACCCGCTTCTCCAACATGGTTAGCCCCAGGGTCGCCACGTGTACTATCAAACCGGAGCTACCACCCGCAAGGGAGGAAGCTCCGAACTATGTACTGAAGTGGCATCCCCGGACCTAACCCCAGACCGAGGGAAGCTCCGGTGCTGACACGTGTCGGCTAACCCCGGAACTATCTGTTCTCCACAGCGTGCCCCTGTGCTGCCACGTGTCCAACCGTCGGATCTTCACCCTCTAACCTCCAGAAGACCCCGCAACAGCTCCGGATCTTCAAAGGGGAATCGAGGACTTCAAGACCCGATTAAGTGTCATTAATACCATATTAATGACACTTAATCGGACGACCTTAATACCAGTAACGGTGCTATCAAAGCCCATTACACGGTCATTAAGGGCAATTAAACGTGTTGAAGAGGTATCAACACTAGTAAACGCCGGGGCCACATGTCGGGCTAGGCTAATTTGTAACGGCCTACCATTATACTACAAAAGGACAGGCCAACGACGTTTACACACACGCGAGATAGACGTTGAGACACGCTCGAGAGATGTTTAGACACACTGACACACTTGCTACATCCAATACAGCATCAACACATCACGTGGAGTAGGGTATTACGCTCAGGCGGCTCGAACCACATAAACTCTTGTGTCTCCTGCGTCATTTACAATTCACCTTCTTGAATCTCCGCGTGCCCACACCGAACATCAAACTCCTCTAACACTTTAGTAGTGTCGGAAGATCTACCGGTTCCAAACCACCGACAGTAACCAACCAACCATCCCAAATTCCATGTACCCTTTAATCATGTAAGTCATCCAGGCGCTCGTAACTGGGAGCACGACTATCATGATAGTTTATTAGACTCTGCAGAGTTTGTACCACTTTACCCACGTGTTTGTGATTTCATCACCCGTCAGCGACTAAAGAACCGCCCTTATGCCAATTATACTTCCTTTGGTTTATGGCCAAGAGATAACAAAATAGCCTTTAACAAGGGATTACTAGTCTATTTAGACCCCACTGAGGTTTCACCGGTGGCGATGCCTCCAACTGAGCACATCTTCAACCAAGGGCCCCCTCTTGAGCCATTTAGATCCCAAGGTAGTCCCACCTGTTAGGGATATTATATTAGATGATGTATTAGGGACTTATTTGCATATGTGTCATCCCTATACATCTATTTATAGAGACCTCCGGCCTCCTCAATAATACAAGATCCAATATTCATAACATGGTATACAGAGCAAGGTTTTAGATCTACCCTAATTTTGTTTTCCAGCGGTGGCGGTTCCTTTTCGTTCGGCTGGTGGACGCTGTCGTCGGCTTCGAGGACGTCTACCCCGCACCAGACTCTCACCAACGACCTCCTGCTTCTACCGCTCATCATGCTCGTGCTGCTCATCGATTTGGGCAGAGGATTTGAAGCCGATCTACTCGTTTCGCGGTCTGACTTCTTCCGTCAGCAGATCTTCCCTGTTGTCGATGGCGGCAGTGCTCTAGGTGTACTCTTCTGCCACTGCACTTCCCTGTTGATCCGGCGACAAGTTCTTCCGATCGGGATCGTGCGGATTCATTGGATCTGTGCCTTTCGTCGTGGTGCGCGGGCCCTTATCGTTCCGCCGATTACCCTCGAGTTTGTCTCCTTCTGTTGTGATTGCGTGTCTCCCTGCAGCATTTCGTGCGGCTTCGTATCGCCGCCAGAAGCCTCGGTAGAGGCATCGATCCTTCCGCCGCCACGACTCTCTCTCGCGGTGCTGGTGCAGTCTCTGGATGCGGATCCTGGACCTTCGGTTCGCCTCCGACTCATGGCATCCTAGCAATACGTTCACATGCGCCGGTACTGGTACAAGCAGGATCGGTCTGTGTCGGTGGCCGAGCTGACGGCGCTGCTAGCGCGGCCCGACGTGCGGCGGATGCCCGGCGTCGGCCTACTCTACTCGGAGCTGGTGCAGGGGATCCCGCCTGTGTTCCCTCGCCTCGTCGACAAGATCCCCTCTGTGCACGTTGTACTCTTGTTCGTCTCCGTCGAGCACCTTCCCATCCCGTGGGTGCCGGCGCCGGAGCGGTTCATCTTTTGCTGTGCTGGCCGTGCGAGCGACTGCTCCTTCAGCTGCCGCCTCGAACCAGCACGTGAGTCCCGACCCGTGCATGAGTGCTGGATGTGGTCGGTGCTAATGTCAGCATGGTGTCAGCATGACATCAGCACCATCAAGACACTGCCCGTAGGAGCCTCTGGATCGATCAGATCCAAGTCATATAGGACTGTTTTGCCGCCACTTGATTGAGTTGTTCATGCGGTTTAGAGTTAGCGTTAAATCCTAACTGCAAAAAAATAGAGAGAGAGAGAGAGAGAAAAGAAAAGAAAAAAATTCAAAAAAAAAAATGACGGGGTCATCTCATCTTCGAATCTAGGATGGAATTGACGTCTTTTGAGCGCCTTCATTTTGGCTATCTGTGACGTCTTGAGACATCATTGATTCGGAAGTTTCGCTTATGCCTCATAAAATGATGATTTTGCCACTTTTATTTCCGCTCTCCCCGTCCTCCGCCACTGCTTATTTTGCGCTCTCACCGTCGTCTATCATCTTCTTTATGATGGCTTTTTCTTCTTCGGTCGGAATTTCTGTTGTGCGATATCTAGAGCTTTTCAATGGCATCGATGATCGTGACTTGTTCCTCGTATGCGTATGCGCGTTTACGACTTTGGGAGTTGCTCATGGAAGATCTCTGGTTTGTACTGGTCATCGTCGTCGTCATGATTCACAGCATGTTTGGGACCCTTTGACTGGTTTCGTCTTTCTTTTGCTGCGCCTGCCAGTTCTTTCGGCTCCAGTTTAGCTGGTTCATCTACTTCGACATTCTGCTTAGTGACACCACCTTTTGGATCATCTTTGTGGTTCTTAGCATGATTTTTTAACTCTTCAAACTCAATGTTCTTGATGCACTTGAGTTTGAGGGGGTGTTAGGGATATAATAGTAATATTATATTAGATGATGTATTAGGGACTTATTTGCATATTTGTCATTCCTGTACATTTATTTATAGAGACCTCCGGTCTCCTCAATAATACAAGATCCAATATTCATAACACCACCAATCATCAACAAACCAATCCGACTACCCCTTCCCTGAGCATCCTTAATGGTCCAAATAGCACTAGCAAAGCCCTAATTAATCAGCTACGTCGCACACATACTTGGCCTCGTGGTGGCTCTGTAGTCCTGCCTTATTCTCTCATGAACCGGTCCTTAGATCTAAGGCAAGCAAATCACCATAACATCCAACCCAATCCACATTCCATGCTTGCTTAGATCATCCATTACCGTATCATATTGACCAGTCCATATTAACCATAATCTCATTAATACATAATTAAATGTGTAGTGTTGTTTTTCCATGCCAATTAATTAAGCGAAGCAAAAAAGGTAAAAAGCACTTCCTGACTCTCTACCATGTATTTCATGTGACAAGGGTGGTTAAACAAATCTAGTAAACTTCCTATCATAGGATTCCCATCAAATTGACACAAGCATGCAGTTTTGCAAACAAAACATTTATTTTAGAAACAGGATCAATATGTTAAAGGACACTTGTCTTGCTCTTGTGACTGATTTGGGTCAAAGCCTTCAAACTCTTGGTGCTGGAGATCCTCCGCGACACTCTCTAGCGCAAATGTGTCAAATCCGCACAATAAACGTACAAACAAGAAACACAATCAAAAAGTGCACAAACATTACTCAATATGACATTACATGCATGATTAATGCAAATGCAAGATGGAACTTGTTAATGAGTTGCTTTTAATGATCACTAACGAGTTCTAATATCTTGTAACAAGTTTATACAGGTTTGGAGTTGATTCGATCTAATTTTGGAATTAATACAACACAATTTAGATTGCAAAATCGGACAAGTCCGCAGGAGTCCGGACTAGTCCGCACTGCGCAGGAACAACATATTAGGGTTTTCTAGATCGACATGAATTTTGGAGATTTGGGGTTGAATTCACGTAAGGAAAATGAAGTAGAAGGTATACCAGGTGTTTAGGACTTCGAATAATTAAGGATCTTGGAGGCAACACTTGGTTCTTGAAGATCTATGGTTGACGAAGAACTTGATGGTTAATTGTTGATGAAGAACACGAAGTTGATGGATATCTTGATCCTCTTACATTTCCTCCTCTTCTTCTTGCTTGGGACCTCCTTCTCCCTCCTTGTTGTCGGCTACTCACGAGCTAGGTTTTGGGTGAGGTGGAAAAGTGGCAAATAGATGTCAAGCCAAGGGGTGGGGTTGTTTATATAGAGGTGGAGGCTAGGGTTAGATAGATTTCGAGTTTGAGATGAGTAGGGGTCGGTTTGGAGTCCCACATGGGCTCTAAAAGAGTTAGGCATGACGTCCCTAGGCCCAATTAACGTAAAACCCAAGAAACAAGTCATGAAACAAGAGATCAACTCGGAGTCACAATTTATCGGACAAGTCCGAAAAGGGTCAGACTAGTCCAAAGTTGGACAGAGGGAAATCGGACAAGTCCGGACTGGACATCAGAAAAGTCCTAACTTATCTAGAGGGAAAAAACAGACAAGTCTGGTCAAAATCGGACAAGTCTGACTTTAGTCAGAGGGAAAAATGGACAAGTCTGCTGGAACACCGGACTAGTCCGGACAAGTCCAGGGACTTAGCAAATTTTCAAGGATTCATGGAACACCGGACTAGTCTGCACTGGGTCGGACAAGTACAAAAATGTCCAGAGGGAAAAATAGACTAGTCCGAAGAAAAACGGACAAGTCCGTTTGAAGTTAGAGAGAAATTAAACTAGTCCGCACAAAATCGGACTAGTCCGCACTTTCCAGAATTCTTAAGTGTGGTTTTGTTTCTAATTCATTTTAAACTTATTCCTTTTTATGTGGATTAATGTTAAACATGTATTATGATGGATGCAGGGCATGATGCATGAAAATGAGGGTGTTACACTACTCTACGTCGATGACATGATCATTATGTCTTCACCCACCTGGAACTTGCAGCAGACCATATCATCTCTTCAAGTTGAATTTGCCATCAAATATATGGGCGCACTTAAGTACTTTTTGGGCATAGATATTCATCTTCCTGCAGCTGATTTCTTTCTGAGTAAGCAGAAATATGTCTAAGTCCTACTGGACGTGTGGGCATGTCGTCGGGCAAGCCGGTGCCCACCCAATAGACACAAAGTTCAAGCTATCATCAACAAGTGGTGCCAATCTTGAAAACCTGTCGGGGTACCGTCAGCTCGCCAGCGCATTGCACTTTCTGACCATCACACGACCCACATCTGCTACGTTGTTCAGCATGTACGACCCGCATAAAGATCACATGTGTCGGTACCCGCAAGACCGGGTACCCCCGCATACAAGAAGAAGCTTCGTACCCGGCCTCTCAGCTGAGGCAGGCTCCGGGGCTGCCTCGCGTCCTTCGGATCCAGGCCCCTTACCCCCACCGAGGAGGGCTCTAGGCCCCTTACTCCCACCAAGGAGGGCTCCAGAGTTGCCACACGTCCACTGGCTCCGGGCCCTTGCTCCCACCAAGGAGGGCTCTGGAGCTGCCACGTGCCCTCCAACATCAGGCTCTCGCTCCCACTTAGGAGGGCCCCAGAGATGGAGTGTGTCATATGACCTGCAATAAGCCGTGGGCCCCGAAGAGTAAATGGTGGTGCGTCATAACTAGTCGCGCATTGAAGGCGCACGCCTTCCCCAGGCACACGGTGCTGCGCACGCCCCCTATCAGGTATCGTTGCGTCCAATCACATCGTAGTGAAGACGATGTAGGCCTACCCCACACTGCCAAGTGGGTAGCTTACGGCGACAAGACGGATGGGACATTCCCTGCCATCATCAACGATTACGCATAGCCACTGGCGTCTGATACGGAAAGACAGTGGGTTTTCAAGCTGCGGTCAGAGGAAGCGTACGAAAGAAACCTTAGATCTTGTACAGGATAAGATAACCCTGGGGCCACCTGTCGGGCCTCGGGCCTCACTTGTAAGTTTCTCAGCCTTGGACTATAAAAGGATCAGGTAGCCACCGACTTAGACATATTCTCTGGTCCGCTCGGACTAGGGACCCAACATCAAATCCCCGATACACACACATGCTCCTTGCGGCCCGAACCATGTAAAAACCACCATCTCATACACTATCATACGTGCGTACACTTGATTGAGGCCTAAGCCCCGCCGAACAAGAACCTCCGTGGGCTGCTCCTTAGCAGATCCGGGGAAAGTGTCGCATAAACACTTCGACATTTGGTGTGCCAGGTGGAGGGCTTTTTCCCAAAGGAAGGTGCGCCTACATCGCCGCCGAAGCACCCAACTTCAGCACCTCCAGGAGGTCAGTCGTTGATGTTTCTTAGCGTTGATGGTGGGCGCCGCCGGAGCATCCAGCTCCGACACCACCCAGGGGCCTGTTGTTGACGTTTCTACATCGACGATGGGCGACGTCGGAGCGGCCTGCTTCGGCACCACCAAAGGGGTCTGTCGTCGATGTTTCTACAGCGACGATGGGCGACGCTGGAGGAGCCAGCTCCAGCACCACCCAGGAGGTCTGCCGTCGGTGTTTCTACAGCGATGGTGGGAGACGCTGGAGCAGCCAGCTCTGGCGCCATCCAGGGGGCCCGCCGTCAACGTTCGTCTAGTTGATGGTGGGCGATGCTGGAGCATCTAGCTTTGGCACCTCCCAGGGGCCCCGCCGTCAACGTTTCTTACCGTTGATGGTGGGCGCCGTGGGGGCATCCAGCTCCGGAACCTCCCAGGGGGCCCACCATTGACGTTCCGCACGTTGAGGGTGGGTGCTGCCTCGGTTCGGTGGATACCTCGTTGTCATCGCCGTCGGAGACTTCTCTGTTGATAACCACACATCTCAATTCAAGTCCAGTGCTCCTCAGGGGGCCCGCCAGTGTCAACTATCCATGCTCCTGCGCTCCGCCGGGGGCCCGCTAATGACATCCTGCGACTAAGTGGTAGGCGTGCTCAACCAGTTGGCCACACCTACCAGGGGGCCTCTAAGGGGTCTCATGGGCACGACGTCAAGCAATTTCCCGCCACAAGACGACAACGACATCACCAAGGCGTTACGGTAAGTTCGACCTGAATATCCGTTGTAAGTTTTACTTTTTGCATGGTGGGAGGTCCAGACTATGCAGTATGCTTAGTTTGGTCCTGCACCCTAAGCGTGTACACTTTGCCTCCCCAGCGCCACTTCGATAAAGCTTCACCCTTGGCGTAGTGGTAGGATAGTTTTTTCTTTCCTCTGACAAAGGTGTCATAGCGTCTAGTAGCAGCGCTCAAAGCAACAAAGCTCCAGTGGGTCCAGTCCAGGATGTTCAGCCTGCTTAGCCTGATTCCATACCCTAAGCATGTACATTTTTCCTCCCTTGTCATCCAGAGCGGGTTGTTGCCTTCTTGTAAAGTCTGCCTCCTCCTATGATTACCAAATTAGAAGAACCATTGTCTTGCCATTTTCTCTGTTTATGTTCATTTAATTACGCATTAATTTTATGATCATCAAACCATGCTTGTTCTCGCATATTCTCTATCATATGCTCGGGCACTCTCTCCTATCTCGCGCCTACTGGAGTTATGCAATCCTGCTGCTGGCGGGTCTACTTGAGGTTCCTGTGATATATTTGGGTTTTTTGGTTGTTTTCCAGCTCGTGATCTTGTGGCGCAAATGGTCACTCCTCTAAAAAGATAACGCTCGTGGGAGGTCCAGAGTGTACTGCCTGCTTAGTCTGGTTCTGCACCCTAAGCATGTACACTCTGCCTCTTTAGCGCTAACGGCTGGTACAGGGGGCCGGATGGCACACACTCCTGAGCAGGGCGATAACCATAATCCGGATACTGTCGTACTGAGTTGCCCACGCACCATAAGCCCGACTCGGGACCGTAAAACATAACGAGACTAAAAACAGGAAGGGAGTAACCGACGAGCAAGATTACTTACATTATGTTTTATTTTGTTGCTTACTTTCGCATATCATCTGCCATATGCCCGGTTACATTTCTCCTATCTCGTCCCTAGTTGGAGTTATGCTATCCTACTAAAGGCGGGCCCGCATGAGGTACCTACAATGTGTTTGGGGTCTGATGGTCGTTTTCTTGCTCGGGGTACATGGTGTCGAATGGTTCTCACCCCTGAAAGGCTAACACCGAGATGGAGGTCTAGCGTGTGCAACCTGCTTAGCCTGGTTCCGTACCCTAAGCCTGCGCACCTTGCCTCCCAGTGCTAACAGCTGAGTACAGGGGGTCTGACGGCTCATGCCCTACGCAAGGCAGTGACCATACCTTGAATGTTATCGCACTGAATTACTCATGCCCCGTATCTTAGCTAAGAATCGTAAGCCATAACAAAACTAAAGAGCAGGGAAGCGGTGACCAGCGAGCAAAATTACTTTTTATCTATCGTGTGTGCAGGACATACATCGAGCCCGTTGTTGACATTGTACACGTCCATGGTACGCCGCCCGCGACGCTTCTCTGAGCTCTGGTGCCCCCCAAGGGGGCCGCCGGCGTCACTTCTTCGAGCTCCAGCGCCCCCAAGGGGGGCGCCAACGTCACTTCTCCGAGGTCCAACGCCCCCCAAGGGGGCCGCCGGCGTCACTTCTCCGAGCTCCGGCGCCCCCACAAGGGGCCCGCTGGCGTCACTTTTACAAGACAAGATGAAGGCCCCACCTTCGGGATTGTCACCTCTCTCGAGGTGGGCCCGTGGGCCATTGTCGATACCTACAAGACCGGGTATCCCCGCATACAAGAAGAAGCTCCAGACCCGGCCTCCCCGCTGAGGCAGCTCCGGGGCTACCTCGCGTCCTCTAGCTCCAGGCCCTTGCTCCCACCGAGGAGGGCTCCAGAGCTGCCACGCATCCTCTGGCTCAGGGCCCTTGATCCCACAAAGGAGGGCTCCAGAGCTGCCACGAGCCCTCTGGCTCCGGGCCCTTGCTCCCACCAAGGAGGTCTTCGGAGCTTGAGTGTGTCCCATGACCTGCAACAAGCCGTGGGCCCCGAAGAGTAAATGGCGGTGCATCATATCCAGTCGCGCATTGAAGGCGCACGCCTTCCTCAGGTGCACGATGCTGCGCACGCCCCCTGTTAGATACTGTTGTGTCTAATCACATCGTAGTGAAGGCACCGCAGGCCTACCCCACACCGCCAAGTGGGTATCTTACAGCGATAAGACGGATAGGACATTTCATGCCATCATCAACGACTACGCATAGCCACTGGCGTGCGACAAGGCAAGACAATGGGTCTTCAAGCTATGATTAGAGGCAGCGTACGAAAGAAACCTTAGATCTTGTATAGGATAAGATCAACCTAGGGCCACCTGTTGGGGCCCGGGCCCCACTTGTAAGCTGCTCGGCCTTGGACTATAAAAGGACCGGGCAGCCACTGAATTATACATCTTCTCTGGTCCTCTCGGGCTAGGGACCCAACATCGAATCCCCGATACACACACGCGCATTCACACACTAGCAATACAAACCACCGTGGAGTAGGGAGTTACGCTCCTTACAGCCCGAACCACGTAAAAATCACCGTCTCATACACTCTCATGCGCGCGTACACTTGATTGAGGCCTAAGCCCTGCCGAACAAGAACCTTCGCGGGCTGCTCCTTAGCAGAACCGGTGAAGTGTCGCATAAACAGTTCGACAACATGGCTCTCATCAAATGCATATTAAGGTGCGTTAAATGTACCAGTCAAATGGGTCAGCACCTGTCATCGACTCATCGTCCAGTGACTCAAAGGTAATGGCGTACTTGGACGCTGACTAGGCCAGGTGTCCGGACACTCGGCGTTCAACACCCGGGTACTGTGTCTTTCTCAGCGAATCTCTTATTTCTTGGTCGAGCAGACGACAGAACACCATTTCAAGATCAAGTGCCAAAGCAGAATACCGCGACATGGCTAGTGTCGCGTCTGAGTGCATTTGGCTGCAGCAACTGCTCCGTGAACTGCATTGCGCCGCTGACAAAGCAACAATTGTCTAATCTGATAACATTTCTGCCATGTATATGGATCGAAATCCTGTGCATCATCGGCACATGAAGCACATTGAAATCCACATACACTTCGTCAGAGAACGCGTCACTATTGTACATCCCAGGGTTCTTCATGTTCGTAGCAAGACTCTAATGACGAAGGGATTGCCGACACCATCGTTCAACAACTTCCGCTCCAGCATCTGTGTTGCAAGGCCACCCAGATACTGTGGGGAGGGGGGGTTAAGCCGCGACGCCTCGTCAACAGGCTCGGCACCAAGTCTCCATGCAGATCAGGTCAGCAACCACTCGACACACGTCTTCAGCTTGGATCCTGCATGCACGCTACGCGCACGGCCTCGTCCGTTTCACGTCCTCACCCACGTAGTGTAACTGCATGATCCGCTTTGTACGTGTGCATGACACTTGTTGAAAGTAAAATTGAGAGAGACAAAGTGTTCTTGCAAATCACCACTAACTTTTTATTCATTCACTTGTTTTCTATTTATACATGTGATGATGGTCATTGGAGAGGAGATGTGTCCCTTGGGTGGAGGCAGTTGTAACTGCATGTGTCTCTTCAAGTAATCACATGTTAAAAATGTATTATAACACCCCCCCTTGAGCACTTGAACTTCTCGTTGAATGGCTATTATCTTCGAAAAATCCAGTGAGAAAAATCTGAAGATATATAACTCAATACTTGTGTAAAAACTCCTGAAATATTGTTAAAACAGGAGAAAAGCACAACATTTAAATGGCATATCCATTTTCATATAAAAACCTATATGGGTAAAATAAGAAAATAGATATTATCTTACATTCTCATTGCCTCATTAAAACTTATTGTGAGAAAACTTTTAAAAGTAAAAACTCACATAAGGAAAAGAGTACAATTTGATGCAATAGTCATGAAGCTCTATGATAAAGCTCCCCCTAAACCTTGTAAATCTCTAAGTATATGCATATCTATACCATCGACACATTTGGAAAATGTGGAGTATGGTAGGGACTTAGTGAATAGATCAACTAAATTATCACATGATTTCGTTTGTTGGAGACAATTTCTCCATTCACTTGAAGTTCATGTGGGTAAAAGAGTTTAGATGTTATATGTTTAGACTCTGTTTGGTACAGCTGGAACTTGTTACAAAAGCAGCATGTTTGAAAAGCTGGTGGAAAGCAGCTTCTGCTTATATCCTACTTTTAGTTCATTTTGAGAAGCACCTGAAGTAATAAGCTGTTACAGAAACTTCCTGTTTGGCACACCCTCAACTTATTTTTATAAAGAAGCTGCAGTAGAAGTTGTGCCAAACAGGATTTTAGTAACATTTGTTTTCACATAACATGACTGCATCTAAGCAATGCAAGCTGCATTATCTTCATAGATAATGGTTGGTGACTCAATGGGTGCAATGTCATATGATGTTTGAATGTGGTTAATCACTCTACATAGTCATGCACATTCACGTGCGGCTTCATATAATGCTATGATTTTGGAGTGATTAGAAGACGTAGCAATTAGAGTCTCATTAGAAGACTTTCATGAAATTGTCGTGTGTCCATATAAAACATGAATCTTGTATGGGATTTATTATTATGGGGGTTACTTAAATATTCTGCATCGGCATAGTCAATGGGGTTAAGATCTTGTTTTTTATTAAAGAAAAGACCTAGATCTGGTGTGCCTTTAAGATATCCAAAAACATCTTTAACTCCTTTCTAATGACGCATGGTCGAAGCGGCACTGTATCTTGTTAGTAGATTTACTGCAAATGCAATATCGGATCTTGAATTATTTGCAAGATACACAAGTGCTCCAATGACACTTAGGTATGGGTATTTAGAACCCAATACCTCTTCTCCTTCTTGGCATGGCTGAAATGGATCTGTATCCTTTTTTAAGGCTCTAACTACCATAGAAGTTTTAGATTGATAATCTTTATCCATATTGAATTTCTCCAATACTTTTTGGACATAAGCCGATTGGTGTACGAGAATGCCCGTTTGAAGGTGCTCCAGTTGTAAATCTAAGCAAAGTTTAGTTTTACCTAAATCCTTCGTCTCGAATTCCATCATTAGATGATTGCGAGCTTCATTAATATCAAGCTCAGTACCAATGATATTTAAATCATCAACATATACTGAAATAATACAAAATACAGTTAAGGATTTGTGTATGAAGACACAAGGACAATCATCATTAGTAGAGTGACCTTTGTTTACAAAGAACTCCTTTAGTAGGTTATATTACATCCTTCCAGACTGTTTTAAATCATATAATGACTTGTTGAGCTTGACACAGTACATGTTGCGTCCTGCATTTTTATTCGGTACAGGTATCCCATCAGGAACTTTTATGTATATTTCCGAATCTAGTGACCCATATAAATATGCAGTCAAGACATCCATCAACTACAAAGATAGATGATTTTGTGTTGCCAGTAATATAAGATATTGAAAAGTTATTACATTCATTACTGGAGAATATGTTTCATTGAAATCAATGTCGTGTCTCTACGCGAACCCTTGTGCAACTATCCTTGTCTTGTATCTCACAACCTCATTGTTTTCAAAACCCACTTGAACTCGACAGGATAGATTCCAGGTGGTGTAAGTATTACATTACCGAATACCTCTCTCTTTTTCAGTGAGTCAAGTTCTGTCTTGATAGGTTCTTTCTATTTGATCCAGTCCGAGCGTTGTTTACACTCTGTCATGATCTTAGGATCAGGATCATTGAGAAGTTCAACTATCTTGGTTGAAAATCATGAGTTGACAACCGTTGTATTACAGTCAAGTAATTCTCCGAAACTAGTATAATTGATGGAAATTTCTTGTGCCCCATGAAACTCATCATGTCTTCCGATCCTTCAACTTGATCTATAGTGCACACTTGAGGGTTGAGTCTTGGATTTATCAGATCCAATTGGTGTCTATTAACATTTTGTTGACTTGTATTTACTTGATTTGAGGGAGACTTTGTCCTCATGGTCTTTAGACGCTTATTTGAGGCGTCTTTTTGCTGAATTGTTCTCTCCCTTTTCGAAGGTGGTGTGGTTTTTATAGGTACCTCCACTCTACAAGGCACATTAACAGCAAGATTCAAAGACTTTGTGATACTTTTATAATCAGTAAATGCATCTAGCACATTACTAGCAATTTGTTGTAACTCAATAATTTTCAGAACTTGAAGTTCAGTCTCCTTTTTACGGATCAAAGGTTAGGATGGACTTATCATCCCAATTAATTTATCGACTTTCATTGATAAATTTGTTATCTCCCTCTAAAGCCGAGAAATGATACTCATTGAAAATACAATCAACAAATCAGGTCGTGAATAAATCACCCGTTAAAGGCTCCAAATATTTTAAGATGGACGGGGATTGAAATCCCACATAGATCCCCAATTTTCTATGAGGGCCCATAGAGGTTTGCTTAGATGGTGAAATTGGTGTGTACACTGCACATCCAAATTTCTGCAGATGAGAGATATTTGGTTGATCTCCATGCACAATTTGGAGCGGGGAGGTGGTATGATATGCACTTGGACGTAGTTGTAGAAGATCAACAGCGTGTAAAATTGCATCACCCCAACAAGATATTGGTAAATTGCATTCTTGAAATAATGGTCTAGCTATGAGTTTTACTCTCTTTATGAGAGATTTTGCCAAACTATTTTGTGTGTGAACATATGAAATATAATGTTGTACCTCAAGCCATACAAAAATCATTTAAGGCCCGAGATGTAAATTCAGCAGCGTTGTCTATACGGATACTTTTTATCCTATGTTCAGGATAATTCACTTTTAATCTTATGACTTTTATCACTTTTAATCGTAGATAGTAAACACACGTGTGACCATCTAGTAGATGTGTCTACCATGAAATATTTAAAAGTACCACACATAGGTTGTATGAGACCACAAATGTCTCCTTGAATATGTTCAAGGAGCTTTAAAGGTTCAGCATTGATCTTAAGCGGAGAAGGTCGCAAGATCAACTTGCCCATAGCACATGAAGTGCACACAAAATCATTAGATTTTAGAAAGTTTGCATTATTTAATTCATGGCTAGTGCAATTACAATAAGTTTCCGCATCATCCCTATTCCAGGGTGGCATAGGCGTGAATGTCAGGTCTTAAATATATCAACATTTTGGAAAATTACCTTTTATGCAACATATAGTATGAGTTTGATGTATGTATAATACAATCCAGATGGAGTAGAAGGAATAGAACTTCATGGCCATATCCGAAATTATTAGAAATAAGAAGAAATTCTTCTTTATTATCTTTATGGGTACATATATGTAACCCATTTTCCGGATATCTCTAAAATGTATGAGAGTACGTATAGAATTGGGATACAATAAATCATCCTCGATCATCACTTGTGTCCCATTAAGAAATATTATAGTGGCTCGACCAAAGCCAACTATTGTTGCATCGCGTCCAGCGATGCTTAAAACATTTCCTGACCTTCTAGTTAGGGTCCCAAAATATTTTGTTTCCCTATGTATAGAGTTTGTGGTGCAACTATCCACAAGGCACATTTATTCTTCCATATAAATATATATATATATATATATTAGAGTATTAAATAACTATAATACAAAAAAACAATTATCGTTCACTACAACACACTTTATTACATAGACTAATGTATTTACAAATTTCTATGGTAAGCGATCTATATGAGAACGCCGAGCGTCTCTTTCGTTTTGTATTCAACCATAGCTTGTCCATGTCCATGTAGTCATCAACACATAATATTAGCTCGTTGTTACTTGGATTTTCAACATCCTTACTTGAACAACCGGCTTCAAATGTTGGCTTTGTTACTAAAATGATATTTATACTCATTTCCCGATTCTTAAGCTTTGTTGTCTTTTTCCAGTGATTTCTGATACAATGCTACAAGGTGTTTTGGAGTGTGACACTTGTCAGCAGTATGCTTATAAGTGTCACGTGATTTACACTGCACATTTTTCCCTTTGAAGAGAGTAATATCCTTTTTCATTGTCTTTGAGAACTTCTTATTTTTCTGCCTATTACAGCGGCGTCTAGCAGATCTACTATTCTTCTTAGGATTTGAGTCCTTAGAAGCATTAACTTTCTTCTCATTATGATGAATTTCAAGTAGAGGAGCAGCCCTAACACGACGTTGGTGATGATTCTTAATAGTAAGTTCATCATGCTTCTCCGCTTGAAGTAAATCACGAATGAGGTCAGTATATTATTGGTAGTTGCGAGCCCGGTATTGATGTTGTAAGACCCGATCAGATGGGAGCATTGTTTGAAGTGTCTTCTCAATTTTGTCCTCCTCTTATGGTTCTTTCTCACAAAACCTTAATTTGGTAAAAGTTTTATATAGATTTAAAGTCTTGAAGATGAAGTTGAGTCCATTCATAATTGGACTCAGACAATAATATTACCTTTTGCTGTTCATAAAGTCTTTTAATGCCACCCAAAGACTATGAGGTTCCTCCTTCATAACATATTCTGATTTTAAATCGGGGTGGAGGTGATTCCGAATGATGTAAAGTGTTTTATATTTGTATGTATCCAGAAATACTGCATCTCTTTGTGCAGGAGGAGTAAGTGGAAGCATAATTCCATGAACAGCCAAACTTATCTTGATATAAAGGGTCCATGTAGGGTAGTTTTGACCATCAAGAGCAAATTCTTCAAACTCACGAGTCATTGATTCCTACATATAGGAAACCAAATATTTTATTAATAAAATCATCATGGTGGTATTGTAATAAGTGCATTAATCATAATGAATAAGCACATATAAATTATTCATTTTTGTCTAGCCAAAATTCGAAAAACGGCTTAGTTTAAAAAGAATAATTCATGGTATAATTTATTCTCAATAAGGCCAACTTTAAAAAAGGTCCGAATGAAAATGAGTCATATACATTGTATTTAGAGATGATTCATGCTTGTATTAAGCCAAATTTTGAAAATAGCTTAATTAAGATAAATCAAATCTATTTTTATTTATGTGTAATCAAATTGTCTTATCATAGACCAAAATTTTAAAATTAGCTGAAATGATGGTACATATAAATATTCGAAATATAGTTAACATAATTCTATTACTTTTGGGCCAAAATTTTAAATAATTGTCTGAATAAAAAGAATTTTCCACAAAGTGTTAATGATTTAATATTTTGAATTCATTTGGCAAAAAAATTAATTTTAGCCAAAATTTTAAATTCAATCATAATAGTGCAAAGTATATTGCAATACAACACCTGTCATAATTATCAAATAATGTTGATCATAACTATATTTACATGATTACACTAACTTTCATGAATTGAAACTAAATTCAAAATTAAACTGCCAATAAAATGTTAAGTGGTGGTCTGGTTTGTGGCCCGACGCACGGCCCAACCCGTGGCCTAACTTGGCCAGCAGGCAGCCTAGCGCAGCGGCCCAGTGAGGCCCAGGAGCGACGCGACTAAGCAGTGGCCCAACCAGGCGCGCGGGGTAAAAAGGGGACGGGAACGGGCATGGGCGGTTAGGTTTAACCCAGCCGCACTTCCCACCTCGTTACCTCCGCCACTGCCGCCATCAGTTGCGCCATTGCTGTGTCTCCACTGTCTTCCTCCTTTTCTGCTTTTCTACCTTGTCGATGTTGCCCCCTTCGCTCCATCGTTTATCGGCCTTGGCCGGCGGTCGAGCCACGACTTTGGCCGGCGAGATGGGCAAAGCTGCGAAGTATGCGGTTCCTGCTCGGGCTCGTGAGCACCGGTATAGAACAGGAACCCAAAGGTCCGACTTCGCCTTGAGATTTTGCCGACGGGGTACCTCGTGCAGTCGTGGATGAAGGCGACGCCAACGAGGGTTGAGGTGTCCTCGATGCTAAGGGTCCCCGAGGGAGATCTTTTGGGCCGATCTAAATCCTTGCCATCCGATGAGTCGCCGGTGGCGTCTCGTCTTCGGTGGCCACATTGATTTTTTGGCTGGCGGTTTCTTCTCCTTCTCCCTCCTCTCTCTGTCCACTCGATGACGAAGGTCCAAGGTCCGGTGCAACCCGGATTGGGATCTCTCCTCCGAGGACGGTACTTGGACCACCTTGACGACCCGTATGATGGGCATCGAGGTCTGAGGGTCGGCGGGGGTAAGGGGTCGGAGATCGCTCCTCTAAACGGCAATGCGGCATGCTTGAGATTGATAGTGGTGGCGCCATCGGTGCAACCACTGCTCGTTTGTTGCATCGACCACCATAGCGACCGTAGCACGTGTGCCTAATGTGATTATTTTCTTGTGCAATGTCGGCCTCCACGCCGAGAACGTCGACGGCGGTGAAGATCTTCCACTTGGAAGATTACAAGAACGAGATCGGTAAGTCCCTGGTAAGACATCTTATCGGAAAGTTGTTTCTCTCTTGAATCGCTCGTAGAGGTGTGTTGATAACGTGTTAAAGTAAAATTGAGAGAAAGAGACAAAGTGTTCTTGCAAATCACCACTAACTTTTTATTCATTCGCTTGCTTTTCTATTTATACATGTGATGGTAACCATCGGAGAGGAGATGTGTTCCTTAGATGAAAGCAGTTGTAACTGCATGTGTCTCTTCAAGTGATCACATGTTAAAAATGTATTATAACAGCACTGTAGCGCGTGCTTATGAGGAGCAGCCACGCCTCTAGCGCTGGCCGTTGGCTCACCCGTGTATATATGTACGTTGTACCCGATCAATAGAAATCATCGCTGGTCCATTATTCCAACTTACATCCACCATAGAATTCCGCGACATACGATACACGAGCCGGACTTGAAGACGGTGATGCGCGCATCGGCCTCTAGACAGGGACTCTGAATTAATAGTACTTGGTACAACTTCCGTTCTATAATAATTATCATTTCCGACCAACCAAATAACTAAAAAATAACTACAGAGAGCTGTCAGAACTAATTAATTTGATACCGGAAGCAGTATGTTTAGTCACTTGCGAATGCCCTGCCTGGGCTTCCAAAGGGATCGGAAGAGTATTCTGATCTGACCACACTGGCGCGCATTTACCGTGTCACGGCTTCCCGTCGGAAAAGACTTGCCTCACGGCACCGTGTCACCACACTGGTGCCTCGTCTTGGCGCGACGTTGGCCTTGTTAGAAGAAAATTTGAAAAGACAATTAACACACTTGATTGATTTTAACTTATCTTTATTTATTCTTTTCATTGCTTTTTATACATGTTGAATGGACGGGCGTGTCCGATGGCGAGAGGACGCAGGGAGGAGCGGCCACGACCGCTGGGAGGGACGCGACCGCCGGCAGCGTCAACCGCCGGCGTTCGGTTGAACACACGGTTCTTAACACTCCTACTTGAGCAATCGAACTCCGCGGTAGATGATGTAAGTCTTCGAAAAACCCAGTGGGAAAAATCGAAGATATATATTCATATGTATATAGTGATTGTTGTGTAAAAACTCCTTCAACATTTTATTGAAACAGGAGAAAACACAACATAAAATGTCTTTAGTGTTTTCGAATAAAAACCCTTGTAGGGAAACTTTCGAAAAACGGACGTTACTTGCATTGTCATTGCCTCATTAAAACTTATTGTGAGAAACCCTTAGAAGTAAAACTCACATAAGAAAAAGAGTACAATTTGATGCAGAATGTCAGGTGGTATTCTTACGAAACTCCCTCTAAACCTTGGAAATCTCTAAGTCTACGCATACCAATACCTGCAACACATTTAGAAAATGTAGAGTATGGTAGGGACTTAGTGAATAAATCAGCTAAATTATCACATGACTTAGTTAGTTGGAGATCAATTTCTCCATTCGCTTGAAGTTCATGTGGGTAAAATAGTTTAGGAGCTATGTGCTTAGTAACATTAGTTTTCACATAACTTGACTGCATCTGAGCAATGCAAGCTGCATTATCTTCATAGATAATGGTTGGTGATTTAATGGGTCCAATGTCACCTGAGACTTGGATATGATTAATCACTCTACGTAGCCAAGCAAATTCACGTGCGGCCTCATATAATGCTATGATTTCGGAGTGATTAGAAGATGTAGCAATTAGAGTCTTTTAGATGACTTCCAAGAAATTGCTGTTTGTTCGTGTAAAAACACGAAACCAGTTTGTGATCTACCATTGTGGGGATCACTTAAATAACCTGCATCGGCATAACCAATGAGATTTAGATCTTGTTTCTTTGGAAAGAATAGTCCAAGATCTTGTATACCTTGAAAGTATCTTAAAATATTTTTCACTCCATTCCAATGACGTATTGTAGGAGCGCTACTATATCTTGCTAATAAATTTACTGCAAAAGCAATATCGGGTCTTGTGTTATTTGCAAGATACATAAGTGTACCAATGGCGCTAAAGTATGGGTATTCAGAACCCAAAACTTCTTCTCCTTCTTGGCATGGTCGAAATGGATCTGTGTCCCTTTCTAAGCCTCTTACTACCATAGGAGTTTTAGATGGATATGCTTTGTTGATATTGAATTTCTCCAATACTTTTTGAACATAAGTTGATTGGTGTACGAGAATGCCCGTATGAAGGTGCTCGAGTTGTAAACTCAAGCAAAATTTAGTTTTACCTAAATCCTTCATCTCGAACTCTCTTTTAAGATGATTTTGCGCCTCTTTAATGTCATTCTCAGTGCCAATGATATTTAAATCATCAACATATACTGATATGATACAAAAACCAGTTGAGGATCTTCGAATGAAGACACAAGAGCAATCATCATTTGTAGAATAGTCTTTGTTTAAAAGGAACTCCTTCAGTCGGTTATACCACATCCTTCTAGACTGTTTCAAGTCATATAATGACTTGTTGAGTTTAACACAGAACATGTTGCGGTCTACTTTTCCATTCGGTATGGGTATCCCATCGGGAACCTTCATATAAATATCTGAATTTAGTGACCCATATAAATATGCAGTCACGACGTCCATCAACTGCAAAGATAGATGTTTTTGTGTTGCCAGAGATATCAAGTATCGAAAAGTTATTTCATTCATAACAGGAGAATATGTTTCATTGAAATCAATGTCGGGTCTCTGCGTGAACTCTTGTGCAACTAGCCTTGCCTTGTATCTCACAACCTCATTATTTTCATTTCGCTTTCGAACGAAAACCCATTTGAACCCAACAGGATAGGTTCGAGGATGAGTAGGTATTACATTTCCGAACACCTCTCTCTTTTTAAGTGAGTCAAGTTCTGCCTTGATTGCTTCTTTCCATTTGATCCAGTCCGAGCGTTGTTTACACTCTGCCATGTCTTAGGATCAGGATCTTGGAGAAGATCAGCTATCATGGTTGAAAAGCATGAGTTGACAACCGTTGTATTACGGTCAAATAATTCTCCAGAACTAGTATAATTGATAGAAATTTTTCTTATTCCCTGTAATTCCTCTTGACTTCCCAACATAGAAGAATCCGGGTTTTCCGATTGTCCAGCCTGCTCTATAGTGCGCACTTGAGGGCTAGATAAAGGATTTAAAATATTCCTTTGATGTATGCCAATATTTTGTTGACTTGCATTTACTTTCCTCGAGGAAGGTCTAGTCTTTGGACGCTTGCTTGAAGCATCTATTCCCTTACTTGCTCCCCCCCCCCTTCCTATTCGGAGGTTGAGTGGTTTTTATTGGTACCTCCACTAGCAATTGGCAGCAGGATTCAAAGACTTTGTGACATTATTATAGTCAGTAAATGCATCTGGTAGGTTACTAGCAATTTGTTGTAACTCTATAATTTTCTGAACTTGAAGTTCGGTTTCCTTTGTACGTGGATCAACATTTAGGATAGACTTGTCATCCCAATTTATTTCTCGGCGGTCATTGATAAATTTATTATCTCCCTCTAAAGCCGGGAAATGATCCTCACTAAAAATACAATCAGCGAATCGGGCCGTGAATAAATCTCCTGTTAAAGGCTTCAGGTATTTAATAATAGACGGGGATTGATATCTCACGTATATTCCTAATTTCCTGTGATGGCCCATAGAAGTTCGCTTAGGTGGTGAAATTGGTGTGTATACAGTACAACCAAAATTCCGCAGATGGGAAATATTGGGTTGATCTCCACGTACAAGTTGTAAAGGGGAGGTGGTATGATACGCAGTTGGTCTTAATTGTAGAAGATCAGCAGCGTGTAAAACTGCATGACCCCAACAAGATGTTGGTAAATTGCATCCTTGTAATAATGATCTAGCTATGAGTTTAACCCTCTTTATTAAAGATTCTGCCAAACCATTTTGTGTGTGTACATATGGAACAGAATGATGTACTTCAATTCCTTGAGCCATACAATAATCATTAAAGGCTCGAGATGAGAATTCAGCAGTATTGTCCATACGGATCCTTTTAATCCTATATTCAGGATAATTCGCTTTCAACCTTATGACTTGTATCATAAATTTGGCAAAAACGTGGTTACGTGTAGATAATAAACACACGTGTGACCATCTAGTAGATGCGTCAATTAAAACCATAAAGTATCTAAATGGACCACACATAGGTTGTATAGGTCCACAAATGTCACCTTGAATTCTTTCAAGGAACTTTAATGGTTCAACATGGATCTTTAGCGGAGAAGGCCATAAGATCAACTTGCCCATAGCACATGATGTACACATAAAATCATTAGATTTTGGAAATTTAGTGTTCTTTAAATCATGGCCTGTGCAATTTCTAATAATTTTCCGCATCATCCCTATTCTGGGGTGGCCTAGGCGTGAATGTCAGGTCTTAAATGTATCAACATTCTGGAAAATCACCTTGTATGCAACATGAAGTACGGGTTTTATGTACGTGAAGTACAGTCTAGATGGAGTAGAAGGAATTCTTTCTAGAACTTCTTGGCCATATTCGGAAGATTTTGAAATAAGAAGAAATTCTTCTTTATTTTATTCATGAGTATGTATATGTAACCCATTTTTCCGAATATCTCTAAAAGTTATGAGAGTACGTGTAGAATCGGGATACAATAAAGCATCCTCAATCATCACTTGTGTCCCATTAGGGAAAGTAATAGTGGCTTGTCCAGAGCCAACTATTGTCGCATCGCGTCCTGCGATGGTCAAAACATTTCCCGACCTCCTAGTTAGGGTCTAAAAATATTTTGTATCCCTAAGTATAGAGTTTGTGGTGCAACTATCCACAAGGCATATTTCCTCTTCCATCGGAAATTTCCCGTGAAATCTAATAAATAAGAATAATAATAATAAGTTGCATTAAAATACAAATATGTATATAAAATATTAGAGTGTTGAATAACCCTAATACAATATACTTAATATTACATTACAACACACTTGTATTTACATAAATTCAAACATATGTAAATTTCTATGGTAGAAGATCTATAAAAGATCATCGAATACATCGTTCGAATTGTATTCCACCATAGCATTGTCCAAATCCATGTGGTCATCATCATTCAATGTTGAATCGTTGTTTCCAGGATCTTCAATATCCTTGCTTGAACAACCGACTTCAAATGTTGGCTTTGTTTGAATACTCAAATGAGTTTCATATTCATTTTCAGATCCTTGAACTTTCTTGTCTTTTCCCTGTGATTTCTGGTATAAAGCCACAAGGTGTTTAGGTGTGCGACATTTATCAGTAGTATGCTTATAAGTGCCACATGCCTTACACTGCACTATTTTCCCTTTCAAGGGAACACCATCTTTTCTCATTTTCTTTGAGAAATTCTTATTCTTTTGCCTATTACGGCGGCGTCTAGCAGATCTACCATTTTTCTTAAAATATAAATTCTTAGAAGCATTAGCTTTCTTCTCATTATGATAAATTTCAGGTAGAGGAGCAGCCCCAACACGACGTTGGTGATGATTCTTAATAGTAAGTTCATCATGCTTCTCCGCCTAAAGTAAATCTCTAATGAGGTCAGCATAATGTTGGTAGTTGCGAGCCCGGTATTGATGTTGTAAGACCCTATCAGAAGGGAGCATAGTTTGAAGAGTTTTCTCTATTTTGTCCTCTTCTGATGGTTCTTTCTCACAAAACCTCAATTTAGCACATACCTTATGAATAGCATGATTATAGTCTTCTATAGATTTACAATCTTGAAGACGAAGTTGAGTCCATTCATGATTAGCCTCAGGCAAAAGAATTGCCTTTTGCTGTTCATAACGGCTTTTTAATGCCATCCAAAGAGTATGTGGTTCTTCTTCCATCACATATTCTGATTTTAAATCAGGATGAAGATGATTACGGATGATGTATAGTGCCTGGTACTTAAATGTATCCAAAAATGTTGCAGGTCTTTTTTCAAGAGGAGAAAGAGCAGACATGAGTCCTCTGAAAGCCAAACCTATCTTGATGTCAAGAGCCCATGTCGGGTAATTATGACCATCAAGTGCAAGTTCTTCAAACTCGCGAGACATTGATTCCTACATGTAGGAAACCAGAGATTTTATTAATAAAATCATCATGGTGGTGTTGTAATGTGTGTTAATCATAATGAAAACACATTAAATTTATTCTTTCTCATCTAGCCAAATGTAGGAAAATGGCTTGACAAGAAGAACAAATGTATGTATAGTTCATGTTAAAGATGGCCAATTAAATAAATAGCCAAATTAAAATGAATTATACATTTTATTGTATTAAGGTATGATTCATAATGTATTAAGCCAAATTATAGAAAAATGGCTTAATCAAAATGAGTCAATTTACTTTATATTTTATGTGTAGTATTATTTCCATCATAAGCCAAATTTTGAAAATTAGCTTTAAATGACGAAAATTTTCTAAATTTGTGAATGTAATAAACAAAATTCAATATTGAGGCCAAATTCTGGAATTGGCCTAAAATTTGAATTTTGGACAATGTAAGTTTTAATTTTATCAATATGGCCAAGATTTGAAAATTAGCCAAATATTGAATTTATTGCAAATAAATAATATTTAAATGCAATATATACATTGTCATAATAAATATTTACATTACACAAATATTTACACATACACAATTGCTGGAATTTAAACTACACTTAAATTCAACTTCAAACTGAATTTAAACTATAAATACTAATTTAAATAACATATATTTGAAAGTGGGCCATCTTCCTGGTATTTTGTGGCCCAACCGACGCGCGGCCCAGCCACACGCGCGGCCCAGCCGCACATGGCCCGGCCACACGCGCGGCCCGGCGGTGCGGCCCAGTCGATGCGCGAGGCCCAGCCAGGTCCGGTCGGCATGAATAAAGGGGGGGGGGGGGAAGCCAAGAAGCTTCGGGCCCGGTCAAACCGTAGCCGACCGCCTCGCCTCGGTACCTCCGCTCACTGCTCGGCGCTTTGGTTCCACTGCCCGCCACTCGGCACTTCGGTTCCACCGCCCAGCGCTGCTGCTTTGTCCTCCGGCGACGCTCCCCCTCAAACCCTTTCCCCCCCACCCCCCACCCCCACCGCTCAGTTAGAACCGGCGGTTGAGGCCCAAGATCCGGACCTCCGGGATGGTCGGGTCGGGGCGGCGAGGTGAGCAAGCCGGCGGAGGATCCGGTTGCCGCTCGGGCTTGTGAGCGTCGACTGGGAACCGGAGGTCGAAGGACCGGCTTCGTCATGAGGGGTCGCCAGTGCCGTTGTCGGTTCTTCCTCGATTGGGGTCGCCGGATCTAGCGAAGAGGACGTTGTCCTCGAGGCTAATGGTCCTCGGGGAAGTCCCCTTGGACCAACCCGGATCCTTGCCGTCTGTCATATGGCCGGCCTTAACATCGGTGGTTGTGTCCATCATGATCTCGCGGGTAAGTTCACCTTCTCTTCCTCCTTCCTCCCCCTGTCCACTCGATAACGAGGGACCTTGGATCGGCGCAACCGGGGCCGGGGGTTCCCGACCGAGGACGGCGGCCGATCCCCCTTGACGACCCGATTGATGGGCGTCTAGGTCCGAGGGTTGGCGGGGATAAGGAGTCAGAGACCGATCCTCAACGCGGCGATGAGGTCGGCGTGGATTCGGTGATGGAGCCACTAGTTGAGGACGACGGCGGCAGCCACCACGGCGACCACGGCGTTGAACATGGTGATGGCCACGGCGGCGGAATTGACGGTGACGAAAACGGTTCTGATCTTCATCCCCAATGAAGAACACCAAGATTATTGGATCGGTAAGTTGATTGTTCGACATCTTACCAATTTGCTTCTTCTCTTTCGTTGAATCGCTCGTAGAGCAGTGCTAATGACGTGTTAGAAGAAAATTTGAGAGAGACAATTAACACACTTGATTGATTCTAACTTATCCTTTATTCATTCTTTTCATTGCTTTTTATACATGTTGAATGGACGGGCGTGTCCGATGGCGAGAGGACGCAAGGAGGAGCGGCCACGACCGCTGAGAGGGACGCGACCGCCGGCAGCGTCAACCGCTGACGTTCGGTTGAACACACGGTTCTTAACAGGCCTAACAAAAATTGTATGACCTGATAAGGTGATACGTACTTGGTCAATTACACATCATTCTCAAAGGGTTATTAGAAATGAAAGTACTGAGTATCACACTGAGGCATGCATAAGCTAAACACACATTTTACTGAATAAATACTCATATTTAGGTTATGCCTGGCGAATGAAAAGACAATTTCGGCGAATCCCAAGACTGGACGATGATGCTGATCCCAACGTCCTGCCAAACCTCCAAGTCAACAGCCCTTGAGATTTGCATGGTTACTCCCAGTACAATGGTGAGCGAGCATTTTCTCACTGTTGCATTGCAAATTACAGACATGCAGAAACTCGATAAGCTCCTTTTCTCCACCTTCTTTAAGTGATTCTTCCTCCGATGATGTTCTGCAAGCTTGTTCTTGCTGTTGCACTGCAGATTGCAGAGCCTGCAAAAATATATTGCTTTCGGTACCTCTCCAAGCCATCATCGTTACTGTTAGAACCATCTGTTGGCGATTTCTTCACTGTCTCCAGGCCGTAAGAATGCGCATTGATGCCTTCTCTCTGCAGACCGTCCATCTTCTGACGGTTCACCATGCTTCTGACGTGATCATGGAACTGAGATTCAGATATACACTTAGCCTGACAGATAGTGCCATCACAGTCCGGAGGTGCTTCTTGCTTCTTGACGATTTTTGGTGGAATGATTCCCAATCGCTTGGCTTCTAGTTGTAGGTCTTGGAAATTCATCTGGTGTTTCTTTCCTCGAGCATGGCTCTCCTTCACTGATGGACTCGTGCACTTTACTTGGCAAATGCTACAAAAAATCAAAACCGAATCTTGCTTCCCTTCATCCCGTGTAACCGTGTTTGGAGTTGAATCTGCTTCTCGCGATGCATGATCCCGTGTCATGCTCTTGCATTCTTCCAGCAGGACTTGGATCGTTGCATTGTGTTTCTTGCCTTTAAGGTGGTCATCCAAGTGGGATTTGCTGGGGCAGTTTGCTGAGCAGGACTTGCAGACCCATGTTGGACCTGGTTTCCCTGCGTACTGCGTGGCCTTTCTGGACTTGTCTGCTCTCGCTTTTGCCTTCAGAGTAATGATGTTGGCTCGGTGCTTCTGCCCTGCAAAATGCTGCATCAGGTTGCCCTCGCTGCTCGCTTCCACCTGGCAGATTCCACAACTCCATTTCACTTCACGTGCGGTACGGCCTGTTTGTGTTGACAAGCAATGTACTAGTTACTACAAATAACAGACGTGAAATAGATAGAATAATTACATTATTAGTTGAATAGAAAGAATGATAATGGTTGGCTGATATCACAGCTCACCTCATCGGAATCTGGTTTGTACTCGTCACCTGCTGCATTCTTCTGACCTGCCGGCTTACCGTTTCTAGCCGAAGTTTTCCAGCATTCACGGACAAGATCATCCTCCATGGCAGGCTTCTCGTACTTGATTCGCACACACCCCAGCACTCCTACTTCCATCTTCCGATCACGGGCCTGGGCGACGTGATGTTCAGCAACGACCGTCCCTCTGCTGTGCGGCACGAATTGCTCATCGAAGGGGAAATGCACCGTCGGGCTAGCACGCTCAGGATTGGCACAGGAAGAGGCAGTGCCATGACGGGAAGGCGGTGGACCGCAAGGCCTGAGGGCCATGGCGCGCTCGATCCTGGCGAGCCCGGCCATGATGATCTCCTGGCGAAGGCGATCCTCCTGGAGCTGCGAGAGCAGCGCGTCCCGGATGACATGCATCGACATCGAGTCCGCTGCACAACCACAAGCACAAGCAGCGCGTAGTCTCAGATTCAGACTGACAGCATAGGACGTAGTACCATCTACTCGTCGCTTGCTAAGTGATGCGCTGGTACGCACCGTGCGGCGAAGCTTCGGCGAAGCGGTGGTCGTCGGCGTCGGATGCTGCTGCTGGACCTCGGCGGGTGAACACCATCAGGTCCGGCGAGGTAGTGCAGCGCGAGGAAACGGAATGGTTTCGCAGCCTTGGTGGAGAAGTGATCCTTGAATTTAAGGGCGTGATCGTGAAACGTCCATAGAGCGCGCGACGAGTCGTCTCCTTCGCATCTTCCCGTTCCGCGACTGCTCACCTTCTCAACGGCGTCCCCAGTTCATTCGTCGTGCTCGGTGCCCCCTCGCAAACGCGGAAGCCTGGAAATCGCCGTCCGCAGCCGGATTGGCGACGCCTCGTCTTCACCTCGCCCTCCCTGTGGTCTGGCCGTTTGGATCCAAAGCCACATCTGCAACGGTACGGTAAAAATAAAACTTCCCCGCAGCAACGTAGGAATTGTACGGTTTAAATATTAAAATATGGAAAATTTTAAATATTTTTTTGATATCTTATATTATTGTATTAGTTATAAAAATATTGATAGTTTAAAGGGGTTATGAGAGATAAATTAGTTTAAAGTTTTGAATTTTAAAGGGGTTATGAGAGATAAATTAGTTTGGTACAATTTCAAATTCACGTACAATCAGAATCATTTCAGTTTCATCTCACAAACTGTTTCAACTCAGAATCGCTTTAGAAATCGTTTAGCTAGTTTTTTGTTTCAGTTTCAGCTGATAAGAGAGAAAGGATATTTGGACCATTTACCCTGATCGTTATTATGTGTTCTTGATTGTTTAATAGTTGTCCGTATCACTACAGGAATTCCGATGATTTGTGACGGCCAGGGTCGTCGCAAATAAGCTATTTGTGACGGCTTTGCTTATTTGCGACGGTTTTTTACCGTCGCAAATTATTCGTCGCAATTAAGCTTATTTGCGACCGCCACCGTCGCAAATAACGCTATTTACGACGGCTTACTGCAGCCGTCGCAACTTATTGTCAGGGGACTGGTGGGCCCCACGCTTGTAGTTGCAACGGCCCGACCGTCGCAAATAAGTGCAGCCGACAGGAGGGGACCCACGCGGCCATTTGTGACAGTCTAACCGTCGCAAATAAGTGCAGTCGACGGGACCCACGCGGCCATCTGAGGGGACCCACGCGGTCATTTGCGACAGCCTACCCGTCGTAAATAGGGCCTTAATTGTGACGGCCAGGCCGTCACAAATAACAGAGGCTAGTTTGCGACGGTACATAACCTTATTTGCAACGGTACTGTATAAAAAGTCGTCGCAAATAAGGTTTTTATTTAAAAAAACAGAAAATGTTATCCGACTTGATGGCTAGAATCACAGAACAGATAACACAAACAGTCACAAATAGCATCACAATATATCGTCGATACATTGCACATTGCAATCAACAAAGCAAACAAGGTATCACTCGCCCGTGTGACCTCCAAAGCCACCTCCGAAGTCGAAGTCATCGTCGCGCCTCATTTCAAGTGGCGGTAACGACGGCAACGGAGTTTCAGCAGCCGTCGCGGATCTCTGTAATTAATGAAACTTAGAGTTAGAATATAAATACATCAACATCTCTCTCCCTCCCTTCCTCTCCCTCTATCTCCATCTACATCTCCCTATCTCTCTTCATTCATCTATCTATCTCAATCTATCTCCCCCTCTCACTCAATCTCTCTATTGCTATCCTTTTCCCTGTATCTTCCTCCCTCTTTCTCCATCTCCCTCTCCCTCTCTCTTTTTATTTCTCTCTCTATCTCAATCTATCTCTCTCTTCCACTATCTCTCTATTGCTATTCTTTCCCTCTATCTTCCTCCCTCTTTCTCCATCTTCATCTCCCTCTCTCTCTTCATTCCTCTCTCTATCTCAATTTATTTCTCTCTCACTCTATCTTTCTATTGCTATACTTTTCCCTCTATCTTCCTCCCCCTTTCTCCATCTCCATCTCTTTGTACCTCTATCTTCCTCTCTTTATCTCCATCTACGTGTCAGAGCTTCCAGAGCTTCTAGCATCTCATTCATCTTATCAACCTTTATTATATCATCATCCTCATCTACTTCTGCTATGACTCGAGATTTAGTTTTGCCGTAGAAGGTCTACACTTCATAATGTGGAGTGAAACCGTTTCGATATAAGTTAAACGAAAGCTCCAATCTTTTTTAAAACTTGGTGTTCCGACATTTTATACATATGCACCACACCATATCTTCCGTTGACAACGAAAATGCTCGATCCAAAAATTTATCTAACTTGATGTACCACTCATCCGAGTGACCACCAGTTCTGCTATTTCAACCAGTATACATCCAACTGCGATACTCACCCATGTTTGACTCTGCAGTTTAACGCGAAAGAAATTGTCGTTAATGTATACAGGATAGGTCCTAAAATTTCGATAGTATAACACCGCCTATTTAACACTACACCTCCCAATCTGATGCAGTTATTCAAGTAAAGGGTCATGACTATAGAGTTATAGTCGATATACGTATGTCAGCCGCTCGCCGGCGGGCACCAAGGCGTCCAGGCGTAATTTTACAACTCTGGTTTAGACGCATACTTTAACTTTCAACTAAATGGGCCTTGTCGGGTCCTAAATGAGTTGTGTCAGGTCAAGCCAACCCGAATTTCATTTTTGTACATATAGTAACACTCAAGCAATCAAATTAAAAATTATAACGATAATCTGAAAAACAAAGCAATTCAATTAAACGTAAACATAAGAATTATTAAATTGTAATTTATCAATTAATAAACATAAACCAAAATATAAACAATTGTATTATAAACATAGACATAAGCATTGATAAACATAAGCAATTTAATTCTCAATATAAACATAACTATAAACTTAAACATAAGCATCAATTTAATTCAAGTCTCTTCTATTCATAAGTATCAAATCAATCCTCAACATAAATTCAATTAAAATCAATTCTACGCTTGAATTCGATTGGAAGTATCACAATTTTATGAATCATAATTTCAATATAAGAATCACCTAAACATAAGCATCACCTAACATAAGCTCATAATTACAACACTGTAAGCATAACAATTGTAGATGATGGCTCACAATTTACAACATTGCATCACCTAAACATAACTAGCAATGAAGTGAGAATGTAGAAGAAAGAAAATTTAACAATATTGCATCACAACCACTTCACAACATTGCATCATACCTACGTCGGGGAGGCCGGTGGAGAGGCGTCAGATGGCGCGTCCGGGGCGGCCGGCGGTGTCGGCAGGCGCGGGGGGGGGGGGGGGGGGGGGGGTGCAGGGTCGCGGCGGGGCGGCGGCGGGAGTTTGGGGGCGGTGTGAGAATGAGCTATCGGGAGCCGACGGGGCAGATATTATCCCTTATTTGCGATGGCTACTTTAATTGCAACGGCTATAGGTTAAGGCCGTCGCAATTAATGTTATTTGCGACGATACTTTTTATAGCCGTTGCAAATAAGGTCCTTTGTGATGACTATTTAATTTGCGACGGTTCTAGGGTTGGCCGTCGCAAATAAGGCTTATTTGCGACGACTTCGTCGCCAGCTTGCGACGGCTTGAGGCCGACCGTCACGATTTATGTTATTTGTGATGGAAGGTCATCATAAATAAATTTAGCCATCGCAAATTGTCGCGTTTCTTGTAGTGGATGTCAGCAGTACTTGTTAGGCATGCAGGTTGGACACTCATAATATTGACAAGCAAACAATAAAAAAAAACACTTTGGATGTGCCCCTGGTCAGCACTTTGGATGTGCGTTCACTGGTACAAATAGCACACAAGTAAAAGCGTTGGATCAAATAAATAGACTACATTCATGAACATTACAGTCAAAATCTGAAGAAGAGGGCAGCAGCCAAAAGCAACGGAGTTGGGCATAAAACATAGCTGCTGATATAATATTAGATCCTTGTTGCGAACATAAGATTTAAAAAGCATCCTTTATCTCCTTCTGCTCTTGTACAAATTGCAGATTTCATCAGTGAAACTTCTCCGTTCTTCAAACAAAAACTAAAAAAAAAAGAATGAACACCCAAGAAAGGAGAGGAAAAAAGAACCACTGCGCACAGGCAACACTAGGGTCCGATCTACACGGATTACAACAGCGGCAAAAAAAATTAACTCAGGCACTAGAGATCGCCGAGAGATCAGGAGGGAGCTGTGTTCAGGAAAACACCGAGAAGGAGCGGGAGGGAGTGATGCCGAGACGGTGGCTGATATTACAGAGTCGAAGGAGCCCCCGGTGAGTACCACATACTTTGTCAGAGGAATCGCCGAGAGGGAGCGAGATCGAAGTTCCTGGGGGCGGCGAGTTGCGGGCGGCATGGATTTTTTCACCAGTGTGTCGAGAGAATAAGAGAGTGGCAGAGCGGATAATTCTAGCAAAATGTAAGCCCAGTTATGGAGCGAATCATGGATCCGGCCTGCGGAACACCTTTTTGAGTGTTTCGAGTCCGCAATTCATTTCGTCGGACCGTTCCGCTCCGATTCTTCACCTGGTTTTCATCGTTTGGTTTGGATTCTCAGATTCTACAGGTGAATCAGAACCGATTCTCCATTCCAAACGGCCCCTTACTCGATTAATACCTGCTCCAACTCAAAGCTCAGAAGCATCACTTTTCCTTCTCTCCATCGGCCACGCTGCAGCTGAGCCCACATGGAACACGCTGAGTTGTTCGATCCATGGCCGTAGGACTCCTCACTCCTACCGTTTTTTCAAGGGCGATAAGCGAATAGGTGAGTACTCTCTTCGTCCTCAAAAGTTTGTCGTTTTGTAGTTTATTTGGAGTAATTTTGTAATTTCGAGCAAGGATCACTGTTGGTCCACAAAGAGGCACTGACATGCATTAATTGTTTTCTGGCCCATTTATGGGCTTTCGTTGTTTTGATCTGGAGGTTCAAACATGTCTTATTGGGGCTTATCTGAAAGAGATGACAGGTTTTATGGGTCTCAGCGAGCACCATTTGGTTCAAATTGGTCTGGAAAGTGCTTCAGCGCCATGAGAGACTTTTTCTTGATGACCAAGACACTGATGAAGAGTAGAAATTCGGATAACTATAACGAACATTCAGTCCCATAAAACTTTACTGTCGTATCAAATAACAAATGAAATGGAATCACAGCTAGTTCTATTTCAGATGGGGCATCGCGTATGTGGAACTATCCTACATGCTAAATACAGTAATAATCGTTGAACTGGTAGCGTACATAGGACACACATTTGGGGAACGCGGACCTAGATAGATCAATTTTGACACCTTGAGAATCCCTTCCTATTTTTCAATGGACTAGTGCGAGAGGTGACGTCGATTTCATTCACCTAAAACGTTAAGTTGAGTCTGGTCATTTGACTTGTAGTTTGTCACACCACACTGCGAGAGGTTGTTGTTCTTTAATATAGAATCAGATATACAAGTAAAAAGGCTGTCAGCAATGAACCGGTTAACTTGATCGGATGGTCATTCAAAAAAGTAATGGAAAGATCAGATGAATTCCAAACTTGCTCTAACATGTTTAGAATCAGTTGACCGCTTGAGATTTATTCTGGTTGTGATTGTGACTACAGCGTGCAGAACAGGAAAACGAGATTGCAGATATATTTCCACGCAGACGGAGTTCGTTCGTGAGGACTGTCTCACGTCCGACAAAGACGCCCCCGCCACGTGGACTCGCGCTCGCGCACTGGACGGTACAAGACCAGCGGATCACCGGGCGCCCCACATGTGGCTCTCGAGTCTCCCGAGCAGCCTAGAAATTTCCGCGGTCCGCGCGCGAGTCCGTCCGCGTCGCTGACCTGCCAGCCACGAACCCCGCGACCCGCGTCCCCTCCCACCGACCGAGTCCAAATCCAATTACGCCACTCATTTCCGCGTTGCCGCCCAGCTACTTCCGGCGCGCCGCAGAGCAGGGTCCGGCAAGGACTCGGTCTCCACCGTCTCTTCCAGTTTATAAATAGCGCCCGCTCGACCGCCTTGTCTCGTGCGCTCTATTTCATCGTTATCTCCCCGTTTCGATTTGTTCTTCTGCTCTGAAGTGTCGTCGGCTTTTATTTCCTCAGATCTGAACCGCGGGCTGTCATCGATCGACTAGACGAGCGATTCGAGCGATAAGTTGTTCGGTTTGGATCTAGTTTTTTTTCCTGCATGTCCGCGTTAGTTCCGATTTCAATCGTTAGTTTCGATTTCAACCCTTGTTTGTGGTGTTCGTCCGTTTCCCATCTTAGCTGCAGGATTGATTGAATCTGGTTGGGAGTTAGACAACACTTGGATCACTTGGTGTTGCCTCGTGGAGGCAAGGAGGCAGGTCACTCTCGTCCAGTTCGTCCGTTCTATTGGTTCTATCATCAGGATTCCGCTGGTTTCAGGTTCGGTAGTTCTATCCGGAGACCCGTCGAGCGGCCTTAGATGAATCATATGGAATCTTAGATGAATTATATGGAATCGTGGGTTAACAACAGGTTGATTCGAGACTGTTCGATCGATATTTACCGCTGATCTAGCTTGTGTAGTGTTTCTCATGAGATGCAGAGAACAAAAGGAAACCGTAGTGGTCACGGGGATGAGGCGAAGAGCGGAGGTTTTTGCATCAGATTTCATTTTGTTGTCCTTGATTTGTTACTTTTTATTGTTGTTCCAATATCACTATCAGCTGTTGCTTTGCTCTTAATTAGGATTAATTCGCGACCAGATCTTGCAGAGGCGGGAGACTATTGTTTCCCTGCGCTATCAGATCCTGAAATCACGGGCCATCACCAATGGACGTGTGGATCAATTGGGGCATGATAAGTTCTGTTTGGATCTAGTTAGTTTCCATTTCAATCATTAGTTTCGATTTCAATCCTTGTTTTTGGTTTCGTTCGCTTCTCATGTTGGCTGCCAGATTGATTGAATCTGGTTGGGAGTTGTAGAAGACTTGGGATCACTTGTTGCTGCATCGTGGGGGTAAAGGAGACAGGTCAAATTTTATCTGATCCGACTGTCCTGGTTTTGTCACCTGTATTTCGGTGGTTTCAAGCTCAACAGTTCTCTAGGATGATCCTGCCTAGCTATCTTACATGAGTCGTATGAGACCATGGTTTAATAACAGGTGGTTCGATACCTTTGGTTTGCTGATATATTGTGGTATGTGTTTCTCATCAGATGCAAAGAACAAAAAAAAAATGGTTAGAGGGATGAGGCAAATGGTGCAGATTTTTGCATGTGATATCATTGATTGTCCTTGATTTGTTACGGTTCACTGTTGTCTCAATATCATGGTGCTAAGCAAAAATAATGGATCAGCTGCTTGACCGCCTTTAAGTAGGATTATTCGTGATCAAAATCTACAGAGCTGGGAGGTGAATTTCTGGAGATAGATGGCATTGGATTGGAGTTGATAGCAGTGGAAGTACATTGTTAGGTTATAGCTGCAACTCGGTTCTTATATATTGTTATTGATATTTTCTGTTAGCTGCAGTTCTGATATTTGGGTTTTTGTCCACAGTTGTGTTATAGATAGATTGTTGAGGTCCTCTTTTCTGTTGCTATTAGAGCTGTCAGTGTTACTGCAATTACATCAAATTATAAGCTTGCTAATGTTCAATTTGTGATGTTGGCTTTGAGTTAGAGTCGGTTTCTTCTTCTACCCCATCTAAATTGTGCTGGCTTCTATTTTCTCGTCCTCTCTCAGATCTCTTAACTAGGGCCATCACCAATCGACGTGGGGATCAATTGATGTTTTATATGTTATGTTTGTATCTAGTTCTTAGTTTCCATTTGAAGCCATGGTTTTTATTTCAATACTTGATTTTGGTGTTCGCCTGCTCCCGTGTTGTTTGGAGGATTCATTGAAATGAGTTGGGAATCGGAAAACGCTTGCCACTTGTTGCTGCCGCGTGGGTGGGTGTGAAGGAGGCAGGTCAGTCTCGTCTGATCCAATTGTTCCATTGGTTCCGTCACCTGGATTCCAGTGGTCTCAGGCTTGATAGTTCTCTGTGATGATCCTGTCGAGCGGTCTTGGGTGAATCATATGGAATCATGGGTTAACAACAGGTGGATTTGGGATTTTGGTCTATCTATCTTTATTGCTGATCTAGATTGTGGTGTGTGTTTCTCTTGAGATGCAGAGAGCATGGAAATCACATTTGTTACGAGGGATGAGGTGAAGGGTGGATATTTTTTGCTTGTGATTTCATTGATTGTCCTTGATTAGTTACGGTTGATGGTTGTTTCAATATCATGGTGCTAAGTGAAGATCGCGGATCAGCTGCTTGATTGCCCTTAGTGGTGACCAGATCTTACAGAGGCAGGAGGTGAAGTCTTGAATATAGATTGCGTTGGACTGGTTCATAGCATCGGAAGAACATTGGTTGGACATCTCATCAACTCGTTCTTATCTACTGTTCTGTGGGGTTAAGTCTATTTTCACTGCAGTTCTGATATTCAGGTTTTTGTTCTGCGGTTGGATTGTTGTATAGATTACTGATGAGATCCGTTGTTCTGTAGCTATTATAGTTGTTTTCGCTGCAGTTATGTCAAATTATAAGCTAGTTAATGTTCCTTGTTATGGATAATCTTCAGTGGTTTACTAGTATCGTCAATTCTCACATCTAGCATTGAAAGAGATATCACAGTGGTATTTAGTGTGATCAGACTTTATTTCTATCCCTTGCATGGTTGACTTTCTGCAGATGACTAGAATGGTGTCTTGCACTTTGCAAATGACTAGATATTTTCTGCAAGCGCAATCCACAGTGGCAGACTGAAATCCCTAGACAGTTTCTACTTTATCCTACTTCCTACCTTCCAAATTTATCATTGACGATCAACCTATAATCTAGTGGTCATACATTTGTCTCTTAATTGATTCACGTTACTAGTTTGTGTTTCTGCATGCAGTCCATGGGAAAGTGAAATCTGCTGGCAGTATCAGTAACATATTTCAGCTTAGTATGAAATAATTATCAAATAAAAATTTTGAGTTACGACATGGATTAATTTGCACGGGTGGAAGATCCCAAGCTTACTTTGGAGCTTCAAATTGTATGTGGAATCTGTGTGAAAACACATGGTTCATTTCCGCATCAACTTTCATGTTGATAATTTATCCTTTGTCCTCTTTAACAATAATTTTATCTCCTGTTCTTCTAAGTAGCTCCAGTGTGGCTTTGATGATTCTTGTTGTTGCCTGCCTTTGTGTGCCCACAAATCATATGGCTCATCTGTTTGGTACTGCTTCTAGTTCGGTTATGGTGTCCAGTATTTTGGTGCTCACCTTCATGTTCCAATGTCTTTGCCATTGGGTGTTTGTCAGAAATTGGTGCAGGTTAGTGCCTACCACACATTCTTCTTGGTATAGAGTTCATAGTTGGTTTCATTGGTTCAGATCTGAATTGATGGTTGGGAGTCCAAATTTTACGGAGTTTCTGGTTGAAGCAGCAGTGCTGCTGCAGGTCAGTGACTTGTGGCCGTTTCATGGTGAACTATTGGATTTGGTTGGTTGTGGCTCCATTGGTTTCTTCTGTTGCAACATAACCTTCTGGCCTTTTGAAAGCTTTCCATTGGTAGATACTTTTGTAACTGGTTTGGTCGTGGCATGTCTTGGCCTGCTTTAGTTGCTGTCGTTGTGAACTCTTCGCTGGGAAGATAAAAGGCTGGAGAGGTTTGCCTACAACCCTTGATAGTCAACGGGTAATTTTGTAGTTGCTAGCCCAGGGTCTCATAGTACCGGGAGATTGGATATTCTTGATCTTATTTCTATCTTATGGATCTGTAATTCAGTTCCTGTTCACTGGAATTACATTCAGATTGTTCCAAGCAATTGAATTGTCAAAATTGCCATGAGGCATTCTTCCACTAGATTGGCTTTTTATATTTTTGTCAAGGCCATTAGTGCACGTTTAGTAACTTAGTTCTCACAGATATCAACAGAGAGTCCCTGGCTGTTTTTTACTCGTCTGAGGCTTTATCCTTGCTATACATTGTTTGCTGGAGTCTGGTCTCAGTAGAATTGCTTTGGGTGTGTGCAGTTTTGATTGGGGTGTCTGCAGTTTTGGTTTGATTTGCTTCATCTAGTTTCTGTATCAGTATTTTTTGGTTGCCCTCTTCTGTTGTTTCTTGAAGGATGCAATGGACTCGTTGCAAAACCTGACTCTAGCTGCGCGGCTGCGCCTAGCAAGTACATGTTCCTTTTGGCTTTGGTGATTTCATAGGGATCTTTTGATGTGATACTATGGTTTCATCTTGATGAGCTCACCCCCATGGATGGCAGAAACCTCCTATAATTCAAGGTTAGAGTCCTGTGCTCTCAGCATGTATAAATAAACTCATCTTACTTGTGGTATACAATTTAGCTGCAGCCGGTCAATGGTTGAGGTCAGATCATGGTATGTTCGACTATAGTCCATAATTATTCTGATACTGATGGTGATAGTATCCTGAGCGAATCATTAGCTGCATGCAATTGACATTTGAACCATTGATCAAATTTGCATAGAAAATTTTGGAGCTGGGTTAATTTTGGAGCGGGTTGACTAATTTTTCTTTCTATCTGTGGCCACTCTGATCTCATTGATCTAGGAATTTGATCTCCAGCATTTATTTTTGGGAGCTGCAACAACTGATTTGCTCCTTCCCCTCTGACAATCATCTCCAGTTCCTTCAGTCAGTTTGGTTCTTGCTCTTGGTAGATGACATATATGCATAGATGTACTCAATCAGTGCTGGAGTCTTGTTGTGTTATTAATAGTCAAATTCTCGGTGATGATTTGCAAGACCAACCATGCCTATTGTTTGCTTTGCTTTCCAAGATTTGCTGCTTTCTGTAGTCCTAGACAATGGATACAAAATTTGGCTGTCCACTGATCCACAGAAGGTAATATGTTTGGAAGCTATGTATTGGATAACATCTGCCAAAGCATGCTTCAGCTGATACGAATTTGAACTAGATGTGTTGGATAACCTGTTCATTGACTATAACTTCTCTTGATCTCTGGTCATTATTCAACAATTATTTCCAAGTATGGATGCAAAGACGGTGCCAGTATTTGGTTAAAGATTCACCTTGCGGGTTATTTCTTCTACCTGAGTTTCTTGCTTAAAATGGCCTTCAGTTTGTGTTGTGACATGTTTTGGCACATTTCCCCTCCAATTTTGGTGTTGCAGTTTACAGTCTCTACTGGTTTTCATTGAAGGATTTGGATCTTAAAAGACCTTTTAACTGGTTATCTGATGTAGGAATGAGATTGCTGGATGACAGATTGGATAACACTTGCTATTTCGTATTTCAGTATTTCGAAGTTCTGGTCATATTGGTGCTGATTGTTGAGGGTGTGCTTTGATTTGTTGGGTTGAGTGGCACTGGATTGTGATACTCTGGGATAGCAAGACTCAGTTGGAGTATGCTCATCTGCCTTAGTGGACTTGAAGCATGCGTTTGGTTTCATGCCTTTGATGGTTCTATGGTTTGTAGTTATTGGATGATAGTTTTCAATAACTGTGCTTGCTAACAAGATATTGTATAATTTCTGATCCACGAGCATTATTCTACCTGTTCCATCTGTATAATTGTATGACATTGTAAATTTGTTCTCCAGCATTCATCTTTTTGGGATCCGCAACAATTAACAATGGATGTTCCTCCACCTCTGACAATCATCTATAGTTCCATTGCCACTTCTGTTCTCACTCTTGTGGCATTGGATCACAGATATTAGTAGTCACATCCTCTCGGTGTTGATTTGCAAGACCAATGCCTGTTGTTTGCTCTGCTCTCATGATCTGCTGTCTTCTCTAGTCCTAGATATTGGATACAAAATTTAACTATCCACATTGATCTGCAGAAAATATGTTTGGAAGCTATGCGTTTTGAGGATATCTGCTAAAGCATGCCTCAGCTGATCAAGAGTTTGAACTAACTATGCTTCTGACGTTCATTGATATAATTCACCGTGTGATTTTTCTTGATTTCTGGTTGGTTGGTATGGGTGCAAATATTGTCCCATCGTTTGATGATTAATCTTATGGACCAGAGTTTCTTGCTTAAAAATGGCCTAGAGTTTGTGTTGACATGTTTTTGGCTCATTTCCATCACAAATAAATAATCTTGAATATTTGTTGTAGGGCATTTTGCTTGGTTTGTTAGGGCTTGGAACCATTCACGTACAGATCAATACACGCAAGTTCTGTTAATTTCCTGAGTTAAATATGGTTAAATTATTATTATTGTTGTGGTACAATCAAAACCAAGAAGATCTATGAGCTAAAAAAAACTAAGAGGATCTGATTTTTTAATTAAAAAAAATGAAAAGCTTGCTAACGTAATGACTAGCCAATGTTGCAGTCTGGTTTCCACTCGTTTTCTTTGAATGATTTGGATTTTTGGAGAACGCTGCTTATTTGATCTAGGTTGGGATTGCTGGGTTGCAGATTGTAGAACACTCTTTGAACTGCTTATCTGATCTAGTTCATGACATTTTTTTTTTGAAAAGTGTTAGTTCATGATGTGTTTAAGTAACACTATCCTGGTCCGAGAGTATTGAGGGTGTGCTTCGATTTGCTGGTTTCATTGCCATTGGAGTGTGATACTATGACTGTGATAACAAGATTCATTGGCTATGCCCATCTGCCTTAGTAAACTTGAAGCATGCATTTGGTTTCATGCCTTTGACGGTTCTATTGATTGTAGTTATTGGATGGCAGTTTTCAGTAACTGTGCTTGCTAACACGATCGTGTATAATTTGTGATCCATGAGCATTCTACCTGTTCCATCTGTATAACCGTGACATTGCATACTTGTGATTGCTGAACATGAACCAAGTTGATTGGTTTCCATTGTGACATTTCAACCAAATAGTAAGGCTTTTGCAGAATCATCCACCTTTTGAACAACATCAAGCTCTTAATTTAACCAATTGTAAAATGGAGAACCTTACGATACCAGTTTCTGATTTGGACTGCTTTGCGTCGAGTTCCAATTTCTTGATTTGGCTGATTGCTATCAGAAGTTGTGAAGGACACCTGTAATGGTGTAGTGCTGCCACTTTGATGATTTTTTCCGTGACTCTTGAATAAACCTTCCATGATAATGTTTAGAATTTGAGTACTCGTGGCCTTCTATATCAGAACGCTATTGTATGCTGATTTCTGGTTTGGAATCATTTGCAATTTAAAGTTTATGAGCATGTGGTATAGACGTTTTTTAGATTGATAGTATACATAGCAGGAGTTTATGTCAATATACTTTCTACTCTGCACCACAGTTTGTAACTATTGATGGGGTTAGTTCAAGTTCTGGAGATAGGTGTGAGCGGGTGCAATTTCGATGGTCGATCACAGACTTTTTTTTCCTGAAGTTGCGCTGTTGTGGCAATCGAGATGTTTTTGCACGCATCTGGACTGGAGGTGCTGAATTAGCTGTGGTACCTTCCTCCCTGCTGAATTTCACTGAAAAACATGCAATTTTTTATGTGTTTATCATTTGAATCAATACAAATTTTCCCACATTAATTATTTACATGTAAAAAACTGAATTTAAACCATTAAATCGTTCACATTTTTTATCTTTAACGTTTGGCTTCTGTGTGAATTAGTTGTATTTTTGCTGTTTAACAATGCCTTTGCCGGTCCCAAGCTCGGATGAGAAAATGTGGAGGGAACAGCATTGTGGTCGTGTGTACTTTGCAGTTGAACTGTAGACTGTTCTTTTATTAGAAGTGTCCGAGTTTGAGCTTGACAGCAAGTAGCAACTAAGTGCTGAATACAAGCACTGCGTAGTGTGTGATCACAAGGTTTCTTAGCATCGTTGCTTGATCTTTGTTCCTAGTAAGCGTCAAGGAGTTCTATGTTCAGTGTACCTGAAAGCCAAAATTCTAGTCGGCTACAGGATCTGCAGAAAGGACTCATCAAATGGTGTTGGTTCCCAATTGGAGATTGAGGATGTACTTGCAATACTAAGATATGCTCACATTTAGAAAATCATTGCTAACAGAAAAAATAAGTCATATTCTGTTTTTTATGCGGCTGCTGACACTGAAATTACAAAATTCTACTGAGTTGAATCTTGGCTATCGTGCACCGCGGTGCAATGCAGGCGCGAGCGGGTGCTGAGGGGCGACGAGGATGCCCAGGCAGAGAGACCCGTCGTGTGGTCAGTTGAGGGCTCCGGCCTTCAGGGCTGGGTTTCAGCTGTCCGCCACCGGAATCATTGTTGTGGCTGAAAGTTTATTTTACTCCTGAACTATAATCGAAGTCTGGATAATTTTTAAATTTTATTTGGTTCATTTTACATCAAATATTTGCTAATTCAGTTCAGATTACACTCTTAATCAGTTTTGTAATCTCAATTTGTTATGATGTGGAATAAAAGATACGTAAAACACCACATCCAGTCAGCGACCCCTGCTACTCTGGCAGCACCAATCGCTCTAGTCTCCTCGACGGGTGCAAGAGTCCGGAATCGAAGGACGTGTGATAGCTTCGGAGCCTTCCTTGATGGGAGCAAGAGTCTGGAGCCAAAGGATGCATGGCAGCTCTGGAGCACTCCTCGGTAGGAGCAAGGACCCGAAGCTGAAGGACGCGAGGTAATTCCGGAGCCCTCTTTGGTGGAAGCAAGGGTCCGGAGCTAGAGGATGCGTGGCAGCTCCGGATCCCTCTTTGGTGGAAGCAAGGGCTCAGAGTCAGAGAACACGTGGTAGCTCTGAAGCCCTCTTCGGTAGAAGCAAGAGTCCGGAGTCGGAGGGTGCGTGATAGCTCCTTCCTCGATGGGAGCAAGGGTCTGGAGCCGGAGGATGCGTGGTAGCTCCAGAGACCTTCTCAGTGGGAGCAAGGCACTGGAACTGTAGGACACGAGGCAGCCTCGGAGTCCGCCTCAGCAGGGAGGCCGGGTTCGGAGCTTCTTCTAGCTTGTACGCGGGGTACTCGATCTGCAGGGTACCAACAGCGACTAATCTAATTGTGACCAACTGTGACAAAATAGGTATACATTGTAGAGAATCAAGTCATGAAGATATGAAAATAAGAGTCACGAGAAAACGTCGAGTAAAACCCAAGTTATGATTGAAATCTTGAGCAATGGTCAATCTGTTCTTAACAGAGAGCAAACAGATCTGCTACGCTGCAAATAAACTCGTGTAACAAAAAACCACAACTTCAATGACTGAAATATTCACAGATTATAGAGCATCAAGTTTTGAAAACAACACAAAAAAGAATTACATCAATTAGATAGATAAAACACGAGTTACGATCAAAACAATGAAGAAATGTCGTTCAACGCTGAAACTTGACGAGAAAGATTTGACAAAAACAATTCGGACAAACGAGGCACAAAATCTTATCTAAACTGCAAATTTTATTCACCAAAGACATAAGAAGAACAACCCAAAGTTGTGTACCACAGGCTCTGGCTTCTCTTGCTCATATAACCAGCCCTCGTGTCAATCCAATCCTAACTAAGACTCTAATCCTACTCGGTTTCAACCGAAAATTTTCATAACTGCTCAAGAATCTTCTATATACAGATAGAAGCAATCTTAAGACTTTCAAACATCTTAGCAACGTTCATGCACCCCTTGCACACGTGCAAACACTTTTGACACTTTTCGTACTATGCAGCTGTCGGTACCCTAAAAACCGTACACCCCGTGAGGTTACAAAGATCTCAAGGGAAGGACGTCTAATCGAATTAAAGACCCTCGGAGGCCCACTTGTCAGACATGACCGGACCTGCTTCTCCAACCTGGTTAATCCCTAGGTCGCCACGTGTACTGCCGAACCGGAGCTACCTCCCACAAGGGGGAAGCTCCGGACCAAGTACCGAAATGGCACCTCCGGACTTAACCCCTGACCGAGAGAAGCTCCGGACCTGACACGTGTTAGGTCGCTCCGGAGCTACCTGCTTCCCACAGCAAGCTCCGGAGCTGCCACGTGTCCAAACGTCGGAGCTGGCAGCCTCTAACCTCCGGAAGACCTTGTAACGGATCCGGATCTTCGAAGGAGAGCCAAGGACTTCAAGACCCGATTAAATGTCATTAATACCATATTAATGACACTTAAACGGATGATCTTAACACCTGTAACGGCATTGTTAGAGCCCGTTAAAGGATCATTAACAACAATTAATCGTGTATCAATACTAGTAACCGCCGGGGCCACATGTCGGGCCAGACCAGCTTGTAACGGCATGTCCTTGTACTATAAAAGGACAGGCCGACGATACACACAAGGGGACGGACACAGGCGTGGAGATCATACGTGACAAACTAATACAACACCACCACACCCGTGGAGTAGGGTATTACGCTCAGGCGACCCGAACCACGTAAATCTTAGTGTCTCCTGTGTTAAACCGCAATTCACCTTCTTGAGTCTCCGCGCGCCCACACCGAACCACAAACTCCTTCAACACTTTAGCAGTGTCAGGAGATCTGCCGACTCCAACAGTCGACAGTTGGCGCGCCAGGTAGGGGGCGCCTGAGATTTTCGAGAATGGTGAACTCCGCGGCTGGATCATCCAACGGTCAACCTGCTGCTCAGGCTGTTGGGGGCAATCCCTCCAACAGGCAGCCACCAGCAGGAGCCTCGGCACCAGCAGGAGCCACACTCCCACCACCACCATCTTCTCCGGCAAATCGTGCTGGGCAACGTGATGGTGCGCCGGCGTCACTGACTGCGTCGGCAAGTCATGACAACCCGGAACACGCGCTCCATGCAGCGCGTGCTCTTCTCCAATGACCACCACCTCCGGACGCATCTCGAGATGCAATGGAGCAGTGGAGGGCCGATGTGGAGCATTTGGTCGCAGCAGCGGCCGAACGCCTCAACAACCAGGGTCCTCCTCCTTCGGGACGAGCCCCGTCTCAGCGACGGACTTTGTCTGGAAGACTTGGTCCTCCCGTCTCCAACAACAGGAGACGATCTGCGTCACTACAGGTGACGTCGTTGCCCTCTGGGGCACGACGCACCCATACAGTATCCAGGCTTTCAACTCATGACCTTCGAGCGAAGCTTGATCGCCGATACCGCCAACAGGATGGCCGTGTCCATATCGAGCGTGCTCGTGAAAGACGGGAAGCTCAGGACCTTTCTACTCTGGAAGGAGTAGGAGGAGGCTGTTCAGCCCTAGCCATGCACCTGCGCATGGTTAGATGGCCACAGAAGTTCCGGCCACACCTGCCGAAGAAATTCGAAGGGACTGTCAACCCCGCCGAATTCCTTCAGATATACTCCACTGCAATCTTGGCAGCTGGAGGAAACGAGGCTGTAATGGCCAATTACTTTCCAGTGGCCTTGACCGGGACCGCCAGGTCCTGGTTTATGAGCCTTCCACCCAACTCTATCAACAGTTGGGAGGAGTTGTGCCGTCAGTTCACTGCCAACTTCGGGAGTTCATACACCCGACCAGGCACTGAACTATACCTTTTTGCGGTCGTGCAAAAAGGGGGAGAATCTTTGCGGTCCTTCATCCAGAGGTTCTCCCAGGTACGCAACACAATCCCTTCTATCTCAAGCGCTTCTGTCATTGTGGCATACAGACAGGGCGTACGGGACAAGAAGATGTTGGAGAAGCTGGCGATCAAAGAGATCACCAGCGTTACGGAACTCTTCAGCCTGGCAGACAAATGTGCCAGAGCTGCGGAGGGCCGTGAAATGCACTCCAAACCAGCCTCGGAGGATCACAAGAAATCATCCAAAGAAGAAGCCGCTACCTCCGGGGGTAGCAAGAAGAAAAAGAAGACCCACGGCAAGAAGAAGCCGTCGGCCGGCACATCCAACGTTGCAGCTGATGCAACTCCTGGTGGCCGGGGGCCACGCCCCGAGAAGCGACCTCGACCATCTTCCGAAGACGGTGGCAAACCCAAAGTGTGGTGTCCCATTCACAAAAAAGGCAGCCACGGTTTGGAAGACTGCCGGGAGGTCCAAAACCTTGCCGAGCGCTACAGCAAGCGCCGGGAAGGGTCTCCTTTCCGACAGAGGGAAGGGAAACAGAAGGTCGACGAAGCTCCGGCTGAAGAGGAGTTAGGGTTTCAGGACCCCAAAAAGGTCTTGAAGGCCGTCTACACCTCTGTCGACGATGACTCTGACGTCTCTGACAACGAGCGTCGGAAAACCATGAACACCATTTTTGGTGGATCATGGGACATCACCTCCCGTCGCGTCATCAAGACTATGCGGCGGGATATGGCTGCTGTAGCTCCTACAGCTAGACCAGAGCCACATCAAAAGTGGATGGACACATCCATCACTTTTGATGCTTCGGACTGTCCTCGAAGCATGGTCGGAGCTGGACAGTTAACTTTGATGGTATCTCCCACCATCAATAACATCCAGCTCCATCATGTTATGGTGGACGGAGGTTCGGGGCTGAACCTCATAAGCTTTGAAGCTTTTACCAAGCTTCAGCTCCGACCTTCGGATCTCCAGCCCTCCCGACCTTTCTCCGGAGTAGGTCCGGGGGCCATTACCCCACTCGGAGCTATAACTCTCCCCGTTACCTTTGGGACACGGGAGAAGTATCGCACCGAGAAGTTGGTCTTCGACGTTGCTCAGATCAACTTACCATTCAACGCCATCTTGGGTAGACCTGCCCTATACAAATTTATGGCAGCTGCTCATTATGGATACCTGGTGTTGAAGATGCCAACACCAGTAGGCGTTCTCCGGATCCGCGGAGATCGCACCGCCGGAGTAACTGCTCTGGAGGAGCTCCATGCACTCACCACGGCGCAAGAGGAGGACTCCAGACAGGAGCAAGCTCCGAAACCCTCGAGCATTCGTCAACGAGGCTCAACCTCTGCACCCCGTGTGCAGCCAAGCGGCGACACCGACATTCCCGTCAAAGTCGTCCAAATTGGTTCCGATGTCGCTCAAACCACCCGTATATCGGGGGGATTGAACGACAAATAGGAACTCGCGCTCATCACTTTCCTCCGGGCTAATGTTGACGTATTTGCCTGGCAACCGTCACAAATGCCTGGGATCCCCAGGGAAGTGATTGAGCACAATCTGAAGATTTATCCCGATGCTCGGCCTGTGCATCAGAAGCCTCGGAAGCAATCCGTAGAGTGGCAGAACTTCATCCGACAAGAAGTGAAGAAGTTGCTTGAAGCCGGATTCATCCGAGAAGTCTTCCATCCAAAATGGCTGGCGAACCCAGTCATTGTGCCCAAGGCCGGCGGGAAGCTTCAGATGTGCATCGACTACACCACACTGAATAAGGTATGTCCAAAAGATCCATTCCCACTACCTAGAATAGATCAGATAGTGGATTCCACCTCCGGGTGTGAGTTACTGTGTTTCCTAGACGCATATTCTGGGTATCATCAAATCAGGATGTCTAAGGAGGATGAAGAGCATACTTCATTCATCACAGTAGATGGATTGTATTGTTACACAGCCATGCCATTTGGTCTCAAGAATGCAGCTTCAACTTTTGTACGAGCTATGTACAAAACTTTTGAAGAACTCATCAGAGACATAGTGGAAGTGTACGTCGATGATATCGTGGTCAAGGTCAAGAACAAGGAGTCCCTCTTGGACACCTTACAGGCTGTCTTCGACAAGCTGCGGGCCACCCGCACGAAGCTAAACCCAGACAAGTGTGTCTTCGGGGTTAGCTCCGGAAAACTTCTTGGTTTCCTGGTAAGTCACCGGGGCATAGAGGCTAATCCGGCGAAGATAAAAGCCATTGAAGACATGCGGCCACCAACCCGCATCAAAGACGTCCAAAAGTTAACTGGGTGTCTAGCAGCCCTCAGCCGGTTCATATCAAGACTGGCGGAACGGGCACTTCCCTTCTTCAAGTTGTTGAGGAAGTCCGGACCATTCCAATGGTCCGAAGAAGCAAAGAAGGCATTCCAGGAGCTGAAACAGTTCCTCACCACCCTACCAATTCTGGTAGCTCCAAACCCTGGTGAGCCTTTGTTGCTTTACATTTCAGCTACTGACGAAGTTGTCAGTATGGTTCTGGTTGCGGAGAGACCAGAACTACCACATACTCAGGAATCCAGACCCCTTCAGGAGGGTCCGGAGGTCCATGAAAGTGAGTCTGGGTCCCAGCTCCCAGACTCAAATCCACAAGAAGTCACTTCAGAAGACCCAGACCCCTCTGAGAGGGTCCTGGTAATTTCTGAAGAAGCTTCGGGTTCCTCCAGCCAGAACCCGGAGGTCCCCGAAGAGAATTCGGACTCCTCCGACAGAGTCCGGATCAATAGAGAGGAAGCTCCGGACCCCTCCGGGAGGGTCTGGACCATTCAACGCCCGGTATACTTCATCAGTGAAGTATTACATGATGCCAAGACTCGATACCTAGAGGTGCATAAACTGCTTTATGCAGTTCTTATTGCCTCCAGGAAGCTCCGACACTACTTCCAAGCTCACAAAGTCTCGGTGGTGACCTCCTATCCACTTCGCGCGATCTTGCATAATCCCAATTCAACTGGGAATATTGCAAAGTGGGCAGCGGAATTGGCTGAATTCGATCTTGAATTCATTCCGAGGCAAGCAATCAAGAGTCAAGCGTTGGCAGATTTCGTGGCGGAATGGACTCCCTCTCCATCAAACCCTGGGGGCCCCAGCGAGCAGAAGACGGAGCATCAAGTTCCAACCTTCACCGAGCCTCACTGGACCCTTTACTTCGATGGCTCCATGCAGAAGCAGGGGGCCGGAGCTGGAATCCTTCTCCTTGCACCGACTGGGGAGAAGGTAAAATACATGGTACACCTTGACTTCAAGGCAACTAACAACATGGCGGAGTATGAAGCACTCATTTACGGACTAAAGGTGGCACTGTCATACGGTGTCAAGCAACTGCTGGTCAAAGGAGATTCACAACTCATCATCAAGCAGGTGAAGGGTGAATGCTCCTGCAATAATCTCAGCTAGCTGCTTACCTCCTTGAAGTCCAGAGGCTTCAGAAGGACTTTGAAGTCCTAGACCTCCACCATGTTCAGCGTGCCCACAACGCTGAAGCTGACGAACACTCGACCAAAGCGTCAACCGGAGCTCCGGCTCCTGACGGAATCTTTGTCTGGAGGTTGTCAAAACCCACAGTTCAGCCTGCCGAACTGAACGAAGGGGGCGAGATCAGCATCCCGAAGCTGACGGTCCCAATGGCCCTGTTACCATGGCAGCCATCAAGGGTCGTAGGTGCTGTCGGAAGCTCCGAGCAACCCAACACGCAAGACTCAAATGCTCAAGTTAGTTCCGATGCATGGATCTCGGAGATCCGGAACTACTTGAAAGACAACATCCTTCCTGACGATGATGTATCCGCTGACCGGGTAGTCAGATTGGCTAAAAGATACACGCTGGTAGAAGGGGATCTCTACCGATGCGGTGCCAACGACATCCTAATGCGGTGCATCACAAGGGAAGAAGGTTGCGAGATCCTTGCAGAAATCCATGGAGGCGAGTGTGGGAACCACGCATCTTCCCGCACGCTGGTCGGAAAAGCCTTTCGGCATGGCTTCTACTGGCGTATAGCGCTCCAGGATGCCACTGAGCTGGTGAAGAAATGAGAAGCATGCCAATTTCATGCAAAGCAAATTCATACACCTGCTCAGCCCTTACAAATCATACCTCCTACATGGCCCTTCGCTGTGTGGGGGATGGACATCTTGGGACCCTTCCCAAGAGTCGTCGGAGGTTACAAGTTCCTGTACGTCGCCATTGACAAGTTCACCAAGTGGCCGGAAGCAACTCCAGTTGTGACGATCAACAAGCAATCTGCTATCAACTTTCTGCAATCCATTGTAAGCAGATTCGGAGTCCCAAACAAGATCATCACAGATAATGGGACTCAATTCACAAGCTCCGCATTCCAAGGGTATTGCGAAGACCTCGGCATACAGGTTTGCTACGCTTCCGTAGCTCATCCCGCCAACAATGGCCAAGCCGAGAGAGCAAATGCATAAATCCTTAAAGGACTTAAAACGTGCACCTATGAGCGCTTGAAAAAGCACGGAGCCAATTGGATCGAAGAGCTTCCGCCCACTCTATGGGCCAACAGGACTTCTCCAAACCGGTCAACCGGAGAAACACCCTTCTTTCTGGTGTACGGAGCTGAAGCAATCCTTCCTCCGGAAATCACCTTGGGTTCGCTCCGGGTCCGGACCTTCGACGAAGCCGCGCAGGACCAGCTTCGGCGTGAAGACCTAGACCTCCTCGAGGAGGGAAGGTGCCAAGCAGCTGTTCGGAATGACCGATATTGCCAAGCTCTACGGTGTTATCACCAGCGGCATGTACACAACCGACAGCTCGAGGAAGGCGATCTGGTGCTACGGAGAATACTATCCAGAGAAGGGTTAAACAAACTCTCCCCCGGCTGGGAGGGACCCTTTCGAGTGATCAAAGTATCCCGTCCCGGAAGCGTTCGCTTGGCTACCGAGGATGGGACACCTCTCCCAAATCCTTGGAACATCGAGCACCTCCGTAAGTTCTACACTTAATTCCACGGAGGTGAGTCTTAAGTAACTTGTAATGTATGTTATAGAGTCATTGTGCAGAGTCGGGTAGTTCCTCCGGGAGAGTAGCCGGACCTTTCCTGAAAGGTCTGCAAATCTCATGTAGCACTTGTCACAGTCTCCGGACTAAAAGTGTGGCTAACTACCCTGGGTCAAACGAGAAACCAAACACACTTAGCCTGGTTCCATACCCTAAGAGTGTACTTGTTTCCCCTGTACCCCGGACCTATAATGAAAGACATCTTCATGTGAAATAGACTCCACGTGCATTCATTTTGTACAGGCTCGACATTTTTTATTTTTCTCTTTCTTGTCTATAACAGAGACGTGCAATTCTTAAGAAATTTTAGTTTGACCGGTTTATATACGATTCGAGTTGAATTGTCAGATCTTTTGGATTTAAATATCGTTTATGGCCAACTCGTCTGAAAGCCGCCAAGCCAATCTAGGGCCGGAGTGCGCTATCGACTTAGCCTGGTCAAGCACCCTAAGTACGCCACTCTACCTACACCCCGGCAGGCCAAAGTAAGGCGGGTCCATGGACAATTGGATCTAAGAGAAAAGACAACGAATCCAGTTGTATTTAAAATCGCGTTCAACTTAAAATTTTCTTGAGAATCGTAAGCCGCGACGAAATTATAGACAAGGAACGAATTTTACTATTTTTCTTGGCTTAAGTGTGCAGGAAAAATAAACTCTACGTTGATGGAGAAAAGCCGGAGCTAACCAAGCTCCGACTCCCCCAAGGGGATCAACCGTCGGCGCTGAGTAAAAGATGGTGAGAAGAACCCGTAAATGGAGTCTGCTGCCAACAAACCAAGTGTTGGTAGAGGTCACTACCGGAGCTACTAAGCTCCGACACCTTGGAGGACTAACTATCGACGCTCTATGTGTTGATAGAGGCTATTGCCGGAGCTACTAAGATCCAGCGATGGACAGTGCCAGAGCTTCTAAGCTCCGACAACTTCAAGGGACCATCACTATCAAAGACTTCGGACCTAAATTCTACAAGTTCGAAGCAAATTCATCTTCAACAAAACTCAATATCCTTTTGGTACATGTTCACAATCAAATTGTGTACATCTACCAGGGGGCCAAGTGAATATAAAGATGTTGAAGACAAAAAATGAAATTCGCAAAAATTTAGGGATTTCATTCATCTGGAGACAAGGGATTACAAAATTGAGGAAGAAGAAGAGAAAATACAAGTGAGAGCTAAAGAGATGGTCCTAGACCCTATGGAAGAACTCGGCGACCTTCAGGGCGACCTCCGATACGCTGGCTCGGGTAGCTTCGCCTTCTCCTTCGACGGGGCCTTCAAGCACCGGGTCCAGAGGAAATTGAGGGTTCCGGCTGGTGTAGCACGTCAGCACATATTCTGTGACGTTCCTCGCCAGGGATTGCCCCTCGACTTCCAGTTGGTCCACGATGACGTTGCCCACCTTGGAGAGCTTGCTTCCTACTGCGCTCAACGCTTGCAGCATAAGGTCCGGCTCCGGCTCCGGATCATCCGAGCGCACGGGGCTGAAACCCATCGGCGTCAGCGCATCAATGGCCTTGCCCAGGAACTCCCAAATCTGCAGGGAGTCCGCCGTCCTCAGGCTCTTCACCTCTTCCAAGGATCTCTTGGCCGTCGTCAGTTCGGAATTCTCACGGGCGAGGCGCTCAACTTCTTTGGCGTTTTACTGAATCTTTGCAGCAACCCGCCTCTCAAGTCTTCCGAGCTCCTCCTCCCGGAGGTGGATCTTGTTCCGACGATCGACCAGGTCCTTCTCCCTAGCCTCCACTTTCTTCTCCCGGGCAACAAGGGCACACTCGTATTCATAGAGTTCCTGCCCTCGCACCCAGGTCTTCTCCTCTTCCTCGAGGCAGCGCTCTTCCAACTTCTTAGTGCGCTCCTCGAGACCCTTGTCAGCCAGAGCTACTTTCTCGGCGAGCTCCTCTTCCCCTCTGAGGACGTCATCCCGCAGCTCCAGGAGTTTTTGCTCTTCGTCCTCGAGCCGTCTCTCCCTCCCTTCAAGTGCCTCTCGGCGCTTGATGAGTGCGACATTGATGGCCTCAAGCTGCTCGAACCGAGCATTGGCCGCGTCGTTGGCAGCTGAAAGCATCTAGGCCCCATGAGGTACGGTTTCGGTGATTAATGACAACCATTCGATATTACTAATGAATTTTTGAATGCAAGGTCCCAATAACACTCAATCAAAAGAAATCAAAATTACATTGGAGACCCATATAAAATCAACGAGTGAGATCAAATCAAATCATATGAAGACAAGAAGTGAAAGCTCTAACTTGACATCACTCAAATGCTTGAAGACAATCAAAACAACATTTCAAACAAGTGTCAAAGAGGTCACAAGTTCAAATTCCAAAAGAACAACTCAAAACAACTCGAAGTCAACAAGTTGAACACACCGGATCATCCGATGGTTTTTGAGTTGACTGCATCGGTCGAGTTGTGTCAATAGAAGAAGAAGACCTCAGAGCAAAGAACTCACCGGATCATCCGATGTGAGTGGCTCAGTGACATCGGTCCATCATCACAGATTGCAACACCATTGGACCAAGTGAAGCACCGGATCATCCGATGTGCAGACTTACACACATCGGTCGATCACTCCAGTAAGCTTCAAGATCAAGCAAAATTCTGGAGGAAGAGCCATCGGATCATCCGATGAGAAGACAGAACAACATCGGTCTAACAACGGTCATATCTGACACAGTGACATCAGCTAATTTGGCTTTGACCGATGTTAACTGAAGGGGAGACATCGGATCATCCGGTGTTCGCAGAGAAGTGATGTCAGCCTACTTTTCCAACGGCTATCTCGTGGAGGCTGGCTATTTATACCCCTTCAACCTGTCAAATCGACAAGACTTGATGCCCAGACATACTCTACACATCCTAGTGCATTCAAGACCTAGAGCTACCACTTTCACATCATTGTTCATCATTTGTACACCAAGAGATAGGCTAGAACTAGCTAGAGATAGTGCTTGTGTGCCTCCATTCTAGGTGATTGGAGTCTCTAGTGTAGTGAGAGCCATAAGGGAGTGTCCCTTGGTGTGTGTGACTTCCGGAGCTTGCCAAGAGGATTGTGGAAGCCCGGAGGATTCCAAAGTGTACAAGGCTTGAGCTCCATCTTGCCAAGGTTGGCGAACGGAGAAGAATAGTGAAGACCCCCTTGTCTCGGTGACTTGGGAGTGGCAAAACCCCTCTGTGGGTGCCACAACGTGGATGTAGGAAGATCCTTGTGATCTTACCGAACCACGGGATAAACTCCGTGTCCCTTGAGCGTTTGCATCCCTCTCCCTTTTTTTTACACTTATGCAATCTTCATTCCGCAACTTTAATTTACATTGATTGCATAGTTTAATCGCATAGGGAATTGGGCTTTAGGTTGTTAGTTTTTAATTGCCTTAAAATTTGAAAGAAAGCCCAATTCACCCCCCCCTCTTGGGCGTTTCGATCCTTACAATTGGTATCAGAGCCTCGTTGCTCATTGGATCATTCTAGCTTCACCGCTAGAGAGCTTAAATGGCCAAGAATGGGGGTTCGGTTCCTACCTTCGAGGGCAAGAACTTTGCCTATTGGAAAGCACGCATGCGTGCCTACCTAGAGGCTATTGCTCCCGAAGTTTGGGAAGCGACCCATGCGGGATTTGGAGATCTCAATTATGTTGGTGATCAACTAAAATGGGATGCTAAGGCTAGAAATGCTATCTACGAATGCATAAGTCAAGACGTATTTGCTAGAATTGCTAGTAAAGAGAAAGCTTGTGAAATTTGGGCATGTTTAATTGAAATACATGAGGGCTCATCTCGTGTTAAAGAACTCAAATATCATTTGCTTAAATCCAAGTATGATGAATTCAAAATGCTTCCTCATGAGAATGTTAACCAAATGTTTTCCCGTTTAAATGTGCTCATTGAGGAGATTAACGCACTTGACATTGCTTCTCTTGGTAAGGGACTTATCAACCGCAAGATCCTCATGCTTCTACCCAAGCCCAAGTACAACATTATCAATTCAATGCTCCAAAAGGAATCACTTGACAACATTGAAGTTTCAGAGCTCATTGGCGAAATCCATGCTCATGAGATGAGCGTACTTGGAATGATGGAGGAGTCATCGTCAAAGACCATTGCTCTCAAGGCTTCAACCAAGAAGACAACTCCCAAGAAGAAGAGAGTGGTTGAGCCTAGCTCAAGTGAAGAAGAGCAAGCAACAAGCAAAGAGGACGATGACGAGCTTGCGTTGATGATGAGGAAATTTTCACGTTTAAACTCCAAGATTGCAAAGAAGAGATACTCTTTTGATCCCAAGAAGAAAGCCTTCCTCACAAGAAAAGATTAAAACAAGACATGCTATAATTGTGGTGATCAAGGCCACATATCATATGATTGTCCAAGACCGGACAAGAGAAAGGACAACCACAAGGGAAAGAATCGAAAGCTAGAAGAAAGTGATGAAGATGAAGAAGAGGTCAAGCCCAAGCGCTCCTTTGGAAAGAAGAAATTTGACAAAGGCAAGAAGACCAAGCTCTTTCCAAAGAAGAGAAGAGGGCCCCAAAAAGTCTTCATGTGCGAGGCCAATGAGTGGATCACGGATGAAGAATCAAGCGACGAAGAGAGTGAAGATGAAGAAAACTTGGCGGGCCTTGCCATCGTCAACAAGGACAACTCACCTCTTCGTCCACCTCCTATGTGCCTCATGGCAAAAGGTAACACTAAGGTACGTGATGACTCTAGCGATGATGATGATGAGCTCTCCCCCGATGAATTAGCATCTATGATTAATGAATACCATGTCATTATAAAAAGGGAAAAGAGCAAGGTTAAGGCACTTGAACAAGCTTGTGCTAAACTTGAGAGTGCGAAGCTCGATTTGCATGACAAGTATGTAACCATACTTAAAGAGCATGACACGCTCAAAACACATGTCAAGCAAATCGAGGAGGAAAATGCTCAAATCAAGCTTGATCATCATGAGCTTGACTTAGCAAACCAAGCACTCTTGGGAAAGCACAATGACTTGGTTCAAGAACATGAAGTGCTTAACCGTGCTTATGAAGCAATTGAACTAAAAATGAAAAACATGAAAAAGGAAACCCTTGATGGCAAAGTATCAACTACTTCACATGCCACTAATATTTTGGATGAGTCCTTGCCTTTGAAAGCAAACCTTAGGGAGAAGGAGTTGATGGACGAGATTGAAAGTCTCCGCACTAGTGTGGCAAGACTTTCTAAGGGGGAGGACAAGCACAAGGAAATCCTATACCAACAATCTAAAGGCTTCAACAAGAGAGGACTTGGATCCTTCCCGGTGCTCAACAAAGGGAAGGTGCCCTCACTGGAGCTTAGGACGAGCTTCATCAAAGAAGTTGGTTCCTATTGCCAACATTGTGAGGTCACCGGACATCACACGAGGGAGTGTCCTCTTCCCAACCGTCCCTCTCCAAAATTGCCTCCTAACTACAAAACTACTTTCAATGATTACCACTATCTCTTGAGCAAAGTAGGTGGCAAGGTGAAGGCAAGGTTCATCGGCAAAGACATTAAGGGCATGAAGGGGAAGCTCCCCAAGCAACTTTGGGTCCCAAAATCACTTGTATCACACATACAAGGACCTAAGTTGGCTTGGGTGCCTAAACTCAAAAACTAACTTCATGTGTGTAGGTGAACTACAAAGCCGGAGGAAAGCATTGGGTACTCGATAGCGGGTGCACTCAACATATGACCGGCAATGATGGTATGTTCACCACCATAGAGTACCCCGATAATCATGAACAAGTCACCTTTGGTGACAACTCAAAGGGGAAGGTAATTGGTTTAGGTAAAATTGCTATTTCGCATGATTTGTCCATTTCTAATGTACTATATGTTAAGTCACTTAGTTTCAATCTACTTTCCATTGCACAACTATGTGATCTTGGACTAACGTGCACCTTTGACAAGAATGGTGTTGTAGTAACTAGTGAATCAAGCAAAGAACTAATCTTCAAAGGCTTTCGGCATGGACATCTTTACTTGGTGGACTTCTCCAACAAGGATGCTAGCTTGACCACTTGTCTTTTCACTAAGACAAGCTTGGGTTGACTATGGCATCGACGCATTGCTCACATTGGGATGAGCAAGCTTAAGAAGTCGTTCAAGCTTGGGATGGTGACCGGCGTGAAGGATGTCACGTTTGAGAAGAACAAGCTTTGTAGTGCTTGTCAAGCCGGGAAGCAAGTTGCTTCACACCACCCAATGAAGACAATGGTGTCAACCTCCAAGCCGCTTGAACTACTCCACATGGACCTCTTCGGACCGTCCACATATCAAAGTCTTGGTGGTAATTTCTATTGTCTTGTTATTGTTGATGACTATTCTAGATATGCTTGGACCTTGTTTCTAGGTGACAAGGGTGAAACTCCGGAAATCTTCAAGACCTTTGCTAAACGTGCTCAAAGGGAATTTCAACTTCCCATCATCAAAGTCCGGAGTGACAACGGCACCGAGTTCAAAAACTACAACATTGGGGAGTGGTGTGATCGTGAAGGCGTGAAGCATGAGTTTTTGACCACATACACCCCTCAACAAAACGGTGTCGTTGAAAGGAAGAACAAGACTCTCATCACCCTTGCTAGAGCAATGCTTGATGACTATGGCACGTCGGAGAAGTTTTGGGCTGAAGCAATCAACACGGCGTGCCATGCCGCAAATAGGGTCTATCTTCACCGACTACTCCAAAAGACCCCATATGAGCTCCTCATTGGGAGAAAGCCCAACATCTCCTACTTTAGATTCTTTGGGTGCAAATGCTACATCTACCGCAAGAAAAGGCTCGGTAAGTTTGAAAGAAGATGTGATGTTGGTATTTTTCTTGGTTATGCATCAAACTCAAAAGCATATCGAGTATTCAACCAAACCTCTGGGCTAGTTGAAGAAAGTTGTGATGTTGAGTTTGATGAGACTAATGGCTCCCAAGAGGAGAGTTTTGGTCATGATGATATAGATGATGAGCCTCTACGAGAAGCCATGAAAAACATGACCATTGGAGACATCAATCCCGAAGTTGAGGAGAGCCATGATCAAGGGGGAGCATCAAGTTCCACAATCAACACCTCCATGGCGCCTCAAGTTGATGAAGAAGAAGAGAAAGATGATCCATTGCCAATGCAAGACTCACAAACCACACAACACCAACAACAAGAAGAAGAAGTCCAAGATCAAGTCCAACCACAAGACGAGCAAGATGCTCCACCACCGCCAAGTGCCTCACAATCACTTATGAGGCATGGACGCATCTCCAAGGCGCATCCGATTGATCAAATCATCGGAAATCCGTCACGGGGAGTAAGTACTCGTTCTCGCCATGTCGCTTCATTTTGTGAGCACTACTCTTTTGTTTCGTATGTAGAACCCACTCATATAGAGGAAGCACTCCAAGATCCAAATTGGGTGATGGCCATGCAAGAAGAACTCAACAACTTCACCCGCAATGAAGTTTGGGTGTTGGAGGAGCGACCTAAGAACAAGAACATCATCGGAACAAAGTGGGTGTACCGCAACAAACAAGACGAGAATGGTGTTGTGGTCCGCAACAAGGCAAGACTTGTGGCCAAGGGTTTTTCACAAGTTGAAGGACTAGACTTTGGAGAAACATTCGCTCCGATCGCTCGGTTAGAAGCCATTCGCATACTCCTTGCTTTTGCTTCACATCACAATATAATGCTTTATCAAATGGATGTTAAAAGTGCCTTTCTTAATGGTTATATCAAAGAGCTTGTTTATGTTGCAACCTCCCGGGTCTGAAGATCCGAGGAATCCTAACCATGTGTATAGGTTACACAAGGCGCTCTACGGGCTCAAGCAAGCACCTAGGGCGTGGTATGAACGTCTAAGGGATTTCTTGGTCATGCAAGGATTCAAGATCGGGAGGGTGGACTCTACACTCTTCACCAAGGACATCGACGGGGATTTATTCATTTGTCAAATTTATGTCGATGATATTATCTTTGGCTCAACTAACAAATCTCTTAGCCATGAGTTTGGCACCATGATGTCTAGGGAATTCGAGATGTCAATGATTGGAGAGCTCAACTTCTTCCTTGGATTCCAAATCAAGCAACTTCAAGAGGGAACCTTTGTCTACCAAGAGAAATACACCAAGGATCTCTTGAAGAAATTTGAGATGGGAGATTGTAGCTCAAGAAGCACTCCAATGGGAACAAATTGCCATCTCGACACGGATAAGGACGGTAAACCTATTGACCAATCTCACTACCGCTCTATGATTGGTTCATTGCTTTATCTTACCGCATCTAGGCCCGATATAATGTTTAGTGTATGCTTATGTGCCCGCTTTCAAGCGGCTCCTAAAGAATCGCATAAGAAGGCGGTCTTTAGGATACTTAGGTATCTTAAGCATACCCCTAGTATGGGCTTGTGGTACCCTAAAGGTACAACCTTCCAACTCTTGGGATACTCGGATTCGGACTTTGCCGGATGCCGCGTAGATCGCAAGAGTACCTCCGGTGGGTGCCACTTGCTTGGGCGTTCCCTAGTGTCTTGGTCTAGCAAAAAGCAAAATTCCGTGGCTTTGTCCACCGCGGAAGCGGAGTATATAGCGGCCGGTGCATGTTGTGCCCAAATTCTATATATGAAGCAAACCCTTTTGGGCTTTGGAATTAAAACTGGTTGTGCGCCTCTCCTTTGTGACAATGAAAGTGCGGTTAAGATAGCTAGAAACCCCGTTCAACACTCCCGCACTATGCACATTGATATTCGCCATCACTTCTTACGGGATCATGAGGCTAAAGGAGACATCTCTTTGCAAGGTGTTAGATCCGAAGAACAATTGGCGGATATCTTCACTAAACCACTTGATGAGAAAACCTTTTCTAGACTTAGAAATGAATTAAATGTGCTAGATGCATCCAACGTCATGTGAGTTGCCATGTTCATGTAAGGATGCATATCATATAGGTCTTGTCTAACTCTCAAAGGATAGGGGCGAGCTAGAAATAGTTTTCCCTGAAGAAGCCTTTGGAAGGTTTAAACTTGGCAAGATAGATTTATTTTATGCCTTGCATGATCTCTGCCATATAGACTTGCACACATTCTATTTCTTGCACTAATTTGTTTGGCATTGCATACGGTAGATTGTCACAAAGGGGAACCCACCTCGTGAGAAAGAGACTTGTTTGAAATGTAATATCTCAACTCATTTAAGGTGGGAAGAACAAAATGTTGGGTGCATTAGTGCCTAGAGGAACATGCTTCATTGAGATAGCAGCCTTCATACTCTACCTCACAAAGCATGGGCCTTACATTTCATTTGGATATTTTTCCCTCTATTTTTTTCTTTTTTCTTCGGTGTTCCATTTGCTTCAAGGTCTAGCCAAGCTATTGGCATATTAGCTTTTTGAGGGGTAAGGGGTTGCCCAAAAAAGTCCTAAGACATGTGTTTCCCATTGTTTGATTGTTTGGTCAAAGGACATATATGGGATGTTGGTGTTTAGTTTTCATCGGATTATCCGATGCCTAAGTCCTTCCCCCATCGGATCAATAGGTGTTCAATCTTCAAGTGCCAATTCAGTCAGAATCTCAAAATGATCCGATGAGTTCACTCAGAAAAACATCGGTCTATCCGATGTTCACAAATCTGCAACCTTGATGAATTCCACCGATGCATTTCTTATCTAACGTCGGTTCATCCGATGTCCTCAGTGACTCCTTGAATATCCTTACTGTGCTATTCATCCGATGATCAAAACCCTAGACGTCGGTCCATCCGGTGTCAATTGCATTTTTCTGGAAAACCTTACTGTGGCATTCGACCGATGTTCACTTCACCTAGACGTCGGTCCATCCGGTGTTAAATTTCCGGCTAGGGTTTGGGTCCCACTATTTAAACCCACGCGCCGTCGCCAGCTTCTCTCTCCCCGACGCCTCGCTCGCCCGTGCTCTCGCCGCCGCCGATCACGCCCTAATCGCCGCCGCCGACCACCGTCCACCGCGCCGCCGCCTCTCCCCCGCGCCGCCGCCTCTCCCTCGCGCCGCCGCCGCCACAACCTCGCGCCGCTGCCGTGCTCCCGCCGAACGCCGCCGCCACACACCCGCGCCGCCTCACCTCCAAGCGCCTCGCACCGTCTTCACCCCTCACCACCGCGCCCAAGCGCCACCGCCGCCTCTCTCCACCGCCACAGCCGCCCCACGCAGCAAACCGCCCCTCTCCATCGTCTCCGTGGTGCCTCGCGAGCTCCATCGCCGCTAGGGTTTCGACCGCGACACTTTTGTCGTCTCCCCGTGCGCTCGACCCCGTCAAAGCTCAACTCGGCGATCGCAATGGCTCGCGACAGGAAGAACAAGGGCAAGGCCATCACGGAGCCCGCCGCGAAGAAGCAAAAGCTATCCAAAGAAGAAAAGAAGGCCTTGATGGCCGCTCGCGCCGCCGAGGAGCGTGAGCGTGGCCGAGGAGAGTCCCTGAGGATCCGCGAGGCTCGTCCGAGGCAGCCTCCCATGATCGACGACTCCGACGCCGAAGAGGAGCCGGTTGAGCCTCTCGTCCGCCGGCGCTCAGCTCGGACGCGTGGGGGTCACACCGAGGCTGCTCCTCGTCCGAGACCGACGGCTGCCGACCGTCAGGAGGACAGGGAGGCCGAGAGGGCCATCTACGAGATGGACATGGCCGTCCGGGTCGGTGAGGGAGTCCGTCTCACGGACTACCGGAAGATGAAGGCCAAGCAGCTACGCAAGCTTCGTTGGAGCGTGCTACTTGAGGAGTGGTACCCTCAGCCCCGTGAAGCTCTTGTGGACAGTCGTTTCTGGACTATCACCCAGGCGTCTCTCTACGAGACCTACAGACGTCGGGGGCACAAGCTTTTTCAGCACAACTACTTGGACTGGGGGCAGCTTGCAGTGGCAGCGGAGTCAGAGGTCTATTGATTTCATGTTCATGGGACAGCGCTACCACCTCTCGAGGCAGACTTTGGGGCAGCTTCTTGGTTTGGACCTGCACGACACCTGCGTGCACGAGAAGGTATATGGGCAGGCAGATCCACCAAGGAGGCCACTTACTGGAGGGGTAGCACCACAGCTTGACGAGATCCGGTCCCTGTTTGGCCCCACGTTCTCTCCGGACCAGCCGAGAGTTCCAGATTTTCTGACCCCAGCTGCGCGCATTGTGCACCTCGCTTTGCGCCGCACGCTCCTGCCAAGGTCAGGATACTTGGAGGGGTTCACTAGTCTGCAGCAAACCCTCCTGTTCTACATAATGAACGGGATGGATTTCGACATTGTGGACATCCTCCTGTGCGAGATGGAAGACGTGATCACAGATGGGGTTGGCATGATGATGCAGATGGTCTACGGGCACTGGATCAGTTACATATGCTCTATGATGGTGCCTGAGGGGGATGCAGCACAGGCCAGGCTTGCTGACGAGAGTGTGACACGGTTCGGACATTACCGTGCCCCTGCTCCTGGAGACCGCCGCCTTGGCCGTCCAGTTGAGCACCAGGTCACGGCCCGCTTGACTGAGGAGGATTGGTCTGACCTCGAGAAGGAAGATGAGCGTCTGGCTGAGGCAGAAGCTCAAGGTGGAGACTTGCAGCACGTCTGGTCCGAGAGCGACACGGACGAGAGTATCGAGGAGTACTTCCCTCCTCCTCCACCCTCACCGAGGCAGGAGGATCAGCTGCTCCGCCACCGACACCACCTCATGTGTCCGAGGCGCAGGTGTCACAGCCGTCAGAGCTGTCGTCTCTTCTCCAGCAGATGATTGAGCAGCAGCGCCAGGATAGGCTCGCTGCTGAGCAGGCCAGGGCAGAGCAGGCTGCTCACCTGGCACAGCTGCAGCGGCAGCAGCAGGAGCTCCAGCTGGAGATCGCCCGTCAGAGGCGAGAGGATACGGACCGGTTCACCAACTTGGTCGATCAGATGCACCGCCGTACCCTCGACCAGCAGTAGCAAACCCAGCAGGCCATGATGGGGATCCTAGGGTTGATCACCAACCTTTACACTCAGACCGGGATCGCCCTTCCTCCACAGCAGCCTGGACTGGGACTGGCTCCAGGTGTTGCTCAGGTGCCTACTACTCCTATCCCTTCAATCAGTATGTCACCACTTCTGGCACCCAGCGCACAAATTCACTCACCACTGCCGGCAACGACTCTGTTCCAGCAAACGCCGGCGTCCGTGGTGAGCGCTCCACTTCCTCCAGCTCCACCGGCACCTCCAGTACCTGCTTCCTCTCCTCCAGCACCGGCAGCGGACCCTCCATCTCCCTCCGCTCCGGCAGCTCCTACGACCGGCGACTCCAACTCCGACGACTGCGACGGTGACCAGTTCGTCTTCGCGCCCAGCTCTCAGGGTCTGTAGGCTTTCTGATCCCTTTTTGGTGTCTTGATGCCAAAGGGGGAGAAGAGGTAGAAGAGTCAGGGGGAGTGGTAGTAGTAGTCTCAGGGGGAGTGTGTGTTTATCCTTTGTATTCGTGCTTGAGTACTCTTTTGTAATTTTAATTAAGCACTCTTCCGCTTGTCTCATTTGTTTATGGTTTTAATTGATTGAGCTTTTCGCACCATAAATTTCATTTGCTTTTTACAAGCTTAATGTGTCTTATCTTGTATTCATTGCATATCTACTTGAGTATTGTATCATCAAATTCATTATTATTGCGCTTTAAACTATTGTGTTGTCATCAATCACCAAAAAGGGGAGATTGAAAGCATCTAGGCCCCATGAGGTACGGTTTCGGTGATTAATGACAACCATTCGATATTACTAATGAATTTGTGAATGCAAGGTCCCAATAACACTCAATCAAAAGAAATCAAAATTACATTGGAGACCCATATAAAATCAACGAGTGTGATCAAATCAAATCATATGAAGACAAGAAGTGAAAGCTCTAACTTGACATCACTCAAATGCTTGAAGACAATCAAAACAACATTTCAAACAAGTGTCAAAGAGGTCACAAGTTCAAATTCCAAAAGAACAACTCAAAACAACTCGAAGTCAACAAGTTAAACACACCGGATCATCCGATGGTTTTTGAGTTGACTGCATCGGTCGAGTTGTGTCAACAGAAGAAGAAGACCTCAGAGCAAAGAACTCACCGGATCATCCGATGTGAGTGGCTCAGTGACATCGGTCCATCATCACAGATTGCAACACCATTGGACCAAGTGAAGCACCGGATCATCCGATGTGCAGACTTACACACATCGGTCGATCACTCCAGTAAGCTTCAAGATCAAGCAAAATTCTAGAGGAAGAGCCATCGGATCATCCGATGAGAAGACAGATCAACATCGGTCTAACAACAGTCATATCTGACACAGTGACATCAGCTAATTTGGCTTTGACCGATGTTAACTGAAGGGGAGACATCGGATCATCCGGTGTTCGCAGAGAAGTGATGTCAGCCTACTTTTCCAACGGCTATCTCGTGGAGGCTGGCTATTTATACCCCTTCAACCTGTCAAATCGACAAGACTTGATGCCCAGACATACTCTACACATCCTAGTGCATTCAATACCTAGAGCTACCACTTTAACATCATTGTTCATCATTTGTACACCAAGAGATAGGCTAGAACTAGCTAGAGATAGTGCTTGTGTGCCTCCATTCTAGGTGATTGGAGTCTCTAGTGTAGTGAGAGCCATAAGGGAGTGTCCCTTGGTGTGTGTGACTTCCGGAGCTTGCCAAGAGGATTGTGGAAGCCCGGAGGATTCCAAAGTGTACAAGGCTTGAGCTCCACCTTGCCAAGGTTGGCGAACGGAGAAGAATAGTGAAGACCCCCTTGTCTCGGTGACTTGGGAGTGGCAAAACCCCTCTGTGGGTGCCACAATGTGGATGTAGGAAGATCCTTGTGATCTTACCGAACCACGGGATAAACTCCGTGTCCCTTGAGCGTTTGCATCCCTCTCCCTTTTTTTACACTTATGCAATCTTCATTCCGCAACTTTAATTTACATTGATTGCATAGTTTAATCGCATAGGGAATTGGGCTTTAGGTTGTTAGTTTTTAATTTCCTTAAAATTTGAAAGAAAGCCCAATTCACCCCCCCTCTTGGGCGTTTCGATCCTTACAGCAGCGTTGGCCTGATCGTGGAACTCCCGGGATTGAGCGTCGAGGGCATGGGTCATGCTCTCCCTCTCATCCAGCAGCTTGTCTCAGTACTCCAGGCGGATCTTCTCCCGCTTGATCCACTCCTTGTCGTCCGCTAGCCTCGACTGCGCCAGCTTAGTCTCGAAGTGGAGCCGATTACGCCACCGCCTAAGGGTTTGGCGCTCCTCTTCAAGAGCCTTGCTGTCGTGGAAGAAGGCTAGTTGGACCTGACGTAGACTGGAGCAGGCGTTGTCGATAGACATCGACAGCGGGATGGGCTCCGGACCTGCTGGGGTCTCCTCCGCTGGTTCCAGCGGGTCTTCACATACAAAAATTGGGTCCCACTCTACGAGAGCGGAACCCTGAGCTTCCAAGGCGCTAGGGCCATCCTCCGGGATGGCCTCAGTCGCCCTCGAAGAAGGCCCCGCCGCCATGTCTTCATTCGCCCCCTCAGGCAGGGGGCCGGCGACTTCGCTTAGGCACTCTGGCTCGGCCACAGGTACCATCGACGTCGTCGCCTCCGGAGCAGGAGCTACTACTGGCTCCGACCGGGACACCTCTTCCGAGGGAGGCTCGAGCTCCCTCGCCTCTTCAACCGCCGGCTCTGTGACCGGCGCTCCAACAACAACCGGCTCAGCGACCGGTACTTCGGAGGTAACCAGCTCAACTGCCGGAACTACCTCGACTTCCAGCTCGCATGCCGGATCTTCAGTCACCTCCGGTTCAATCGCCGGGGCTTCGACAAGTTCTGGCTCCAAGGCCGGAACTACTACTTCTTCCGGCTCTACAGCCGGAGCTTCCACTACTGCAGCACCAGGACCCGGAGCTTCAACCTCCAAGACAAGTGCCGCTGACATGTCTTCACTCACGTGGTCCGGCGCTACCACGGGAAGTTCTGGGGACGAGTCGAGGTTCATGACCACGACAGCTGGCGCCGGAGCTGTCGCAGCCTCAGCCACCACCTGGGACGGAACTGGGACAGGAGCAGAAGCTCCCACGGCCTCAGAAATCGTGGCCGAGGGTGGAGCTTCACTCCCCTTCTTGGGGACGCTGCAGAGGATGGATAAAGAAAATTAACAAACAATCGCTACAACTAAAAAGTTAACTAAGGTAAAAATCAGAAATTACCTTGGAAGGCTTCTGCACCAGCTTGCGCGGAACCTTTTTCCCGGACGTTCCGGGCTGGCCATGGTCGGCGTAGGAGCTCCAGGAGGCCCCCCCCAGAACTTGTCGCAGCCACGGGCGTTTCCCGGGTCGAGGCTCTCCTCGATCGGGAGGAACCCCTGGACCTGGAGGCTCCAACCTCCCCAGGTGCCGGAGTCGTACACCCGGAGCTAGCACCATCGGAGGGCTCCACCACAGAGACAGACGCGCTCCGGGAGGATCCCACTGCAGGAACAGTCTCGTTCCGGGAGGACCCCACCACGGGGACAGTCGCCACGGCAGCAGAAGATCTTCCCCCCTGGGGAGAAGGAACCAAGGTGGAAGCAGCGGGCCTGACGGACCTTCCATCGGCATGTCGTAGCTTCCTCTTCCGACTCTCCGGCTCCTCCGCCAGCTCCTTGCCCTTGCCGATGAATTCAACCCTTGGCTGTGGAGCAGGGATCGAGCCATCTTCGGGCACCCCGGGGATTGCCACCCGGGTGGTTGGTCTTCTCTCGACGACACCAAGGTCGTCAAGCGCAGGCATCGACCGCCGGAGCTCTCTGCTGAACTCCACTTCCACGTTCAGAGGGAGAAAGGCCGACGGCGGAGTCAAGTAATCTCCGTCGATGTCGATGCCGTGCTGGAATTTCTTGAGGTGGAACTCCAAGGTCTTCCCCACCATGTTGGACTTCAACCCGGTCTCAACCCGGTCCTCGTCCATCACGCTGTTGAGGGCCCAGGCGAGCTTCTCCCTCCTCTTCAACGGCGCTCACCTGTTGGTCAGGAAGTTGCAGAACACCGCCTGGGGAGTCAATCCTCCCTCCACACATCGGCGGATCCTGGTCAGGACAGGGTCGAAAACTTCTGCCAGCACCGGAACTTCACTCCATATCGACGTGTCGATGCCGGGCAGACCGTCTGGCAGTTCCAACCGCTCATGCTCCTCCACCCTGACAACTATCCAATCTTTCTTCCAGTCATCCCACTTCCCGGAAGGGAACGACCGGAGGTACTTGAATGGGCACTTCTTGCGCTTCACGAAGTAGTAGAAGCCAAGGTACTCATTGCTCCGGCCGGTGGTGTGAACGGTGAAGAAGGTTCGGAAGAGCTCGACGCAGGGGGGGATGCCCACCCACATCTCGCGGAAGTGGACAAAGATGGACACAAGGAGGATGGAGTGAGGGCCAAGGTGGTATAGCTGCAGACCATAGAAGTCTAGCAGCATCAAGAAGAAAGAAGAAAATGGTGGGATCAGCCCCACCATGGCGTACGAAGAAAAGTACACCATCTCGCCAGCGCGCTCCTTCTCAAAAGGGAGCTCTCCGCCGGCACGGACCAAGCGGCTGAAGAAGTCCGAGGACCACCCCATGACGGCCCGGACCTTCTTCAAATCGTTGTCGGTCTTCATGCGACTCTCGCGCAGACCCAACTCCATCGCTGCACAGCTAGGCAAGAGAAGAGGAGCAAAGTACGAGTCGGGAGTTTGAGCGCAAGATCAGATGGGAGGCGTAAAGAACTCCCAACGGTGCGCGCTTTCCTTCTTAAGTAAGCCCTCGCAATGCTTGGATGGAAACTGCAGGGGAGTCGAAGATACTACTCAAGAATTCCACCCAGTCGATGACAAGAGGGCCCGGGACCACCCCGACGATCAAGTCGAGGCTCTTACCCAGGCGAACGGTTGTCATCACGAGGCGGGAAACCCAAAGGCGGTGGCTTACAGGGCGCGCGGAACCGATACGGTTTTCGTATCAGGAACCGGTGACCTTCAATTGCGTGAGATCCGCACATCAAAGATCTTATCTGCCGCCTGAGGTGTGCCATGCGTCGGGATCTAACTGTAAAACCCTGCCAACGGCACCTCCGAAGACCCTTGAAGACCCAGTTCAAGAGTCGCAAGGATGGACCCACCTCCGACGGAACGACTTCACCCCAGTGACCTTCCTCGGAGGTAGGTCCAGGGGGCCACTGTCGGTACCCTAAAAACCGTACACCCCCTGAGGTTACAAAGATCTCAAGGGAAGGACGTCTACTCGAATTAAAGACCCTCGGAGGCCCACTTGTCATACATGATCGGACCTGCTTCTCCAACCTGGTTAATCCCTAGGTCGCCACGTGTACTGCCGAACCGGAGCTACCTCCCACAAGGGGGAAGCTCCGGACCAAGTACCGAAATGGCACCTCCGGACTTAACCCCTGACCGAGAGAAGCTCCGGACCTGACACGTGTCAGGTCGCTCCGGAGCTACCTGCTTCCCACAGCAAGCTCCGGAGCTGCCACGTGTCCAAACGTCGGAGCTGGCAGCCTCTAACCTCCGGAAGACCTTGTAACGGATCCGGATCTTCGAAGGAGAGCCAAGGACTTCAAGACCCGATTAAATGTCATTAATGCCATATTAATGACACTTAAACGGACGATCTTAACACCTGTAACGGCATTGTCGGAGCCCGTTACAGGATCATTAACAACAATTAATCGTGTATCAATACTAGTAACTGCCGGGGCCACATGTCGGGCCAGGCCAGCTTGTAACGGCCTGTCCTTGTACTATAAAAGGACAGGCCGACGATACACACAAGGGGACGGACACAGGCGTGTAGATCATACGTGACAAACTAATACAACACCACCACACCCGTGGAGTAGGGTATTACGCTCAGGCGACCCGAACCACGTAAATCTTAGTGTCTCCTGTGTTAAACCGCAATTCACCTTCTTGAGTCTCCGCGCGCCCACACCGAACCAAAAACTCCTTCAACACTTTAGCAGTGTCAGGAGATCTGCCGACTCCAACAGTCGACAGCAGCAAAGGAAATGCTTTTTATATTAGCCATCGCCCACTGACCTTTCCTAACCTCATCGCGTCTCGATCCAGTCTCGACATCATTCGCTTCCAATCACCGCCGCCACCCGATCTAACTACGACGCCCCTTCGACGGGAGTCCGATCGCCGCCACCAGAGGTCGATAGTAATCTGCCCGACGCCCGCCCGTGACGAGAGCTCCGCCCGAAGCCGCCCGTCAGAGGCCGACGGGTGTTATGTGGAGTCTACCAAAGTTGGAAAATAAGACTAATCATGGGGACCTAAATGAAAAATTGAATCCCAAATGTGTCCATGCCCCTAGTATGACGTGTCTGCCACATGTATGCGCCATGCAAGCGATGGACTGCTAATGACACTCTTAATTAGTTTAAGGATCCCTAAATGCATTTTAGAAGTTAATAGACCTAAGTAGCACACCCTACAAGTTAATATACTACCACTGCATTTTACTCTTTCAGCAGGTAAGGAAGGGGACATATCTAGTATAAAAAGATTTACCGTGTTAATGTGCTACTCTCTCAGGTTCCAAAAAGAATGTTGTTTTAGCCTCTTACTCAAAGTTCTCTATAAAATGTCGCTTTTCATTTTCCAATATATTTTGGTCAAAAATGTCCCTATATAGTTCACTTCATTCTACGCGCTATTTACATCTTAGATCTAGGATAATGTGTCTAAACAGCTATTGGCCCCTCAGGGATGGTTACATATATACTCCCCTCACTTTTATTTTGTTCTTGTTAATTAACTTAAATTTAAGCTAACAAGCAACAACGAAAAAAAACAAAGGATTAGGTATGTTAGACGATTTCGCGGTTCGTGTGGAAGAAGTGAGGGAAGAAAGAGGACAACCAAATGATCCATAGTGTGAAGCTGACCTACTACAACGAATTCAAAATGAAACGATTCATCAGTTGGGAGGACCAGCTAGCTTGCCAGTTGCCTGCAATCATCAATATCGGGCTGTTACGTGAGTCGTGACATCGGCTGACCTCTGCAACAAAATTTGAAATAGACCTACTGATGCTTCAAACACGCTGTTCATGCGGTTGTCTTAGTGCATGGAGTTTGTTGTGCGTTGGACATGTCGGATTTACATATTTGCGATCCCCGATAGTTAACAGTTTGAGCCTCGCAATGAATGGCAGTATAATTCGATGATTAGATCTGACACTTTCTTAGTTAGATCCAAGAGAGAAAGTCAAGACCCAATTGATTGTACACAACTGAAACACTGAGACTCCCACGAAAAACTCTGTAGCAGTAGGAACATTGACAAATTAGACGATTTCAACTTTATTGAGTATCATGTCGTCTGCGACAAAGATACAAGTAGAAGAAATAGCCATGACATCACATGCTGGTGTCGGTATCCTCAGGTTTGTATCTTTGGTTCAGTAAAAAATGTAGGCTTACGACATCTTCAGCTTGACACCAACGCCGACCGACGAATGTCCTCGACTCGACGATAACCACCATTAACTGCAACGAGCAGAAATAACAAAGTAGACGCAACTAAACAAGAATTGGTCTACTAAACAAAACGAAAGTGGAAGTTCAGAACCTAATTGGACACGATGGCTGGCGGCAGCGATGGCAGGCAGGGCCGAACCCGACGGCGCTAATTTAAGCTACGAGTAGGAGCAGCTAGCTTGCCGGTTGTCGGCAATCATCGACATTGGGCTTTTGCGTGAGTCATGACATCGGCTGACCTACTGTAACGAAATTAGAAATAGACCTACTTGATGCTTCAAACGAGTTGTTCATGTGGTTGTTTCAGTGCATCAAATTTCTTGTGCGTTGGACATGTTGGATATACATCCGTGCGATCCCCAATAGTTAACAGTTTGAGGCAACGAATGATAGTTAACAGTTTGGGTCCCACAAGGCGTGGGGTCTACATGTCAGCCACCACTACTGCACCCGTAGTACTGCAGGGGATATGCACTTGTGGAAGAAGTGAGGGAAGAAAGAGAACAACGAAACGATCCGTAGTGTGAAGCTGACCTACTGCAACGAAATTCGAAATGAAACTATTCGCCAGTGCAGCTAGCTTCGGGTCGTTGCTCGAGTCGTGACATCGGCTGACCTACTACAACGAAATTCTAAATAGACCTACTTGATGTTTCAAACGAGGTGTTCATGTGGTTGTTTCAGTGCATGGAATTTATATTACCAAATGAGAAATGTATCCTAAACCTAAATTCTAAACCCTAAACTTATCGTTAGTTCAAAGTCCAGTTAACCGAAATAAATCAGTTAGATTTTTTATTTTTTATTTTTCAAAGTTCAGTTATTTAAACAATGAAAACCGAGAATTACATATAAAAGAAGAAATTGATACCTTGGTTAACATGAAATTTGGTTTTGTTTGGGTTAAACAAAAAAAAACGAACTTAACGGTCGTCTCCTTGGACAACCATGATGCAGGCAAGGTGCATCGTCTCCTTGGATGCGCGTGGTCGACCTGATAGACCGGGGCGCAGGGCCACAGAGCTATTGTGGCTGACTGAGAGCGAGGCGGATGGGATCAGGGCGGCTCGATGTTCAGTAGGGTTAGAGTTGTGTTCGTGAGGCAGTTGGGTTGGCATGTACCAGTAGGTTGGTTAAGTTATTTTGTCTAATCTAGTTAACCAGGTTAACTGAAGAAAACATAAACTGAAAAAAAAAATCAGTTTTTCAGAATGATAACTGAAATATGTTCTGATTGAATCGATTTTGGTTAGTTCAATTTCAATTTTGGTAGTTATTGACATATGACGTGGCGCGAGTGGTGACCTCGGCTGACCTAAAGCAACGAGCTGTTGTGGTTCGACATTTCAAGTCTACATACGTTCGATCCCCTGTTGTTAAGAGTTTGAAGTGTAATTCAATTGTTGTCAGACGCAAGCAATTGTTCCAATTGACTACCACTAATTATTTTTAATACTATAGTAATGCATATATTGACCAGTAAGATCCCCAACTGAAACACTGACAACGAAAACAATTTCAACTTCATTGGTGTCTCATATCGATTTTATTAACTCTGACAATGATATGAGTACAAAGTAGACATCAGAAGTTGGTGCCGGTATCCTCAGGTTTGGATCGTTTGATCAGTAAATGGAGGCTTCCAGACATCTTCAGCTTCAGCTTTCAGAGACAGTTCATCGACTCCAGAGACAGAGACATCAAACAGTGACATGTCCTCGACTCGGCAATGACCACCATTACCTGCAACGAGCAGAAATAACGAAGTAGACGCAACTAAACAAGAATTAGTCAAAAAACAAAACGAAAGTGGAAGTTCAGAACCTAATTGGACACGACGGCTGGCGGCGGTGGCGGCGGCAGGCAGGGCCGGACCCGGCGGCGCTCATCCCCGTCCTCTCGCTCATCCCCAGCCGCTACAGACGCCGTCCTCTTCCGGGCAGAGCAGGTCCCGTGCTCCGCCGGTGGACCCCCCTCCAGGATCCGGCAGAACCAATCAAAGCACTCGCCAGTGACGAACAAGCGATAGTTGACGGCGCGCAGGAATTGCCGCTCCAGACCGGCCATCTCCCTCGCCCGGATCGCGCCGTCCGAGCTGAACTCGAACACGGTCGTCCACCGCTTCGGGAGGGTATTGTCGGCGCCGAACTTGGCGCCCACGAAGAGCGCGGCGGAGACCAGGCGGTGCGCGGTGGAGGGGTCCACCTTGATCCTGGCCTCCCGCGCGGCCGAGCTGCGGAGGAAGCGGGACAGGTAGATCCCGGCGAGCACGTAGCAGGTCGCCTGGATCTCGACCACGTGCCGGACATCCTGCAGCCGGACGAACCGATGGATCCGCTCGAGAAACTCGCGGATCGGAAGCGTCGGGGTCGGGGAAGGGGTCGTGCCCGCGACGCGGCGGAAGGCGACGACGGGGTCTGAATCCTCCGCGGGTCGGGAGGCGGTCGCGCCCGCGCTGCCGCGGAAGGCGCGGACGAGGTCTGAATCGGCGGATCGGGAGGCGGCGGCGGCGCAGCGGCGGGACTCGGACTCCACCAGCGCGGCGAGGAGGCGGAGAGACCTTGGAACCCCACCTTCGTCGTCCCGCAACACGGCTGGATGGTTGGCGGCGACAGCATAGGCGGAGGGCGAGGCGGTGGCGGAGGCGGCGGAGGCGGAGGCGGCGACGGCGGAAGCCATGGTGCGAAAAGATTAGGGTTTCTTGGTCCGGGCGTGCGTTACCGGGTTAAAATAAAAAATTATTGCTACGATCATTTTTATTACGCGGAGTCAGTTAGCTCTGGTGATGTCTACGCGGAAACTTTTGGGGCCGGAGCGGACCACGGATGACGTCAGCAATATCATTCGACAGCCAGGAACGATGATCCAATGGTGGAGATAAGTACTTCGGAGCATGGAGCGCGCGTCATCAAAACAGAAGTGAAACGGTGATGCATCGAATACATGCAGCAATCGTGGGAATGAAGCTGTAGCGTCCCATGTCACTGGTCTAGCAACCGCCACAGCGAGCCGGCGGCCATGTCCTTGCTTTCGTGGTCCTGCCGGTGCCGGTGATCCGTTCACACCTTTTCGTTCACGTACGGTGGCAACCAGCATTCGATAAGAGGGCAGACGCATATGTTGCATGCCCATGTGCTTTTCATTCAAGGTGTACCGTCATGTGGAACCGAGACTCTTGAAACTGAAAGCAACTACAGGCCAAGGCCATAGCGGCAGATTAACCATGAAAAATGCAATCAAAACAAGGCGATGAGAAGCCTGACAGGACACCGAGGGACAGGTCGCCGGTCGCAGCAGATCAACCGAATGCATGGTGATTGTCTAGGTGCCCAGAATTCTATCTGCTTTCCGCGTTATGGCCGCCGCCGCCGCAGTACGTCGGTCAGGCTACCGAATTGGACGTGCAAGGTGCAATTGAATGGCGACTATGGAACTGCCTGAAATAATGAATGGATGTGGGAACAGAATGGCGATGGAGGTTAATTGCCGACGTCGCGCCGGAGAGGAGATTGCCGGACCATTAACGCACTGAGACAAAAAATGTTCGCTTTCGATCAACTGCTTCAGAGAGGATATTGCTAGCTGCACTTGCTTGTCGTCAACTGCATGGGAAGTGAATAGGGGAAATGACGACGATACGAGCTCAGCTCCGCCACTGTTGGGAAGTGAATAGCCGAAATGATCTGAAATCACTTAATAAAATGAGATCAAATAACAGAAGGGCGGACTAGTCGAGTCAGGGTTGGACTAGTCCAGACAATGCACAGTAAAATCATAAAAACTTGATTTTTACGAGTTTTTATTGAATTTTGGTTCAATGAAAGATGGATTTTATTTTTCCTCTTTCTTTTTGAGACTGCTGGCCCTTGCAGCTTCCCTGGTAGACCCTTTTGCCCGGGACGCTAGCGGCGAGCAGGGAATCAACGTAGCATGTCAAACTCAACTGTCAACTGTCAAGAAGGCCACCCACCTGGTCCTTGATCTTCGTGCGAAAATGCCATTAGGCTAGTACCACTGATGGTGGTGAAGCACGGCACGACAAGGCAGGTGAGAGGCCGCGGAGCTGCCAGACAGCAGGAAGGGATAGTAGTTCAATAGTCCGACATCAGGGACCCATCAAGAGTTTGGGTAGTGTGCAGGACTGCAGGAGGATAGCCAATTACAGTAAGAGTTAGTAGTCTTTTGTGATTGTTTATTTGCATATGGCAAAATATAGATCAAAACGATTGGAAATGGCCTTAGGTGCAGAGCCCTACTGCATTTAAAAAATGACATTAGCAGGACACTGCAATATTTAAGTACAGTATCTACCTCCACCACAGGCTGCACCTGCAAGAAGTCTGCACTCTGCAGTATAATGCAAAACATTTGTCGAGGAAAGGAAAAGAAGCCCGTGGCCATGTGTGGGCGTTTTGTCAGCTAGCTGTGGTCTGCTCTGTTTAATCTTCTTGCCAAGGGGCTCCAAACACTTGCCTCTAGCGGCAGGGCAGGCGCGGGAATCCGCGACGGGCAGGATTCCCATGTACTCGCTGCTAGCAGGCCATCCGACGTCGCTCCCCGTCGGCCAAGCTCGACGCTTGTCAGGGCTTAGGACGCCGCTCGGTGCTCGTCGACGCTCCCCGCAGGACGCCGCTCTTTGTAACCTGATCATTTTCTCTTGTTAATGGATCTCACCGTGCAAAAATGAAGTCGTATTAGAGGGTTAACTGCAGATGCTATTACAAACAGCATAGCAGGGTCAAATTTCCATTGTTTTTCTTTGTGCAGCACTCTTCCAATAATATTTCTGGTTACAATTTTCAACCAGGTGCATGATGGTTGATTGTAACACCCATAATTTCATGTATAAAAATTTGCTCAAACCCTTGAACATTGTTGTATGCATTATTGAGTGATTTTTGAAGTTCAAACGAGTAGCAAACGATTTAAATTTGAATTTGAATTCAAATCAAAAGAAAAGAAAAAGGAAAAAGAAAAAAGAAAAAGGATTAAACCCCTTTTTTGGGCCAAACTTCTCCCCCGGCCCAACTTCTCCCTCCCCTCTCCCGCGGCCCAACCCTTCCCCACTCCCTCTCTCTCTCTTTGCGCCGTGGACCCCGCCTGTCGGCGCTCCCCCTTCCCTCCCCTTCTTCTCCCCTCGCGCAACTGTCACCCCGCGCAACCGCCGAGCACCCCGCGCCCACGTTCCCCCCCCCCCCCCCCCGAATCCACTTCTCCCCGGCAGTTTTCGCGCGCGCGCACCCAAACCGCACACCCCCTACGCGCTTAAGAGGAGCCGGCGCCCCCATTTTTCCTCTCTCCCCGAGCCTCTCTAACCCTAGCACCTTGCCGACGGTGAGTTGCCGCCGTTCCCCGCGTTCCCGACGGCTCCACCCTCTCCTCTCCACCATTGTTGGTCTAACACGTTCACTGCATCGCTAGGAGCGCGCCGGACGTGTTGGCTCGGGTAGAACGTCACTGCACCGCCAGATCGTCGAACTCCGACGAGCACCGCCGCCATTCCTCGTCGCCGACCATCCTCCGACCGATTTCGTGCTCCGACACTCCCCTAGGTGAGTTCCCCTACTCCCCCTCTCTCGTTCCATGCACGTAGCGCGTAGGATCGACGTAGGAATCGCAGATTTGGCTAACTCCGGCGAGATTGCCGCCGTCGGCCGTCGGGCGCCACCGCGCGCTGCTCTGGCGCCGGTTAGAGCCGACGTGGCTCAACCAGGGCCGTCCATTCCCGGCCAACGGTTGAGATTAGATCCCCGTAACGGTTCAGTTAATAAAATCTCGTGCGTCCACTTCAGATCCAACGGCCCATATTCAATTTTGGTTTCCCGCCGCTGCTTTTACACCGCAGACCCCTGGAAACTCACCAGCTACCCCCTGCACTTCTCTGGAATTCAAGTCTAGCCCCTGGAAATTGCAGACTAGCCTCTGGACCCCTAAAAATTGGATTTAATCATTTAAATAAGCAATCTAACCCCTGTAAATTTGTAGAATCATGAATTTAGTCCCTGTGCAGTATAGAAAACTATTTATTTAGTCCCTGGACTTTTATTTATTTGCTGAATATGATTTTTAGGTGTATTTGAGGTGTAGAAAATAGATAAAAATGGTAATTAAGTGTAGAAATGTTAGGAAAAATTGGTATAAACTATTTTATGCTGTGAATAAATTGTAGAGTTCTTATGAAATATATTTTGTCTATGGAATATTTATTATAAATGTTTAAAAATACATTTTGGCCATAGAAAATTCAATAAAAATGGTTTTAGGCTATAATTAAATCCCAAAAATGTAGGATAAATATAAAATGCACACTTTGGCCATGTTAAGTAATAAATACTTCGTAGGGACACATTAGTATAGGATTTTATGCCATGTGTATGTTGTGATGTACTGTTTTGCGTGCTCTTTACTTATTTAGCTTTATTTTATTCTTGCCATGCTTGGGCAATATACCTAGAGTCGTTCTACGACCCTAATCTTAACCTCCAAGACCAAGACTTCACCAACACTCAAGTCTTCAACGAAGGCAAGTGCCCTTGACCATCTTGTACCAATTCTAGGGACTTAGATAGATGCATGCTAATTAAATTGATGTCCTATTTCATGTTTACATGCCCAGTTCCATATAATTCCTTGTTACCTGAAATGGGTTGGGAAGTAGATAGGTCATATTTATGCTTAGCCATGCTTAGATATCAGAATTGGGATTTCATACAATTGTGCTATGTTAAACTTTATGGTTACTTGAACTTGTGGTGATTACACAACTGTAGTGGATAGGAATCTGGTGGTTGGTTAGTATTGGTATGGTGCAGTTTGCACGAGACCCGAGATTGGGGCTTGTTACCATCGGATTCTAAGGACCGGTTTATGGAGGAAGCCTCTAAGCTTTCTAGTACCACCACGAGACTGAGATGGGGCAGCTTGGTCAATTAATTAGGTTTCTCCCGATGAAATGCTAGTAGTTGGATGGTGCGGGAAATGATGCGGGTGATCTGCTCTGAGATCCGCAAGGCTCAAGAGGGGGCTTTGGGGCGGAGGGTTACTCCGAGAATCCCCAGTGGTGGAAACCTTAGAGGGATAGCACTAGCCGGGAGTACCTTTGTAAAGACCATGTAGTGATCTCCTGGCCTCACACCAAAGGAAGTGTGCAATGTGGTTAGCTACCACGGGCAATCAGGGAGGTTCACTTAGTCCACCTGGCAACAGGGGATGAAATCACTGCTTGTGGGGAAAGGGTACACTCTCTGCAGAGATTTGGTAAAACTGTCATGACAGCCGTGCTCACGGACAAGAGCGGCTTGATGCCAGTTCATAATTAGTCTATGGTTGGGAAATGGTGGTTAATTATGATTCAAGTTACATTCATTATCATTACTCATGTGTTGATTACTTCTTGAATTATGATATTGATAAATGGAAGCTAAGGTTAGGTTCTAAGCATAGTGCTAAGTCATATTTGGCCTTTCCTTGTTTTAGCCAATCATGTCATCTCTTCCCGCACTTGTTGAGTACTCTGTGTACTCAAGCGTTTAATTTTCCCTTAGAATATGAAGAAGAAGAAGAAGCGGCACCGGAAGACTTCTTCATCAATCCGGAGGACTTGGACTAGGCTGGCGACCATACGCTCAACTGCTGCCTGTGGAGATGGAGCTTCTCTTACCTATTAGTCTTCTGCTGTAGTTTGAACTTTGTTAACATTGTTGTTGATGTAAATAGTTGTGGTGTGTAATTGTAGACCTTCGGGTCGTACTGTAAGACTATTTATGTATTCGAACATGGCAATGTAATGATATTTCACTTTCATCGACGCATGTACGATTCAACTGATCCTGGCGTACATGTGATTAGCGTCTGTTCATCTTTACGATGACCGGGCGTGACAAAGTGGTATCAGAGCCATGTTGCCCGTAGGACGCAAGCCTAGTTAGAAATGGCCGAAAATTAAGGACTATACTATTTTCGTATAAAATAGTATTATCAAAACTTTGTGCTCTCCACCTCAACCCTTGTTCTTCTTATCTTGCTGTGCTATTTGCTTTATTCTAATTTAATTTATTGATTATTGATCTCACTCTCTTCTTTTCAAATGTTTGTAGATGGCGCGAACCAAGCAGGCGACTCGTAAGTCGACTGGGGGTCGTGTTCCTCACCACGCCCTAGCCAGTCGCTCCGCACCTCACACCCCCAGGAGGGAGACGAAGCTGTTCTCCACTGGGAGTGCTGCTTCGAGGATGCGTGTCCGTCTTCGCTCTCTTCTTCGTGCTGCAGGGTACCGTGAGTACCGTGTTCGCCTAGTCTACCACACCACTAGGGTCTTTGCGCCCTATACTGGTGGACTGGAGTGGACTTCTCAGCTGGCCGTCTACTACGACTCGGAGCTACTACACTCACACTTCTCTCCGGCCTGGAGGAGCTCCCAGCGTGTGGCTGAGGAGGACGCCACGTGGGAGGCGACTACCTACTGGAGTCACGCCCACAGGTTCCGCCTTGGGTGCACGGAGCACGCGTACACCCCTCAGCGCCCTAGTGGCACGGCCGACTTCACTGGACGTGACGTCGAGGGGCCTTTGACCCACCCTCAGTGCGAGAGGCTGGTGGACGACATGGTGGAGTTGTCTTCGCGACTCCAGCGTTGTCAGCAGGAGCTACAGGACAGCAGGGACCTGGTTGACCGCTACGAGCGACTTCGCCGACGCTGCGCGAGGATCACTGCAGCTGATCCTAACTCCCCTCAGTACGCTTCGGACGTTGAGCCTTGGGACCCGAACTCTCCAGATCGTCACATGAACTCCCCCAGGAATCAAGAGAGGACTCAAAAGAAGAAGACCCAGAGATGGAGGTTGAGGAGGACTCCGATGAGTAGGAGTGGACTTGTTTTCCCGTTGGACGACTCAGGACACCTATCCTTAGTATGTAGCAGCGTGTAGCTGCACCCTCTCTAGTCTTGAGTTGTGTTATCTATGGTATTGTACTAGTTTGCTTTATGTTGTGTGTGTGTGCGACGTGAGTTGTGGAATGCTTCGGCATCCTGTCCACATCCACGTCATTTGTATATAGGCTTGTTAGTGTGTCGTGCGAGTTGTGGAATGCATTAGCATCTTGTCCACATCCGCACTAGTTGGTTAATGAATTTGCTTGCTTTATATATATATATATATATATATATATATATATATATATATATATATATATATATATGTTTCCCTTGATGCATGTAGTTGGGACCGTCTGCCATAGCGTACCCTTCTATATCTCATTGATTGTCCTAAAGTTTCAATTATTCCCTATACAGATGTCTGGAAGAGGTAGAGGTCGTGGAAGGGGTGCTGTACCCCAAGATGAATGACTGGGAGGTGTGCCAGGATGGAATGGTAGGGGTGCTCGAGGAGCCCCAGCCGCGCAGCAAATGCAGCAGATGATGGCCATCCAAACCCAGCTGCTTAACAACCTTACCCAGATTGTCACCAACATGCAGCAAGCCCCACCCCCACCACCACCAAATTACAACCTTCCGCCACCACCACCTTTTCCACCTAGGTCCTTTCTAAGGGACTTCCTAAACACTCATCAACCCACTTTTGCCACAGTCACTGAACCCATGGATGCCGATGATTTGCTCCGTACAGTTGAAAGCAAGTTGAGGCTCATTCACTGTGAAGGAAGAGAGAAAGTACTATTGGCCTCCCATCAACTCCAAGGACCGGCAGCCGACTGGTGGACTGCCTTTACTGAAGCTCACCAGGACCCAGAAAACATTACCTGGGAAGAATTCAGGACCAACTTCCGCAATCACTTTGTGCCTGAGGGAGAAATACAAGCAAGACGCGAAGAGTTCCTTATGTTGAAGCAGGGCCGTATGACTGTGAGGGCCTATTTGAATGCATTCACCCAGTTGTCCCGCTATGGCCCAACCGATGTGGATACTAACTCCAAGAAACAATTCCGTTTCAAGAATGGACTGGATAAGGAGTTGAAGTTTGCCATGTCTTCCAGCGACTACAGCGACTTTCAGAAGCTGGTTGACAAAGCCTTTGAAGTGGAGAGGACTAAAAAAGGAACTTGATGATGAGGAAAGAAAAAGGAAGTTGACTATAGCACATGCCTCTAGCAGCAATGTACGCCCCCGTCTTAACCCTCCGCCTGCAAACCAGATGACTCGTCCTATGAACTACTCGGGACAGAGATTTCCAAACACCAACTACAGGCCACCAACTCCCTACAACCAGCAAATGCACCAGCAGCAACAGCCACCACGCCAGCCAATGCAACCCCCACATCAGCAGATGCAGCCACCCCGCCCTTCAGCTCCAACTAACCGTCCAAATGGCCAACCCCCAAGAAACCAATCAGGAGGCAACAAGGGCCAAAGTAATGCTGCGGGAGTACAATGTTACAAGTGCAGAGAATGGGGACACTACGCCAGCAGTTGTCCAAAGAAGCAACAAAACCCATCTGGTCGTGTCAACCATGTGACACTGGAGCAAGCACAGGAAGCGCCTGATGTGGTGATCGGTATGTTTTCTGTTAACTCCCACCCCGCCACCATATTGTTTGATTCGGGTGCTACACATTCATTTATATCCAAGGATTTCATAAAGAAGCATGACATGGTAGTTACATTCTTGAATCGGCCACTGTTGATAAACTCTCCTGGAGGAGAGATGGTGACAAGGCATCTATGCCGAAAAGTGAGTATAAACATAAGGGGGGTAGTCTTTTGGGCCAACCTAATAGTGTTGGACTCACAAGGATTAGATATCATTCTGGGAATGGACTGGTTGACGAAGAATCAAGGAGTAATTCATTGTGCAACTAGGACAGTTTGCTTAACACACCCGGATGGCACTACAGTGGAGTTCAAGCCAGATCAGACACAAGAGGCAGTAGTACAACTCAACCATCTTGAGAGTACCGAAGACATCAGGGTTGTGAAGGAATTTCCGGATGTATTCCCAGATGACTTACCAGGTATGCCCCCTGATCGAGAGATTGAATTTTTCATTGAGTTAGTACCTGGGACGGCCCCAATATATAAGAGGCCGTATAGAATGGATGCTAAACAATTAGCTGAACTAAAGGATCATATTGAGGAGTTATTGGGAAAAGGATATATTCGTCCTAGCTCATCACCTTGGGGAGCACCAGTTATATTTGTACCCAAGAAGGTTGGAACTCAAAGATTGTGTGTGGATTACCGTGCCTTAAATGAGGTAACAATCAAGAATAAATATCCACTACCAAGGATTGAAGATTTGTTTGATCAATTGAGAGGAGCATGTGTGTTCTCCAAGATTGATCTTCGTTCGGGCTATCACCAACTGAAGATTAGACCCTCAGACATTCCCAAGACTGCATTCGTCACCCGATATGGACTATACGAGTATACAGTTATGTCATTTGGATTGACCAATGCTCCTGCATATTTTATGTATCTGATGAACAAGGTATTCATGGAGTACTTGGACAAGTTTGTAGTGGTATTCATCGATGACATACTTATCTACTCCAAGAACGAAGAAGAGCATGAGGAGCACCTCAGGATGGCCCTACAGAAGCTTCGTCAACATCAACTGTATGCCAAGCTTAGTAAGTGTGAGTTCTGGCTAAAAGAGGTATCATTTTTGGGGCATGTCATATCGAAAGGAGGTATAGCAGTGGATCCAGGCAAAGTGGCAGATGTTCTTAAGTGGGAAACACCCGAGAGTGTGCATGATATACGAAGATTCTTAGGTATGGCTGGTTACTATCGTCGATTCATCGAGGGATTTTCAAAGATCTCTCGACCCCTAACCAAGTTACTTGAGAAAGGAGTTGCTTTCAAGTGGACCCCTGAATGTGAAGTAAGCTTCGCCGAGTTGAAGAAGAGGTTAACCAGCGCACCGGTATTGGTAATGCCTAATATGCAGAAGGAGTTTGTGGTTTATTGTGATGCATCTGGTCATGGTTTAGGATGTGTCTTAATGCAAGGAGGACATGTGGTAGCCTATGCTTCAAGGCAGCTTCGGAAACATGAGAGGAACTATCCAACACATGATTTAGAATTGGCAGCTGTTGTTCATGCATTGAAGATATGGAGACACTACTTGATGGGAAAAAGAACTGAGATATACACAGATCACAAGAGCTTGAAGTACATATTCACACAACCGGATCTTAATCTCAGACAACGTCATTGGTTGGAGTTAATAAATGATTTTGATGTGGGAATCAACTACCATCCAGGAAAGGCTAATGTGGTCGCTGATGCTCTAAGCAAGAAGGGACAATGTAATAACTTGTCAGTACAAGCTCTTCAACCCCAGTTATGTGAAGAGTTTGCAAGGTTAAACCTATGTCTAGTGTCTAGCACTGAAGCAGTTGCTATGGAAGTGGACTCAACCCTTGAACGTGATATACGAGAAGGGCAAAAGAATGATGAGAAGGTCAAGGAGATCAAGCAATTAATGAAGAAAGGAAAAGCTCCGAACTTTAGAGAGGATGAACAAGGAACCTTATGGCTTGGAAAGAGGATTTGCATTCCGGATATCAAGGAGATTATAGAGTTAATACTAAGAGAAGCTCATGACTCATCTTACTCTATCCATCCCGAAAGCACAAAGATGTATCAAGATCTTAAAGATCGATATTGGTGGCATGGAATGAAACGGGATGTAGCAGAACATGTGGCCATATGTGACACATGTCAGTTGATTAAGGCGGAACATCAAAGACCAGCAGGGTTATTGCAACCAATCAAAGTGCCAGAATGGAAGTAGGAAGAAATTAGTATGGATTTCATTGTGGGACTGCTTAGAACACAGTCTGGATATGATTCTATATGGGTTATTGTGGACCGTTTGACTAAAGTTGCTCACTTTATTCTCGTGAAAGAAACATACAATGGCCCCAAGTTGGCGGAACTGTACATCCAGGATTGTATGTTTACATGGAGTTCCTAAGAAGATCATCTCAGACAGAGGCACTCAATTCACCTCAAGATTCTGGCAAAAGTTGCATGAATCAATGGATACCCGTCTAAATTTTAGTTCGGCGTATCATCCTCAGACTGATGGTCAAACTGAACGCACCAACCAGATATTAGAAGACATGTTGAGGGCGTGTGCTTTAAAGAATAGCAAAAGTTGGGACAATAATCTGCCATATGCCGAATTCTCTTACAACAACAGTTATCAAGCCAGTTTGAAGATGTCTCCTTTTGAAGCATTGTATGGGCGAAAATGTAGGACACCGTTATTTTGGAATCAAACTGGGGAAAGTCAAGTCTTTGGGCCTGACGTATTACAAGAGGCTGAAAGACAAGTACAAGAAATTCGGAAGAATCTAAAGGCAGCTCAAACAAGACAGAAGAGTTATGCGGATACTCGAAGACGTGATCTCACATTTGAAGTTGGTGACTACGTGTACTTGAAGGTGTCACCTATGAGAGGATTGAGGAGATTTAAAGTAAGAGGCAAATTGTCACCCCGCTACATTGGTCCGTTCAAGATACTGTAGACGAGGTGAAGTGGCATATCAGCTTGAGCTTCCACCGCACTTGTCAGATGTGCATAATGTGTTCCATGTATCGCAGCTTAAGAAGTGCTTAAGAGTGCCGAGGAGCAATTGCCTATGGAAGCAGTGGATGTACAAGAAGATTTGTCTTATGTGGAACAACCTATCAAGATACTTGAGACATTAGAAAAGGTCACCAGAAACAAAGTCATTCGCATGTGTAAGGTGCAATGGAGACATCACTCAGAGGCAGAAGCAACATGGGAAAGAGAAGAAGATCTCAAGACAGATTTCCCTCATCTATTCTCTTAGGACGTCCGAATCTCGAGGGCGAGATTCCTTTTAAGGGGGGTAGAGTTGTAACACCCATAATTTCATGTATAAAAATTTGCTCAAACCCTTGAACATTGTTGTATGCATTATTGGGTGATTTTTGAAGTTCGAACGAGTAGCAAACGATTTAAATTTGAATTTGAATTCAAATCAAAAGAAAAGAAAAGGAAAAAGAAAAAGAAAAAGAAAAAGGATTAAACCCCTTTTTGGGCCAAACTTCTCCCCCGGCCCAACTTCTCCCTCCCCTCTTCCGCGGCCCAACCCTTCCCCACTCCCTCTCTCTCTCTCTCTGCGCCGTGGACCCCGCCTGTCGGCGCCTCCCCCTTCCCTCCCTTCTTCTCCCGCGCGCAACCGTCACCCCGCGCAATCGCCGAGCACCCCGCGCCCACGTTCCCCCCCCTCCGAATCCACTTCTCCCCGGCGGTTTTCGCGCGCGCACCCAAACCGCACACCCCCTACGCGCTTAAAAGGAGCCGGCGCCCCCATTTTTCCTCTCTTCCCGAGCCTCTCTAACCCTAGCACCTTGCCGACGGCGAGTTGCCGCCGTTCCCCGAGTTCCCGACGGCTCCACCCTCTCCTCTCCACCATTGTTGGTCTAACACGTTCACTGCATCGCTAGGAGCACGCTGGACGTGTTGGCTCGGGTAGAACGTCACTGCACCGCCGGATCGTCGAACTCCGACGAGCACCGCCGCCATTCCTCGTCGCCGACCATCCTCCGACCGATTTCGTGCCCCGACACTCCCCTAGGTGAGTTCCCCTACTCCCCCTCTCTCGTTCCATGCACGTAGCGCGTAGGATCGACGTAGGAATCGCCGATTTGGCTAACTCCGGCGAGATCGCCGCCGTCGGCCGTCGGGCGCCGCCGCGCGCTGCTCTGGCGCCGGTTAGAGCCGACGTGGCTCAACCAGGGCCGTCCATTCCCGGCCAACGGTTGAGATTAGATCCCCGTAACGGTTCAGTTAATAAAATCTCGTGCGTCCACTTCAGATCCAACGGCCCATATTCAATTTTGGTTTCCCGCCGCTGCTTTTACACCGCAGACCCCTGGAAACTCACCAGCTACCCCCTGCACTTCTCTGGAATTCAAGTCTAGCCCCTGGAAATTGCAGACTAGCCCCTGGACCACTAAAAATTGGATTTAATCATTTAAATAAGCAATCTAACCTGTGTAAATTTGTAGAATCATGAATTTAGTCCCTGTGCAGTATAGAAAACTATTTATTTAGTCCCTGGACTTTTATTTATTTGCTGAATATGATTTTTAGGTGTATTTGAGGTGTAGAAAATAGATAAAAATGGTAATTAAGTGTAGAAATGTTAGGAAAAATTGGTACAAACTATTTTATGCTGTGAATAAATTGTAGAGTTCTTATGAAATATATTTTTTCCATGGAATATTTATTATAAATGTTTAAAAATACATTTTGGCCATAGAAAATTCAATAAAAATGGTTTTAGGCTATAATTAAATCCCAAAAATGTAGGATAAATATAAAATGCACACTTTGGCCATGTTAAGTAATAAATACTTCGTAGGGACGCATTAGTATAGGATTTTATGCCATGTGTATGTTGTGATGTACTGTTTTGCGTGCTCTTTACTTATTTAGCTTTATTTTATTCTTGCCATGCTCGGGAAATATACCTAGAGTCGTTCTACGACCCTAATCTTAACCTCCAAGACCAAGACTTCACCAACACTCAAGTCTTCAACGAAGGCAAGTGCCCTTGACCATCTTGTACCAATTCTAGGGACTTAGATAGATGCATGCTAATTAAATTGATGTCCTATTTCATGTTTACATGCCCAGTTCCATATAATTCCTTGTTACCTGAAATGGGTTGGGAAGTAGATAGGTCATATTTATGCTTAGCCATGCTTAGATATCAGAATTGGGATTTCATACAATTGTGCTATGTTAAACTTTATGGTTACTTGAACTTGTGGTGATTACACAACTGTAGTGGATAGGAATCTGGTGGTTGGTTAGTATTGGTATGGTGCAGTTTGCACGAGACCCGGGATTGGGGCTTGTTACCACCGGATTCTAAGGACCGGTTTATGGAGGAAGCCTCTAAGCTTTCTAGTACCACCACGAGACTGAGATGGGGTAGCTTGGTCAATTAATTAGGTTTCTTCCGATAAAATGCTAGTAGTTGGATGGTGCGGGGAATGATGCGGGTGATCTGCTCTGAGATCCGCAAGGCTCAAGCTTGATTACAGGAAGAACGGTCACTTACGTCGGCCAAAGCCGACGTAAGTAAGGCTTAAACCGACGTAAGTAACTTAATTACGTCGGTTTTCACTTAATTACGTCGGCTTTCAGCCGACGTAGGCATTTGGACGTAATTAAGGTGACTTCCGTCGGCCACCGACGTAAGTTAACTTAATTACGTCGGTCTTCGGAAGCCGACGTAAGTTAAGTGTCGAGATGGGCCTTGGGCTGGGCCTGAGGACTTACGTCGGCTTGGGCAGGCCGACGTAAGTAAAGTGCTGTAACTTACGTCGGCCTGGTCAAACCGACGTAAGTTTAGTGGTTTAACTTACGTCGGTATGGCCTGACCGACGTAAGTTAACCTGGGCTAACTTACGTCGGCCTGCCCGTAGCCGACGTAAGTTAAGTTTTCGATTTTTTTTTAAAAACAGAAACTGACTACCTCGCTCGATGGCGAGAACACAGAACAAACAAATAATATCATACACAACATAACAGTTTCAATATATAGTTCAAAACATCAACAACAACACAATTTGCAACAATCAACATCAACAACCACCGGGCTACACGCTAGCCCCTCCATTACCTCCGGGATCTTCTCGGCACGTTCCGGATCCCTGCAAAAGAAACATAATCACTAGTAAGCATCAATGTCAACTCAGTGATAACATAAGAGGCCAAGAACATCAGTGACAAAAGAAGGAAGCATGATGTAGTTTCAAATGAAGTAATGTACTATATCACTAGTTAAATGGAAGCACTAGCCCTTTGTTAACTCAGTGAACATCAGTTTCGACATAAGAAGGAAACATCAGCGATAATCACTAGCCCTTTTGTTAAATGCAAGCACTGACAACTTATTCACTATATACTAATCATTTCTACCATGGCCAAAAACTACTAAAGTTTGATTAGATACACTTAAAGAGAGTTTCTCACCTGCTCCAGTGTCTACACGCTACCCCCTCCACTGCCTCCGGGATCTCGACGCGTTCCGGAACCCTGCAAAAGAATCATAATTAGGATTAAATGTGATGCAAATAACTTTTTAACATAATGAAAAGGGAATCAAACTCCTAGGTATAGACAATATTACCTGCTCCGGTGTCTGCTGTGGCGGAAGCGTAGGAATCTGGATGTCCTGACCGCTTTGTCGAGCAAGAGCCTGCCATTGCAAGATATTAGCAGATATATGTTATTAAGTGCTGTGAAATTTAACTACGGTACTTTAAATTACTTACCGCCATCGTTGCTTGCATCTGGGCCATCATTAAGGCCGTCCTCTGCTGCTCCTCCCTCGTCCTCTCCAGCTCTGCCTGAGTTTGAGTCAGCGACTCCCTCATGGCCTGGAGCTCCAGCTGCGTCTGCGAGAGACGACCACTGGTCCCAGCGGTCGAAGCCTGCGACGATGAAGCGCCTCTCAAAGGTCGCGTCGACCTCGAGTCGACAACTCCATCGAAAATGGCAAACCTGCAAAAGAATGAAAACACTAAGTAGAAGAAGATTAATTGAAAAAGAAATGGAACACACGAAGAACTCACCGTCCGTGGGCCTTCCCGCCTCCGCTTGCGTACGCGGCTTGGGGGTCGATCGGCGCGCTTTCCCAATCGTAATCCGCACCGGTGTATCTTCGCGACCTCCTGCGCGTTACTTTGTCTACAAAACAAATAAATCTTGTAAGTATGTCAATAATAGTATTAGTTATAATGAAATTGATGAATTTCGAAAACTTACCAGTCGGTCGGCTGCGACCTGACTACACTGCCCTGGCTGAGAAGGGTCACTTCCCTTGTGACCTCTCTTCCAAACCTGGGTCGGGGTCGGCTCATGACCCAGCTCTCGCTCCTGTACATCCGTGTTAGTGAGATAAATAATATATTAAGAACACATAAATAAAATAAAAAGGTACTTACCATGCGTTTAGCCAAACGCAAGTAGCCGTCACCGCCATAGTTGTGCTTGCCCTCGGACCCCATGCGGCACTGTCTAGCCTTCGTGGACTTGTTGATAAAAGCGTCGCTAGCCCAGTACCGACAGAGAGCTAAGTACGCCTCGATGTTACCCTGTAACCAGGAAATACTAACCTGCACATATTTCATTTTCATCAACGCGGTTAACATACGTAGATATTGTAAATATTTAACAATATTAAAAACTTACCTCCGCGTACTGCTCCTCTGTCAAGTAGGAGTCCGAGTCCTTTCTAAAGACACCCCTTTGCTGCTCCTGCTCCTGCTCCCGGGGGTGCCGCTTGTAGTAAGCGTTGACGGCCTGAATCCGGGCGTATGACAACGCCGCCGTCGTGAGCTTCCGAGCGTTGTAATGGAACACGCGTCTCGCGTGGTCCTCCATGCCCGGCTCCTCTACTTGGTACCTCAACTTTAAGCAAACAAATATTTAGTGATATGCAATTAAGAATTCAAAGGAGTTGAAAAAACGAAACAGTTAAACTTACCATAAAATCATGCCACACGGCTCCCTGAACCGTGCCGTGCACCGGGTGAGAGACCCGAGCGTAGTCATCCCACGACAGGGCAGGAAAACCGTCAATTACACCGGGGTAGTGCAACTTGACGATAGCACCGAGGACACTGTTAACCTGCCTGTGGTGCTTCTCAGCCCCCCCGTGAACGAGAAGTCGTACCAACATCTACAAAATATATTAAATCATTAAGGTAAAGAAAAAACAACATCTAATATTTAGTATACTATTTACAGTTTTTATACCTGTCTCCAACGGGACGGATCGTGGTCCGCTGAGTAGTAACCGGAGGAGGAGCCGCAAAGTGGGTCCTCCTCGTCCGTCGCCTCTGCTGCGACGCTGCCGCGTCCTGTGACCCTGAAGGCTCTGCAGACCCCCCGGAGCCTCCAGGAAGGCTAGTGGTAGAGGGCTGCCCAGGGAGGCTAGCGCTAGCCGGCTCCGAAGGGAGGCTAGCGCTAGAGGGCCCCCTAGCCTCTGAGTCGGGCTCCTGTAGCGGCCCCCTAGCCTCAGACTCTGACTCAGACTCAGAAGTCTCTGAGCCAGACTGCATAAAAGGAATGACTTTATTAATAATTAATAACAATTGCAATTTCAAAAATAACTTTATAGTAACTAAAGTTTACCTCTCTCCGCTGAAAGCACACAACAGCTGAGGGTGGAGCGTGTGCCAGAAAGAGCTCACGTCGACTAGAACGGAACGAGCTCCCTGAGCAAGGGTCTGCTGGCGGCTCAAACCCTCTCACTGGCTTCCCCTTCCCCTTCCCCTTTGACGACATCCTATTGCAAGGAATAAATGATTAATATACGAATATAATATACAAAATTAATGTTAGATTAGTGAATAAAACGTTACTTCAAAATTCATCAACATCACGATCATGCACCCTACTCCTTAAACCAGCCCATCGATCTTCTTGTTGCGCATATCGTTTTCGTTTGCGCAAATCAGCAGGTTCGACTATGTCATCGATATCTTCAGATTCTTAATAAAGTCGGTCGGCTGCTTATGATACATTCGGCCATGTTACGCTCTTGATGCATAACATCAATGTTGTGCCTTAGAATCAACGACTTCACATACGGTAACTCCCAAAGTCCACATATGTGAGTCCAATTGTGTTTGTCTCCGTAACCTTCGAAATATCCAGGACGACCTTCATCTGGCACCAATTTGTCCAACATATCAGATATTTCTGACCCGTCAAGACGTTTCGGTGGTCCTTTAGTGACAACGGTGTTCTTTCTGAAGACATTCCTCTGTTGTCTAAACAAGTGATTCGGAGGTAGCCAACGTCTATGACAATCGAAGTAAGATATCTTGCCTCCATGGGTAAGTCGAAAGCAATCGGTGTCCGAGGCACATATCGGACACGTCAACCGACCATGAGTGCTCCATCCAGAAAACATGCCGTATGCCGGAAAATCATGAACGGACCACAAATAAGCAACTCGGAGGTTGAATTTCTGTTTCTTGTAACAGTCGTACGCTTCGACTCCTGTCCACAACATTTTCAACTCTTCGATCAACGGTTTCAACATCACGTTGAGACGTGACCCAGGATGATCTGGCCCAGGTACAATGAGGCTAAGAAACATAAACTCATTCTTCATGCAAAAGGTCGGCAGAAGATTGTACGGAATGACAAAGACGGGCCAACAGGAGTATGGTGCGGCGTTTGTGCTGAACGGCGTGAACCCATCTGTCGCCAACCCGATGCGAACATTTCTCGCTTCACGAGCAAATTCTGGGTCGAACCGGTCCAGAGCCTTCCATGCCTCACCATCGGACGGGTGCGTCATGACTCCATTGTTCTCACACTCACCTTCTTTGTGCCATATCATGTGTCTGGCCGTTTTTTTTGAAAGGAACAGCCGCTTCAACCTCGGTGTCACAGGTAAGTAACGAAGCTGCTTACGTGCGACTTCCGTCGTCACTGTATTACCATCGTTATTAACAACTTCGACAAACCTCAGTTGACCACATTTCAAACATTTGTTCTCATTGGCATGCTCTCTCCAGAAAAGCATGCAGTTGTCCGAACACACATCAATCTTTTCGTGCTTCATCCCGAGACCAGAAAGAATTTTCTTCGAGTTGTACATATCCTTAGGCACTTTGTTGGGTTGTGGAAGAGCATCTTTGAACAAATCGATGAGCATGTTGTAACAATTGTTAGAAAAGAAGAACTTAGACTTAATTGCCATAAGTCTAGTCACAAAATTGAGGATTGACATTTTAGTGTGTTCATGCAGAGCCTCTTCTGAATCTTTGAGACGTTTGAAGAACTCTTTAACCTCTGCTGTTTGAGTATCTTCTGTAAGCTCTGGTCGTATAGCTTCCAGCATCTCATCCATCATATCAACCTCTTGAGCATCATCATTGTCAGCTTCCACTTCTTGTACAGCTTGAGAAGCTGTCTCGCCGTGGAAGTTCCACAACTCATAATGTGACACGTAACCGTTTCGACACAAGTGCAACGTAAGTTCCACTTTGTCCAAAAACGTTCCGTTTCGGCATTTCGTACATGGGCACCGCGCCTTATCGCTATTTGACAACGAAAAAGCTCGTTCCACAAAAGCTTCTGTCTTGGCGTACCACTCATCTGAGTGACCACCAGTTCTGCTCTTCCAACCAGTGTACATCCAACTACGGTCTTCGCCCATGTTTGACTCTGCAGTTTAACGCGAAAGAAATTGTCGTTAATGTATTGTTATGTTATGTGTCACGGCCCTACAACCTAGGCAGATAGATCCTAAACCCACCCAAGAGTGACCGAGCGGAGCGTGCTCATGACGAGACGCGTGATCCGGATTCGAACGAAATTTCGGCAGCATAACCCCGCTGTTCTCCACTGCACGCCCAAAAATGGTGCAGCAGAGAACAACAGGGTTACGCCACCGAAATCTCGTCCAAATCCGGACCCGCGTCTCATCACAAGCCACGCCCCCTCGGTCACTCCGAGGCTGTCCAAAAAGGGACAATTCCGAACCTGCACGTCTCACATGCCAATGGCATGTGAGACGTGCCGATCCGAAACGGGTAACACATTGCTATAGGTTACGTTGCTCATTTTCATTTTGAGGTCATTTAAGAGAGAGGAAAGAACTAGAGAAAGACTGAGAGGAAAGTTGGTCTTAGAGAAGGAGGCAGAGGACTAAGCCATCGGGGGAGGCGGAGGACTGAGGCGAGTGAGCCGTCAGATAATATCCGACAGTCCACACTTCAGATCGGCCACATAAAAGTCCTCCCCGACCTAACCCTACTCATTTTCCTTTCTCTTCTCCAGAGTCCAGATACGGCAGCCGCGACGATCCCCTTCTCTCCTCGATACCCCTACTCCAGCGACGGTCCTCCAGGTGCTTGCCATCCTCACCGTCGTCGTTCGCATACTTTACCTTACCACTAAATGGGCCTTGTCGGGCCTTGTCAAGCCTGTCCGAAGCCCATTTATGTATATATAGTACTAGAACACTCAAGCAATCAAAAATAAAATTGTAACCATAATTTAAGCAATTTAAGCATAATTAAACATAATTAAATACACCACCTAAGCGTAATTAAGCAAATTAAGCAAAAATAAGGAAATTAAGCATAATTATGCATAATTAAGCAAATTAATCATAATAAAATAAACCACTTAAGCATATTTAAGCAAATTAAGCAAAAATAAGGAAATTAAGCATAATTATGCATAACTAAGCAAATTAATCATAATAAGGTGTTTCTCTCCAGTTTCTCTCCAGTCACACTGCCCATCGCACTGCATCATCACATGGTGACTCGGATCGGGATGGCATCCGACTACTGCCTAATTCCAGGTATGCGAACGCCACTACCACTCAACCAAAACTGCCTCCAACCTCCATTCGTGCCGCCATATGAGATCGTGGGTGGTTAGACACCATGAGGATAAATTTGAAGCCCTCATTTCCAACATAACATGGACACTTGTTCTGCGCCCTCGCGGCGTGAATTTGATCACTCGAAAGTGGATCTTGAAGAACAAATGTCAAACAGCCGGTAGCCTGGAGAGGCGTAAAGCACAACATGTTGTGCTCAAATTTAACTAACAACATGGGATCAACTTTGACAAAACATTCCATGCATAGAGATGTTGAAAAGCGTTTGCAAGAAAAATATAGATATTGTAAATGAAAGTAGGGGTGGGACACAACTTTTTTACCTTACTAGAACCTATGCACAAAGTTTGTTGAAAGTATAAATTGCAAAGGACCTTTACAACGGAACTAAAAATGAAACCAGATAGCTACAAGATCATCACTTACTAGTAACTGGGTCTAGACAGAAGATGGGAGACCCCAACTACAAACATGATTCATGGAGTGATGCTTATCCTATTACTCACTCTCTCACAAAATAAATGACATTTAAAATATCTAATCCAGTTAAAAATTAAACTAGATGACCTGTACATCTTAAATATTATTTATTTTAGAACTGATGGAGTATATTCTCTCGGATTAGAAACCTAACTTCTGCAGGTTAAGAAACATGTAACAACCTTATGACGTTTCGTTACACCAAGTTTAAGGATGCCAATGGGTCGAGTTCAAGTCGGCAGGAGCAACAACCCGCCCGAAACAAGATAGGCCAGCTCCTCCGGCGACCTTGCGGCGCACTCACGTCCCGGCGACGGCACGCCGGCGGCCACGGGTCGTCACAAAGGGGGGCGCTCGGCCGTGGAGGGGAGGTCGACGGGGAGGGCGGCGTCGGGATGGGGAGGTGGACGGCGGCGGCAGGGGCGGCGGCGGCGACAGGGCGGCGGCGGCGGCAGGGCGGTGGCGGCCCGTGGGGTGGGGGGGTCGGGGAGGAGAAGAGGGAGGGGAGGGGAGGGATTACCTGGCGGCCGGGCGGCGACGGCGACGGCGGGGCGGCCGGGCGGCGACGGCGGGGCGGCGACGGGGCGGCGGCGGCGGGGCGGCGGCGGCGTCGGTTGGGAGAAGAGAGCGCGCGTGAAATGAGAGCGCGCACCGCTCGCGCGGTTAGGTTAAACAACTACTTACGTCGGCCCGACTTACTTACGTCGGCCAACGTCAGAGCCGACGTAAGTTAGGCTTAACTTACGTCGGCCAGTTAACTTACGTCGGCTATGGGCTGAGGCCGACGTGGGTCATTTTTATTACTGTCGGTCCATGTACTTACGTCGGTCTGCCGACGTAATTTATTCAACTTACGTCGGCTACCAGGGACCGACGTAAGTTACTTACTTACGTCGGCCAGCCGACGTAAGCTGATCTGGCCGACGTAAGTGATCGATATTCCTGTAGTGGAGGGGGATCTGGGGCGGAGGGTTACTCCGAGAATCCCCAGTGGTGGAAATCTTAGAAGGCTAGCACTAGTCGGGAGTACCTTTGTAAAGACCATGTAGTGATCTCCTGGCCTCACACCAAAGGAAGTGTGCAATGTGGTTAGCTACCACGGGCAATCAGGGAGGTTCACTTAGTCCACCTGGCAACAGGGGATGAAATCACTGCTTGTGGAGAAAGGGTACACTCTCTGCAGAGATTTGGTAAAACTGTCATGACAGCCGTGCTCACGGACAAGAGCGGCTTGAGGCCAGTTCATAATTAGTCTATGGTTGGGAAATGGTGGTTAATTATGATTCAAGTTATATTCATTATCATTACTCATGTGTTGATTACTTCTTGAATTATGATATTGATAAATGGAAGCTAAGGTTGGGTTCTAAGCATAGCGCTAAGCCATATTTGGCCTTTCCTTGTTTTAGCCAATCATGTCATCTCTTCCCGCACTTGCTGAGTACTCTGTATACTCAAGCGTTTAATTTTCCCTTAGAATATGAAGAAGAAGAAGCGGCACCGGAAGACTTCTTCGTCAATCCGGAGGACTTGGACTAGGCTGACGACCATACGCGCAACTGCTGCCTGTGGAGATGGAGCTTCTCTTACCTTCTGCTGTAGTTTGAACTTTGTTAACATTGTTGTTGATGTAAATAGTTGTGGTGTGTAATTGTAGACCTTCGGGTCGTACTGTAAGACTATTTATGTATTCGAACATGGCAATATAATGATATTTCACTTTCGTCGATGCATGTACGATTCAATTGATCCTGGCGTACATGTGATTAGCGTTTATTCATCTTTACGATGACCGGGCGTGACATTGATGTTAAAAGTTCTCTGCTCCCATGGTAGTTCAGTACGAATTCAGAAATTTCCATCATTTCAAATGCTGTGCTCGCCAGTCAATAGCAAAATCTGTGTTGTCGTCCTCTTCATCGCTTGATGAGTCACTACTGGACTCCATGTCCATACCAACAGGTTTGCTATTTGCTTTAGCAGTACGGGCAGCTTTTGACTCTAGGAGCTGTTTCTTCAACATTTCTACCCGCTGCCTGTATTCCCTTTGTAGAGATAAAAGGATCCATGAAACCTACAGTTTGCCAAGCATGACCTTTCAACATAATGAGATAGATACGGGAAAGCATCATACTGTTGCTCCAAAGTTTATTCCTCCCTCTCAGCAGCAGCCTCAATCTACAGTAAAGGTGCCAAGTTTGCTCAGGTTAGCAATTAAGATGTAATAATTGCACAGGATGGGCAGACATATCAATCCTTTTTTACTGTAACCATACATTGTAGAGTGCAGATTCCTACCTCATCTTCCTCAAGTCTGTCATCGACCTCCTGCAAGTCCTCCTGAATTTCCTTCTCAAATTCTTTGTATGCATCACTGTGGAAGATTTTCAGTTATTCGTATGAAAATTTCAGTGTACACAATGAGAACCATGAAGAAAATACGAACAGTGATAAATCCATCTTAGTTAACAGAGAAAATAATAAATACAAGTGTTATAGATAACATATGGGCTTATGGGCCAACGGGTACTGTAACGGCGTGGGCACTGTAGCGGCCCGCTACCGTAACTGCGGCTAGGGTTAGGATTTTGAAGTACTCCTCTATATATAAAGAGATTAGAAGAGTCAATTGTAATCAAACAGAAAAATAGATCTAAAACTACTCAGAGCCTACAAGGGAGGACAAGTTAGTGGATACAACAACAACAACAAAGCATTTATCCCAAACAAATTGGGGTCGGCTAGAAATGAAACCCAACAATTTTTTGAAGAAAAGTAATAGAAAATAAGATGAGAGTAAAAAATACAAATAAAATAAGATTCTACATTTTATTTATTTTTGAAATGGATTAATAAGAAAGAAGATAAGAGTAACAAAATATGAATAAACAAAGATTCTGGTACATGAATTGCTAATTTTTATGCAGTCCTATCATGAGTCAAATCTCTACATATGTCACAGTTCTTTAAGTCTCGTTTCATCGCCTCTGCCATGTCAACCTTGGTCGATCTCTACCTCTTCTAAATTTTCTCTACTCTTTATAGTCTCACTGTTAACTGGTGCTTCTGGAGGTCTTCGCTGGATATGCCCAAACCACCGTAGGCGATGTTGGACTAGCTTCTGCTCAATCGGTGCCACCCCTACCCTATCACGTATCACCATTCCTAATTTTGTCTCTTTTTATATGATCGCACATCCACCGTAACATGTGCATCTCAGCAACACTCATTTGTTGGACATGTTGCCTTTTAGTTGGCCAACATTCCGCTCCATACAGTATCGCAGGTCTGATCACCGTTTTGTAGAATTTTCCTTTCAATTTTTGTGAAACTTTCTTATCACATAAGATTCCAGATGTTTGACGATCCACATCTTCGTCAATATCACCATTGCTTTGTAACATTGATCCTAAATATCGAAATGTGTCCCTCCTAGGTACTACTTGTCCTTGTAAACTAACATTTCCCTCCTCGCACCCGACATCATTAAAGTCGCATCTCATATACCCGGTCTTGGTTTTACTAAGTCTAAACCTCTTGGACTCTAAGGTCTGTCTTCATAGCTCCAATTTTCTATCAACACCATCTCTAGTGTCATATACTAACACTACATCATCAACAAAGAGCACACACCAAGGGATATCCCCTTGTATATCCCTCGACACCTCATCTATCACTAAAGAAAAGATGTATGGATTTAAGGCTGATCCTTCGTGTAACTCTATTGTGATAGAAAAAGTATCGGTCTCACTATCCCTTACGTGCACAGTTGTCACCACATTATCGTACATATCCTTGATAAGGTTAATGTACTTTGTTAGGACTTTGTATTTCTCTAGCACCCACCACATGACCGGCCTTGGTACCTTATCTTATGCCTTCTCCAAGTTATTGAACACCATATGTAGATCCTTCTTTTGCTCCCTATATCTCCCCACAAGCTGACGGAGTAAGAAAATCGCCTCTATAGTGGACCTCCCAGGCATAAAACCAAACTGGTTTTTAGTGATATTGCTCACTTTCCTCAAGCAGTGTTCAACCACTCTCTCCCAAAGCTTCATAGTATGACTCGTAAGATTAATTTCTCGGTAATTAGTACAACTTTGAACACCTCCTTTATTTTTGAAGTTGAGTACTAAAATACTTTTCCGCCATTCTTTAGGCATTTTGGTTGACTGAAAAATGCGGTTGAATAGTTTAGTGAGTCATATTATTGCTACATCCCCAGACATCTCAACACCTCAATGGGGACATCATCGAGGTCGAGGGTATTTCCTCCTTTTTAATACCTCTCTAATCTCAGACTCTTGTATCATCCGCACGAATCGCTTGTTGGTATCATCAAATAAGTAATCTAACTTGAACCTAATGCTCTCATTCCCGTCATTGAAGTAGTCCCGCCATCTCTTCATCTTTCAATAGAATGCGATCTGCCTCATCCTTAATGCATTTAACTATTTTGCTAGCTATCTTGCTAATTATTCTTCAATAATCTCAACCATAACAACAATTTACTAGCCAGAGCATATAGGAAGAACTGAAGTAATCATTAGATTAAAAAGAGAGAGAGAGAGAAAAAAAAGAAGATGATGACCTACTACCCACCAGCCACCTATTACATGATGCTACTCAAGATACAAAGAAATCCGACAAAGCTAATAAAGCGGCCTTGTCCGGCAATTTACTATATTTTTAAATGTTATTTTTCTTATATTTTTACTCTACTGGTTTTAAAATCCTCAGACGCAAATGCAAATTTGGGTGTTGGACAGTGGAAGTAAAAAATCATGCTCATTATGTTGTTAAATTATGCTAATAGAGGTTTTAAACTCCACAAGCAAATGCAAAGTTGGGTGTTGAGCAAGTGGAGGTAACAATAACATGAATATGTTACAGATCATGCTCGTTTATGATTTAAATTATGCTAATAGAGTTCTGCAAGAGTAGTTGGTCTCTTTGAAGAAAGAGAACAGAGATCAAGATTGTAACAAAACCTATAAGTATTCCAAATTTAATCAGCACATTTTACAAGGCACATGGGCTCTCTGTTGGTGCTTCGTTAGTTGAGGAAGATAACTTGATCTTGCATCATCTCTCCTTGCAAAGGCAAAGGCAAAGGGTGTCTCCCTTATGTTGCCAACTGATGTTGTGATTGCTGACAAGTTTGCCTCTGATGCTAATAGCCAGGTTTGATACATCTCGTTTTTCTTAATCAGCACATATTTTGTAACCAAGTCGAAGCACCTCTCACTTCTGCATAAGGAGAAACTTGACTGAAATTTTGATATAGGTTGTTACAGCATCTGCAGTTCCTGATGGTTGGATGGGGCTGGATATTGGCCTCGACTCTATTGTTTCATTCAATGCATGCCGCCCTGGATATTGCAATGTGCCTTGATTTTTTATTGCATTAATCCAACTTTCAATGGCTTCAAAGCATCGTTCAAGAATGAATGTAATCTTCAAGCACATAGATTTCATAGTATGGAGAGAGATTGTTAGCAAACAATGCACTTTAAAAACAAAATAAATTCCTAAAAACATAACCATACACATGATGAATAATTCACAAGACATAAGCAGCAACATGCATATAAAACAGATTATGTCAATCATATTCATGTGTAAGAAATTCATTTTCACTTACAACAAGGATGTCTCCAGCTTGAAATAGTGAAGATATTAGTAGGAAGCAGAATATCTAGCGAGCAGTCTCGCGTATGCTTTCAAAAAAACCTGATCCGCCCCAACCTGCGTAGATTCTTCAACAGGACGTGGTTTTGGAGACACTGCTCTCCCACACGTCGGTAATACGCCGACGAGAGGGATGGAAAGATCCGAGACGAATGCACAACACGTAGACCAATGTATTTGCTCTCTCAATAGAGTGGATCTATTTCTCACACACTATGTGCAGAATCCCTCTCCATTTTATAAGCAAAAATACTAGTAACCAAAGACAATTACTATCATTAAAGCATGCCAATTACTCTCTTGAAAATGAAGACAATAAAGTTTCAGTTCTACAAAGTAATTAGCATTGCAATAGTGAGACATAATGAGTCTTCAGAGACTTACTCGCAAAATAAAATATAGTAATTCACGAGTAATCAAGTCGTATTAGTGTCAGACTCATTAAAAAATAAGAGAGTAGAGTTGTGTGTCAGTCGTCACGTCGTAAGTCACAAGTCACGCGGCAAATCACACGAAAATACGCGAATACGCGTGTGCGTGTGATATTTGTGTTTGACTGTAACTCATTCTTCTCTCACATATTCCTCACATAGAAAAAGTCTCCCCATTTAAATAGGTGTTACTCCTCTTAAATTTTCCATGTGGGATTAATGCTTTCTTTACACCTTTTGGAATTTACTAGGAATTAATTGAGCTAGAACCCAAATAATCCAACAATGTCCACCAAATTCCAAAAGCATTACTGACACAACTTCTCATACGTACACAAAGTTATTTTGTATATCAATTAATGATGGAGACCTATTTGGTTGAACATCCATCTTGATCTAAGAATTCTATCAACTCACATCTACTCAATGGACTATGCCTTGAATTGGTAGTTTTATGCGAGCTGATTTCATTCACAGACTAAACTGATACTAGGCATCCATTGGACCGATCCGCGGGTGGAGCTTATTAGTCATACTCACGTGTCTCTTTAATGAGCTTTTTAGAGAGTTCCCATGTCTCACAGACTGTGACCAACAATCAACTCATATAAGTGTGTTCGTACAATAATACTTTATAGGACATTATCTTATCTCACACTGTAGCCTCCGAACATATTAAGACTTAAGTCAGCCTTCCATACAGAATAGAGAGTATTGCATCTTCACTGGAGATGGTACTATATAAATATGTACTCTCCTAATTATACATACAACTTGTTCTTCCAAAATCCTAATTCACGGAATCTCCGATCACATAGGTTTGGGTTACCGCTATGTATAACTCACGTGGACCTCAATCTCATCTCCTTCGATGCACTATCTATCACATTTCTTGATAGATCTTTTGAAAACAGATCTGCCATATTTTTCGCCGTTTGAATATAATCAATGGCTATCACTCCGGAGTTTCTCAATTTTCTGATAGATTTTAACTGTCTTTTTACATGTCTTGAGGATTTCATATTATTCTTTGTACTTGACACCTTCGCAAGAACCGTTTGATTTCACAGTACATAAGAATTGGAGGAATTGGTTTTTCCACCACTAGTAAATTCATCAAGAGTTTCTTCAGCCACTCTGCTTCTACAGAGGCTGTATCTAATGTTGTAAGCTTTGCCTCCATGGTTAACCTCGTCAAAATGGTCTGTTTACAAGACCTCTATGGGACAGCTCCTCCTCCAAGAGTAAAGACATAACCACTTGCTGCCTTTATCTCATCAGCATCAGAGATCCAATTAGAATCACTATAACCCTCTAAACTTTGGGGTCTCCTGTATAGTGAAGTCCATAGCTCATTGTACCACACAAGTAGCACATAACTCGCTCAAGCGCGCACCAATGATCATCTCCTGGGTTAGTAGTAAACTGGCTCAATTTGCTAACCACGAAGGAAATGTTAGGTCGAGTAGCACCAACTAGATACATGAGCGAACCAATTATCTGAGAATATCTCAGTTGGTCTCTTTCTAGTCTTTTATTCTTCCGGAGAATTATATTAGGATCGTATGGTGATGGTGAAGGCTTGCTGTCCAAATAACTAAAATGGCTCAAGACCTTCTCAATATAATGAGATTGCAAGAGGGTAATCTCATTCTCATTTTTTATCAGCTTGATGTTTAAGATAACATCAGCCTCTCCTAGATCTTTCATATCAAAAATTTTGAACAGAAAAGATTTTACCTTATTTATCACATCAATATCAGTTTCAAAAATTAATATATCATCCACATATAAACACATGATCACTCCTCTACCCCCACCACATCGATAATATACACATTTACCGGCCTCATTGACAACAAAGCATGCTTGTGTCATGGTACTATCAAACTTCTCATGTCACTGCTTTGTTTGAGACCGTATAAAGATTTCTTTAACTTGCACACCTTATTCTCTTGATCGGGTATCTCAAATCCTTCTAGTTGATCCATATCGATCTCCTCATCCAACTCTCCAATAAGGAAAGTTGTCTTCACATCCATTTGATGAATTAGAAGACTGTGTGAGGCAGCCAAAGATAAGAGTTCTCGAATTGTTTTCATTCTAGCAACATGTGAGTAAGTATCAAAGAAATCTTCTCCTTCTTTTTGTGTATAACCTTTTGCCACGAGTCTAGCCTTGTAATTATCGATAGTACTATCAGACCTAAGTTTTTTCTTGAACCCACAATTACATCCAACCGCTTTACAACCGAATGGACGATCTACTATATCCCAAGTTCCGTTAGTCATGATGGATTCCAGCTCGCTACGGACTGCTTCCTTCCAATCGTCTGCATCGGGAGATGCAAACGCCTCTAGGATGGATCTGGGTGTATCATCCACAAGGTAAACAATGAAATCATCACCAAAGGATTTTGGGATTCTCTGTCTCTTACTCATTCTATGAGCTGTTTCATTTTTTCTCCATCATATGGTTGTAATAGATTTTCCGATGGTGTAAGAAGAGGTTGTTCTAAGGTTTCGAATGGAGGATAATTTGTGTCATGCGTATGATCATATGAATTATGTGCATCATTCATAGAAAAGATACTTTAAAAAAGCGTGGCATCTTTAGATTCAACTATTGTATCAACAAGTACAAGTGGTGAACCGGATCTGATTACTAAAAATCTATAAGCAGGATTATTTGAAGCATAGCCAATAAAGATGCAATCAACAGTATTAGGTTTGAGTTTACGCTTTTTAACTATTGGTATATTTACTATAGCCAAATACCCCCACGTGCGCAGGTAAGAAAGAGATGATTTTCTTCCTTTCTGGCATTCATATGGAGTATTCTCACTATTTTTAGTGGGAACACTATTTAGTACAAGGTTTGCAGTCAAAACTGCCTCCCCCACCATTCTTTAGATAAACCAGCAGTATCTAACATGGCATTCACCAAGTCTGTTAGAGTGCGATTTTTCCTCTCGACAACTCTATTTTATTGAGGTGGGTAGGGTGGTGTTCTTTCATGTACAACTCCATTCTCGACACAAAATTGGATGAACTCATTGGAGAAATACTCTCCCCCACGATCAGGTCTAATTCTCTTGATTTTTCTTTCTAGTTGATTCTCAACCTCAACCTTATAGATTTTAAAGTAATGTAATGCCTCATCCTTTGATTTAAGTAAATACATGTAGCAGTAACGAGTTGAATCGTCAATAAGTGTCATTAAGTATTTCTTTTCTTCCTTAGTTAATACGCCATTCATTTCACAAAGGTCGGAATGAATGAGTTTTAAAAGTGTCATATTTCATTCATCAACGACAAAGTGAGGTTTTCTTGGCTGTTTAGCTTGCACACAAGTTTGACACTTAGAACCTTTCACTATAGGAATTTTAGGAATTAAATTCAAGGTAGATAGCCGTGAGATGCAACCAAAATTTATATAACATAAATGCGAGTGTCAAACACTCGCTTCATCATATTTATTCAAAAAACTCACCACGAAGCTACTAGGATGTGAAAGGGAAAAGCGGAACAAACCTCCGCTGTGATAGCCTTTTCCAATAAAGAGTTCACATTTTGACACGACTACTTTATTAGACTCAAACATGAACTTAAATCCGTCTTGACACAACAAAGAGCCACTGGTGAGATTTTTATTTATTGAGGGGGCATGCTGCACGTTCTTTAGCTGCACGGTCTATTCCAAAGTGAACTTCAGACTGACCGTATCAACACCATGAACAAAAGCACGTAAGCCATTTCATATTAGGACAGAAGCACCGTGGGTAGCCTGATAAGAAGTAAACATAGATACATCAGCAGAAACATGGATATTAGCCCCTGTATCAATCCACCATTTAGAAGGTTGAAATGTCGTTAAAACAGTATATGTATTATCATACCCTGTTGTTCTAGCATCGCTAATAAACATGTTGGCAGAATTTTGCTGCTTTTTCTTGCCCTTTCTGTCTGTGCACTTTTTGGCAATATGCCCAACCTTGCCACAGACATACCATTTAACCTCAACCATGTTTATCTTCTTCTTCTCCTTTCTCTTGAAGTCGGTGGTGTGTAAAAATTTATTTTTCCCTTTCTTTGTTCCAACATGCTCCATGACATTAGCATTGGACTATCCTTCATACACCTTGGACGGGCCATCTTTTGCCCGAGCTTTCTCCTCCATGTCAAGAGAAGCCAACAAATCCTCAACAGAAATGTTCTGTCTCTTATGTTTATGAGATGTGGCAAATCCCCTCTAACATGGAGGTAATTTGGCAAAAATGCCTCCAGCCACAAATCGAGCAGGTAAGTTTAGTCCAAGTTGTTGGAGCTCTCCGACAATGAATTGTATTTCATGAGTCTGCTCAACCACTGAACGGTTGTCTGCCATCTTGAAATCGTAACAGCGCTCCATGACATACAACTCATGTCCAGCTTCCGATGCATCGTACTTGTGTTCAATAGTCTCCCAGAGCTCTTTTGTGCTCTTATGAGTCATATAAACATCGCACAGTTTGTTAGACAACACACTCAAAATGCAACCCACTGCCATCACATTAGCCTTATCAAACTCAGCCTGTTTTTCAACAGTCATGGGTCGATCTACAGGCTTTAGAACATAAGACATGTCCATAGCAGTGAGCCACAAGTCAAGTTTTGTAGCTCATCTCTTAAGGTTTGAACCAGCGAACTTCTCAGGTTTCATCGCATCAGCAAAGCTATTACCCATCTTAAAGTGTCTATCAGGTTTTTGGATTATTAGTAAGCAATGCACTTTAAAGACAAAATAAATTCCTAAAAACATAACCATACGCACGATGAATAATTCACAAGACATAAGCAGCAACATGCATGTAAAATAGATTATGTCAATCATATTCACGCGTAAAAAAATCATCTTCACTTATAGCGAGGATGTGTCCATCTTGAAATAGTGAAGAAGATATTAGTAGGAAGCAGAACGTCCAGCGAGCAGTCGTGCGTACGCTTCCCAAAAACCTTATTCGCTCCAACCCGTGCAGATTCTTCAACAGGGCGTGGTTTCGAAGATAGTGCTCTCTCACATGTCGGTTACATGCCGACGAGAGATGGAAAGATCCGAGACGAATGCACAACAAGTAGACGAATGTATATGCTCTCTCAATAGAGTGGATCTATTTCTCACACACTATGTGCAGAAGTCCTCTCCATTTTATAAGCAAAAGTAATAGTAACCGAAGACAATTAGTGTAACTAAAGCAGACCAATTACTCTCTTGAAACTGAAGACCATAAAATTTCAGTTTTAGAAAGTAATTAGCATTGCAATAGTGAGACATAATGAGTCTTCAGATACTTACTCGCAAAATAAAATGTAGTTGTCAGTGGTTTTGATCCAGCAGATCTCCCAACACTGCTAAAGTGTTAGAGGAGTTTGAGGTTCGGTATGGGCGCGCGGAGATTCTAGAAGGTGAGATGTCGAGTGACACAAGGGACACGAAGATTTACGTGGTTCGAGCCGCCTGAGTGTAATACCCTACTCCACGGGGTGTGTTGGTGTTGTATTGGATGTATGAGCTCAACGTCAGTTGAGAGTGTAAAGTCAGCGTGTCTCCGGAGAGTGTGTCCTATGTATCATCGGCCTGTCCTTTTACAGTACAAGGGCAGTCCGTTACAAGTTAGCCTGGCCCGACATGTGGCCCCGGCGGTTACTGATATTGATACACATTCAACACGTTTAATTGCCTTTAATGACCGAGTTATGGGTTTTGACGGCACCGTTACTGGTAATTAAGGTTGTCCGATCGTGTGTCATTATATAGTATTAATGACACTTGATCGGGTCTTGAAGTCCTTGATTCCCTTTTGAAGATCCGGAGCCGTTGTGGAGTCTTCTGTAGGTTAGAGGGTGAAGATCCCACGGTTGGACACGTGGCAGCGCCGGAGCACACTGTGGGGAACAGATAGGTCCGGTGTTACTCGACACGTGTCAGTTCTGGAGCTTCCCTCGGTCTGGGGTTAGGTCCGGGGGTGCCATTTCGGTACATAGCCCAGAGCTTCCCCCTTGTGGGTGGTAGCTCCGGTTTGATAGTACACGTGGCGACCCTGAGACTAACCATGTTGGAGAAGCAGGTCCGGTTATGTCTGACATGTGGGCCTCCGAAGGTCTTCAAATCAAGTACATGACTTTCCCTTGAGATCTTTGCAATCTCAAGAAGTATATGGCCAGGGTACCGACAGTAGTAATTCACGAGTAATCAAGTCGTATTATTGTTAGACTCATTAAAAGAATAAGAGAGTAGAATTGTGCGCAGTTTCCACATCGCAAGTCACAAGTGACGCGGCAAATCACGCGAAAATACGCGAATACGCGCGTGCGTGCATATGATATTTGTGTTTTACTGTAGCTCATTCTTCTCTCACATATTCCTCACATAAAAAAGTCTCCCCATTTAAATGGGTGTTACTCCTCTTAAATTTTCCATGTAGGATTAAATGTTGCTTTACATCTTTTGGAATTCACTAGGAATTAATTGGGCTAGAGCCCAAATAATCCAACAGAGATGTGTTTCTTCAACGGGTGAATGCTTTGTTGTAGATTTATTTGCTTATCTTTACCCATCTATACATAGAAATCTTTTTATTTAATATAATTTTATAACAGTAACAATCCCCCCTTCTGTTTTATAGTTTCAAAAAAAATATTGTTATGAATGGAACTTAACTCTAAAATATCTTTTGTAGGCTGTTGAAAAAAATTTGGCAGAGCTTAGTAACAAGGGTGTTGTAAAATCCCAGTTTTTCCTTAATATGAAGTTCAGTTACCAGTTTATTTTCAACCATAGTAAAGGTCAATTATGGTTGTACACATGAACTTGATATCATCAAGCATAATTCTTTCCCTCATACTCAAAATTTTATTAACATAAGGGATGAACTTCACCAATGACCCTAGGATAATTCAAGTGACCTCCCTGCAAATTTTGGATTTTCTTGAATGGATTTTGCTAGGGCAAAACACTATGCAATACTAAATATATTCAAATTAATTTGAATATAGCATTGTACATTTAGGCCCAGTCAAAATATTCAAATCTGAGGCTATACATTTTTCTATGGCCTCATAATATTCCAAATAGCCCTCCTGCAAGGTTTCAATATTTTTGAATGTAACACCCTAAATTTTCGCATCCTGCATCGCATACATGATCATGCATTAAACATTAGTAGGATAAAAGAAAAATAATAAAACATAAAAGATGGAGCATATATATATATACAAATGTATGTAGCAAAAAGAAGAAATAGAAATTTACAATTGTAGCCTAAAACATGTATTAGGGAATAAATGTCAATAATAAAATAATAATATATATATATAAAAAGAGATATATATAAATAAATTATATATAATAATAAATATATATATATAAAAATAATAAATAATACTAAATGAAAAAAAAAAAGAAAAAAAAACCAACGGCCAGCGGCCGAGCCGCCAGCCGGCACCGCGCCGCGTGCCCCGAGCGCGCACCGCGCGGCTGGGCCCCGCCCGCCGCCTGACGCGACCCGCCCCGCGCCTGGCCCCGCCGGCCTCCGCTCTCGCCCGCCGCCTGACGCGACCGGCACGCGCCCGAGGCGCTGACCCCGCCGCCTGGCCCGGCCCCCCCCGCCTCGATCGCCCCTCCCCGCGCGCGCCATGCCCCTGGGCCCCGCTCGCCGCCTCCGGATTCGCGCACGCGCAGCGCCCCGCCTTGGCCCCCGTGCCGCTCGCCCTCCCGCGCCGATTTTTGCGCACGCGCGCCAAGCGATGCGCCTGCGTTTCAGCACCGCATGCGACGGCCCTAGACGCCGGAAAAAAACCCTAGCCGCTCGGTATAAAAGCCACGGAGACTCCCTAGGGTTCCGGATCCAGAAAAAAAAAACAGCCGCCGTCGGAGACTAAAAAAAAAAAAGGGCACCAGAAGCGCCGCTGAAAAAAAAAGGAGAGGCTGCGCCGCCAGAGAAGAAAAGAGGGAAGAAAAAGGAGGAAGAGGAAGAAAAAAAGAGGAGGGCTCCGCCGTCCGCCGGAGATCGTCGTCGCCATCGCGCCGCCGTCGTCGTGCCGCCGGAGGACCTTGCGCCGTCCACTTCGTCTACGCATTGTCCCCATTCCGCGACCGTCAAGCCGTCAGATCTACGGTAGGATTTGTTCCCGATGCGAATTTTAGCGACCATATTGAATCTATTAGACATAAATTGATTTTAGTTGCACCATAATTTTATTTTCAGCAGCATTAATCCCCGCTAAAACCCCCGTAAACTCATATGAACACGTATGAACTACTCGCATCTAATTAATAAACAACCGTAGTGAAACAATTATTGTACCTTGCATGCGTGCATATCATCACATGTTGATTATTATGTGTGCATCATGTTGATTTGTATGTATATTCTTGTATGTGTAATCACGAGTAGAGGGAAGTGCTCAAGAGATCGTGTACGAGGATTTTCAGAATCAAGAATTTGAAGCGCTTGAGCAACCCCATCCGTCGGAGCAAGGCAAGTGTCCTTGAAGCATATTGATCCTATTTTAAATTAAATGTTTTGTTTGCGAACTTGCATGCTTGTGTCAAATTGATGGGAATCCTATGGTAGGAAGTTTACTAGTTTTGTTTGACCACCCTTGTCACCTGGAATTTATGGTAGAGAGTCGGGAAGGGTTTTTACCTTTTTGCCTCGCTTGATTAATTGGGATGGGAAAGCGACACTACACATTTAATTATGCATCAATGATATTCTGGTTAATGTAAACTGGTCAATACGATGGGTGATCTAAGCAAGCCTGGTTATGTGGATGGGTTGGTTGTTATGGTGGTTTGCTTGCTTTAGATCTAAGGACCGGTTCATGCGAGAATAAGCCAGGACTACAGTGCCACCACGAGGCCAAGTTATGGGTGCGGCGTAGCTGATTAATTAGGGCTTTGCTAGTGCCGTTTGGACCATTGTGGATGCTCGGGGAAGGGGTAGTCGGATTGGGTTTGTTGATGATTGGTGGGACTACCCTGGGATCCGAATGGCTCAAGAGGGGGCCCTTGGTTGAAGATGTGCTCAGTTGGAGGCATCGCCACCGGTGAAACCTTAGTGGGGTCTAAATAGGCTAGTAATCCCTTTGTAAAGGCTATTTTGTGATCTCTTGGCCACACACCAACGGAAGTGTGTAATATGACTGACGGGTCATGGGCATAAGGGAGATTCTTAGTCGCCGAAAGGTGATGAAATCACGAACACGTGGGGTAAAGTGGTACAATCTCTGCAGAGTTAATTAAAACTATCATGATAGCCGTGCTCCCGGTTATGAGCACCTGGACAACTTCCATGATTAGAGGAAAATTGGGATTTGGGGTGGTTATGGTTTGGTAATGGTTATGGTTGATATTATGATATGGTTACGGTTATGAGATGGAATTATGATTTATGACATCGATTATGGTTATTGGTAATGTTGAATTATGGACTGGTATTATTATGGTTACATGGTTAATGATGGGTTTACTTACACATAAATGTAATATATTGTTTTTCAAATGTTTTTAACTGTACTTTTCAGCACTTTGCCATTATTATTGTCGTCATTTGAATCAGCCACATGTCATACTTTCCACACTTGCTGAGTACGACATGTACTCACTCTTGCAACCCCCCCCCCCCCCCCCCCCCAACAGTTGCAGGACAGGATTATGAGTTTAATGGCGATAATGCGGAGTTTTAGGCCGTGCCTACCGTCAGCTTGCCTGTGGTGTTGATTGGAGCTGCGCTATCCCTTTTGCTTAGTTGCTTAGTTGCTTAATTAGTTTATTTCCGCTGCATTAGTTGAACCTGTCATTAATATTCATTAGAGCTTGTATTCGAGGATATAATGAATTATGTAATGAGAGCACTTATTTAATAATTTGAGCTGTCGTAATTATCTGTTTATCATTTGTGAATCACTCGTGTATGTTTGTTGAACATCCTGGGCACACATATGCGTTAGCTTGGTTCATTTTCGGAACTGGGCGTCACATTGAATTCCATTTTCTATTTTATTTGAGACGCTTAACAAACTCAAGCCATATTTAAGTTCAAATTTTAAATACTGTTGAAACTTATTTGAACATAATATTTGAACACACCATCATGATCAGCATGACTTGCTTGCCTTATCCAAGAAGTTTCACAACTTTTGAAACTCATTTGCTATTTAATTCTGTGGCTCCATTGAATTGAATTCAAATTTGAATTTCAACTAAAACTTGATCAATTTGAAGTTTTTATTTCAGAATCACTTCTAGATATTTATTTGAGCCTCTCCACAAAATTCTGGAATTTTTGGATCAAGTTTGGTAGGGGAATTGAAGTTCGAGAGGATAGGCTTAAGAGGGGCGGTGGGACCCACTGTCAGCCTCTCCCACTCGGTGAACCGACGGAGGTACCCTGTATACGGCTGTCCCCGCGCTTCAACATCGGGGGAGCTCGCCACCGCGACATGGCATGCAAAGAAGGCAGCTGCGTGGCCTAAACACCCCCCTGGCCTATAAATGACCTATAAATACCGTCTCCTGGCCGTCGGCGTCGTTCCATCCCAGTTTCGCCCCGCCGTCGCCATTCTTGCCGCTTTATCTTCCTATCCGATGAGCGCCTCCTCTTTGCTTTATTTTCCTTCGATGCAAACAGCAAACATGATGCCAAGACTATGCTCTATCTTCTCCACCCTTTTGTTCGTCTTGTAGCTCACTATTTGGCCGATATTTTGAAGTCCCGCGGACATCGTCGTTGTGCCGCCATCGGACTTTCTCTGTTCCGCCGTGGAGCCGAAGCTAAGGGCAGTTTCTTGGCCGGACTCCAACAGCAAAAAGATTCGCTTCTGCACCTGCTAACTCACGGTACAAACCGTTTTTCATTTCATTCCCTATCGAGCAGATGATGCGAGTTTTTCTTTTGGCCGTAGCCCATGAACTAGCGAGCTTCTCGAATTAATTCGTTTTCTACGTGCAACTATTCTTCGATCCAGTTAAGGATTATGTTTCATACCTCCTAGCGCACCCCTCTGTCAAAAATTAGTAGACGCCATCGAGAAAAGGTTGAGATACTCAAGTCCCCCCCCCCCCCCCCCGCCAATGGAAAACCATCGGTCCGTCTTCGGACTCATCTATACCGGCAATGTCACCCATTTCTAACCTCCAAATCATCATCCCCGTGCTTCCAGGACCATTCCTGACCTTTTTCCGAGCTTCTTGCGCCATCCCTGAGCGTTTCCGACGAACGCCGAGGCTCTCGCTCCGCCGCCGCCATCGCACCGCCGTCTCCAGCTATCGCCGCCTCGATTGGACCCCACCATCGGCTTGCGCAGTCAATTTTATGATTAGGCGGTCAAGGCGAGGCCGGAAGGAGGTCGACGCAACCTAGTCTGGTGAAGCGCCGTCGCGGTTCTGGCGAGAAACATCGCCGCGTTGGGAGGTAGACGAAGGCCCCTCTGGGTCCCGCCTGTCAGCGACTTTTCCTCTCGCGCAGGATCAGCTGCAGCCGAGGATCGCATGCGGGTATGCAGGTTAAATCTGTGGCCCTCGTGCGGCTTCAACCCGATTGGCCCATTTCAAATATGTGGGCCCAACTCTTTTATTCAAATGTTTTCCAATTGGAATTTTGTTCCAGATTTTGCCCCAACTTGGAAAATCCATAACTCCTAGTAAAATTGTTCAGACATTCCCAAATAAATTTTGTAGAACCAGAATGATGAATATTTTCCAGTGGTTTACTTGGATTTGTATGGAAGTCCATAGAAATTTCTCCATAATTCAGATAGGAAAAATGCTTATAGAATTCATTCCTATAGTTCCGCTCTTCAGAAAATTTCCAAATTTGGGAAGAACACTATCCAAAATCCACTTGATCTCCGGTAAAAATTTCAAGTTCATTGGACTTCATTTACTGGGTTGATCAGTGTTCCAAATCTCTATGTAGTTAAAAATTGAGAAAAATACAAAATCAGTTTCAGAAATTTCCCCAAACTTGTAAAATCAGTTTCTCCATGTAGGAAGCTTAGAAAATTATGAAACCAATTTTCCTAGAACCAGTGAAACCCACTCTACATGGTAAAACCACTGGTATCCATGATAGACCTCTAGAATTACAACCAAAATTCAGAGAAGGTTTATACTTGTAGGAATTTTAGGGACAACAAACTTCCTTGATCATCTCCCGTTCTTTGCAAGAGTCTCCTGTATAGTCCCTAGTATCTACCATAAAAGTTCCAGAGCCATTTAAGATCATAATCTTATTTGATTCACAAGATATTAGCTTGTGACCTTAAACATATTATTTATTTTCAAAGTCATTCATATATAGTATATGCATAACGTGTAGTAACTGAAGTCGAGGAGCAGCCGGAAGCTTTGGAAGTCCAGCTGCTGGAAACTAACATAGATTCGGACTCGCATTCAGGCAAGTCCCGGTTTCCATTTAAGTTCCTTACAGTGTCTTTGCAGTTTTCATTTACCTTACGTCTTTAGATGTTTGTGCATTATGTTTAAGGTGTTTGACATCCACTTGCATGACCAAAGAACCCCGGGGAGTGGTTAGAATTGCTCACAGACTCGTGTAGTAAATGCCATGCTTATATTCGTAGGGAATCGGTAGAAGTCGAGTAGTTGGAATCTACTCGTGAGATAGGATTTTATCACACGGGATGAATTGGATCAAGAAATGTTTGATAAATATGAAATTGAGACCGGTCATAGATGAGTAGGAAGCGATAAGAGGTGGTCTTGGTCGCATAGCTCTGACTGTGTTGATTAAGGCCCGTGCCGTGTGCGGCCCTACTGGACAAGCATGAATTATACCGGCGACATACTCGAGAAATGGGCTCCAGTAAACTGACGTAGCTTGATACTAGTTTGTTGAGTCATTCCATTCTGTTTTATAGGTGTGGGTTGAGGGCAGCGAGGTGTAAATCAGGTGGTGGGCACGTCGGAGTACGCTCCACGCAGTGACCTACTGCTCGTGACGGATCGACCGGTTCAGCATTCTAGTGTTGGGTGAAAGGTGGCCATATATGACTAGTACTGAAGTGCTATGTAGGTACTGCTGTAAGTACTCGCTGGCATTTCCGGAAGTGCGTATGTGTCGTGTTGACATGGTGTGTCCTGATTGCAATCATCGTCCCTCGCGATAATAGAGTACCACTTGTTCACTGTGTCGTGACGTAGTAAAAACTGAAGAAGTCAGGAGAATACGATGTACTGCATTATAATTGTTTTGCAACCTTGTAGGGCTTAGAGATAGCACAACTAAAAGTTTACAGTTTCCCCATTGTCGGCACCCTGAGTACCGTATACCCCTTGAGATTGTAAAGATCTCAAGGAAATGTCAAATACTTGATTTGAAGACCTTCGGAGGCCCACATGTCAGACATAACCGGACCCGCTTCCCCAACATGGTTAGTCCCAGGGTCGCCACGTGTACCATCAAACCGGAGCTACCGCCCACAAGGGGGAAGCTCCGGGCTATGTACCATAACGGCACCTCCGAACCTAACCCCAGACCGAGGGAAGCTCCGGAACTGACACGTGTATGGTAGCATCGGACCTATCTGTTCCCCATAATATGCTCCAGAGCTTCCACGTGTCCAACTGTCGGATCTTCAGCCTCAAACCTCCGGTAGACTCCACAACGGCTCCGGATCTTCAAAGGGGAATCAAGGACTTCAAGACCCAATTAAGTGTCACTAATACTATGTTAATGACACACGATCGGACGACCCTTATTACCAGTAACGGCGCTGTCAAAGCCCGTAACTCGATCATTAAGGGTAATTAAGCGCATCAAATGTGTATCAATATTAGTAGCCGCCGGGGCCACATGTCGGGCCAGGCCAACTTGTAACGGCCTGTCCTTGTACTATAAAAGGACAGGCCGACGATACATAGAGGAGATCTGATCTGGTCTGATCGGCTCACACGCGCTCTCAACTCACGTCACCTGAGTTGAGTTCATACATCCAATACAACACCAACACACCCCGTGGAGTAGGGTATTACGCTCAGGTTGCCCGAAACACGTAAATCTTTGTGTCTCCTGTGTCATTTTACATTTCACCTTCTTGAATCTCCACGCGCCCACACCGAACTTCAAACTCCGCAAACACTTTTAGTAGTGTCAGGAGATCTGCCGGATCAAAACCACCGACAGTTGGCGCGCCAGGTAGGGGTGCCTGAGATTTCAAGAATGGTGAACTCAGATGCTGAATCATCCAATGGTCATCCTGCTGTTCAAGCTGCTGGGGGCAATCCCTCCAATATGCAGCCACCAGTAGGAACCTCAGTTCCAGCAGGAGTCACACTTTCACCACTGCCGCCTCCACCAGCAAATCAAGCTGGGCAAAGCGATGGTGCACCGGCGTCAATCAATGCGTCAGCGAACCATGACAACCCGAAACACGCGCTCCATGCAGCATGTGCTCTCCTTCATCGCCCACCACCTCCGGATGCATCCCGGGATGCAATGGAGCAGTGGAGGGCCGATGTGGAACACTTGGTTGCAGAAGCAGCCGACCGCATCAGTAACTAGGGTCCTCCTCCTTCAGGACGGGCCCCGTCGCAGCGACGGACCTTGTCTGGGGGACTTGGTCCGCACGTTTCCAACAACAGGAGACGTTCCGCGTCACAGCAAGTGACTTCGTTGCCCTCCAGGGCGCGACACACTCACACGGTATCAAGGCTTTCAACTCATGACCTCCGGGCGGAGCTTGATCGTCGATACCGTCAACAAGACGGTCGAGTCCATATCGAGCATGCTCGTGAAAGACGAGAAGCTAAGGACATTCCTGCTCCCGAAGGAGTAGGAGGAGGCTGTTCAGCCCTCGCCATGCATCTGCGTATGGTCAGGTGGCCACAGAAATTCCGGCCTCACCTATCGAAGAAGTTTGATGGGACTGTTAAGACTGTCGAATTTCTTCAGATTTACTCCACTGCTATCCTGGCAGCTAGAGGAAATGAGGCCGTAATGGCCAAATATTTTCCAGTGGCTTTAACTGGGACCGCCCGGTCCTGGTTTATGAGCCTTCCACCCAACTCCATCAATAGTTGGGAGGAGTTGTGCCGACAGTTCACCGCCAACTTCGGGAGTTCATACACCCGACCAGGCACCGAACTGGACCTTTTTGCAGTCGTGCAAAAAGGGGGAGAATCCCTGCGATCACTCATCCAGAGATTCTCTAGGGTACGAAACACTATCCCTTCTATCTCTAGCGCTTCTATCATTGTGGCATTTAGACAGGGCGTACGGGATAAGAAGATGTTGGAGAAACTGGCGATCAAGGAGATCACCAGTGTCACAAAACCTCTTCAGCTTGGCCGACAAATGTGCCAGAGCTGCGGAGGGCCGTGAAATGCACTCCAAACCACCTCCGGAGGATCGCAAGAAATCCTCCAAAGGCGAAGCCACTACCTCCGGGAGTGGCAAAAAGAAGAAAAAGACCAACAGCAAGAAGAAGCCGTCGACCGGCGCATCTAATGCTGCAGCTGCTGCAGCTCCAGGTGGCCGGGGGCCACGCCCCGAGAAGCGACCTCGACCGTCTTATGAAGACGGTGGCAAACCCAAGGTGTGGTGTCCAATTCATAAGACGGACATCCATAGTTTGGAAGACTGTCGGGAGGTCCAAAACCTTGTCGAGCGCTACAACAAGCGCCGAGAAGAAGTTCCTTTCCGACAGAGGGAAGGAAAACAAAAAGTTGACGAAGCTCCGGCTGAAGAGGAGTTAGGTTTTCAGGATCCTAAAAAGGTCCTGAAGGCCGTCTACACCTCCGTCGACGACGATTCTGACATCTCTGACAACGAGCATCGGAAGACCATGAACACCATTTTCGGTGGATCATGGGACATCACCTCCCGCCGCGTCCTCAAGACAATGCATCGGGACAAGGCCGCTGTAGCTCCTACAGCAAGGGCGGAGCCTCATCGGAAGTGGATGGACACATCCATCACTTTTGATGCTTTGGACTGCCCTCGAAGCATGGTTGGAGCAGGCCAGTTACCTTTGATGGTATCTCCTACCATCAATAACATTCAGGTCCACCATGTTATGGTAGACGGAGGTTTGGGGCTGAACCTCATAAGCTTTGAAGCTTTTACCAAGCTTCAGCTCCAACCTTCGGATCTTCACCACTCCCGACCTTTCTCCGGAGTAGGTCCGGGAGCCATTACCCCACTCGGTGCTATTACTATCCCCGTTACCTTCGGGACCCGGGAGAAGTATCGCACTGAGAAGTTGGTCTTTGACGTTGCTCAGATCAACTTACCTTTCAACGCCATCTTGGGTAGGCCTACCTTGTACAAATTCATGGCAGCTGCTCATTATGGCTACCTGGTGTTAAAGATGCCAACACCAGTAGGCGTTCTCCGGATCCGCGGAGATCGCACTGCCTGAGTAACCGCTCTAGAAGAACTTCATGCGCTTACTACAGCGCAGGAGGAGGACTCCAGACAGGAGCAAGCTCCAAAACACCAGAGCATTCATCAACGAGGCTCGACTTCTGCACCTCGTGTGCAGCCAAGCGGCGACACCGACATTCCCGTCAAAGTCATCCAAATCGGTTCCGATGCCGCTCAGACCACCCGTATATCGGGGGGACTGGATGACAAATAGGAACTCGCACTCATCGCTTTCCTCCGGGCTAATGTCGACGTGTTTGCCTGACAACCGTCACAAATGCGTGGGATCCCCAGGGAAGTGATTGAGCACAATCTGAAGATCTACCCTGACACCTGGCCCGTGCATTAGAAACCTCGAAAGCAATCCGTGGAGCGACAGAACTTCATTCGACAAGAAGTGAAGAAGTTTCTCGAAGCTGGATTCATCCGAGAAGTCTTCCATCCAAAATGGCTGGCAAACCCAGTCGTTGTGCCCAAGGCCGGCAGGAAGCTTCGGATGTGTATTGACTACACAACACTAAATAAGGCATGTCCAAAAGATCCATTTCCACTACCTAGAATAGATCAGATAGTGGATTCCACCTCCGGGTGTGAATTACTGTGTTTCCTAGACGCATATTTTGGGTGTCAACAAATCAGAATGTCTAGGGAAGATGAAGAGCATACCTCTTTCATCACAGTAGATGGATTGTACTGTTATACAGCCATGCCATTTGGTCTCAAGAATGCAGCTTCAACCTTTGTACGAGCTATGTACAAAACTTTTGAAGAACTCATTAGAGACATAGTGGAAGTGTACATCGATGACATCGTGGTCATGGTCAAGAACAAGGAGTCACTCCTTGACACCTTACAGGCTGTCTTCGACAAACTGTGGGTCACCCGCACAAAGCTAAACCCAGACAAGTGTGTCTTTGGGGTTAGCTCCGGAAAACTTCTTGGTTTCCTGGTAAATCACTGGGGCATAGAGGCTAATCCGGCGAAGATCAAAGCCATTGAAGACATGCGGCCACCAACCCGCATCAAGGATGTCCAAAAGCTGACTGGATGTCTAGTAGCCCTTAGCCGGTTCATTTCAAGACTGGCGGAACAGGCACTTCCCTTCTTCAAGTTATTGAGGAAGTCCGGACCATTCCAATGGTCTAAAGAAGCAGAAAAGGCGTTCCAGGAGCTAAAACAGCTCCTCACCACCCTACCAACTCTGGTAGCTCCGAACCCTAGTGAGCCTCTGCTGCTTTACATTTCAGCAACTGATGAAGTTGTCAGTATGGTCCTGGTTGCGGAGAGACCAGAACTATCCCATGCTCAGGAATCCAGACCCCTCCGGGAGGGTCCGGAGGTTCCTGAAAGCGAGTCTGGGTCCCAGTTCCCAGACTTGAGTCCACAAGAAGTTACTTCAGAAGACCCAGACCCCTCCGGAAGGGTCCATGTCACTTCTGAAGAAGCTCCGAGTCCCTCCAGCAAGGATCCGGAGGTCCCCGAAGAAGGTTTGGATCCCTCCGGGAGGATCCGGGTCAATGAAGAGGAAGCTCCGGGCCCCTCCGGGAGGGTCCGGACCATCCAGCGCCCAGTGTACTTCATCAGTGAAGTACTTCATGACGCCAAGACTTGATACCTAGAGGTGCATAAGCTGCTCTATGCAGTTCTTATCGCCTCCAGGAAGCTTCGCCAGTACTTCCAAGCTCACAAGATTTCAGTGGTGACTTCTTACCCACTTCGAGCAATCTTGCATAATCCAAATTCAACTGGGAATATTGCAAAGTGGACAGCAGAATTGGCCGAATTCGATCTCGAATTCATTCCAAGACAAGCAATCAAGAGTCAAGCATTGGCAGATTTTGTGGCGGAATGGACTCCCTCTACATCAAACCCTGGGGGCCCCAGTGAGCAGAAGCTGGAACACAAGGCTCCGGTCTTCACCGAGCCTCACTGGACCCTCTACTTCGACGGCTCCATGCAAAAACAGGGGGTCGGAGCTGGAATCCTTCTCCTCGCACCAACCGGGGAGAAGGTAAAATACATGGTACACCTTGACTTCAAGGCGACCAACAACATGGCAGAGTACGAAGCACTCATCTACGGACTAAAGGTGGCACTATCATACGGTGTCAAGCAGCTGCTGGTCAAGGGAGATTCACAGCTCATCATTAAACAAGTGAAGGGTGAATGCTCCTGCAACAATCTCCAGCTAGCTGCTTACCTCCTTGAAGTCCAAAGGCTTCAGAAGGACTTCGAAGTCCTAGACCTCCACCACGTCCAGCGTGTCCACAATGCTGAAGCTGATGAACTCTCGACGAAAGCGTCAACCGGAGCTCCAGCTCCTGACGGAACTTTTGTCCAGAGGTTGTCAAAAACCACAGCTCAGCCCACCGAACTGAGCGAAGGGGGCGAGATCAGCATCCCGAAGCTGACGGTCCCAATGGCCCTGTTGCCATGGCAGCCATCAAGGGTCGTAGGTGCTGCCGGAAGCTCCGAGCAACCCAGCACACAAGACTCAAATGCTCAAGTTAGCTCCGATGCATGGATCTCGGAGATCCGGAGCTACTTGAAAGACAACATCCTTCCTGACGATGATGTATCCGCTGACCGGATTGTCAGATTGGCTAAAAGATACACGTTGGTAGAAGGGGATCTCTACCGGCGCGGTGCCAACGGCGTCCTAATGCGGTGCATCACAAGGGAAGAAGGTTGCGAGCTCCTCACAGAAATCCATGGAGGCGAGTGTGGAAACCACGCGTCTTCCCACATGCTGGTCGGTAAAGCCTTCCGGCATGGCTTCTACTGGCCTACAGCACTCCAGGATGCAACTGAGCTGGTGAAGAAATGCGAAGCATGCCAATTTCATGCAAAGCAAATTCACACACTGGCTCAGCCTCTACAAATGATACCTCCTACATGGCCCTTCGTTGTGTGGGGGATGGACATCTTGGGACCTTTCCCAAGAGCCATCGGAGGTTACAAGTTCCTGTATGTCGCCATTGACAAGTTCACCAAGTGGCCGGAAGCAACTCCAGTTTTGACAATAAACAAGCAATCCGCTATCAGTTTTTTGCTGTCCATTGTATGCAGATTTGGAGTCCTAAACAAAATCATTACTGGTAACGGGACCCAATTCACAAGCTCTTTATTTCAAGGATATTGCGAAGACCTCGGCATTCAAGTTTGCTACACCTCCGTAGCTCACCCGGCAAGCAATGGCCATGTCGAGAGAGCAAATGTTGAAATCCTGAAAGGACTCAAAACACGCACCTATGAGCGCTTGAAAAAACATGGAGCCAACTGGATTGAAGAGCTTCCGCCCACTCTATGGGCCAATAGGACAACTCCAAACTGGTCAACTGGAGAGACACCCTTCTTCCTGGTGTACGGAGCTGAAGCAATCCTTCCTCCGGGAATCACCTTGGGGTCACTCCGGGTCCGGACCATCGACGAAGCCACGCAGGACCAGCTCCGGCGTGAAGACCTAGACCTCCTTGAGGAGGGAAGGTGCCAAGCAGCTGTTCGGAATGCCCGATACCGCCAAGCCCTTCAGCGCTATCATCAGCGGCATGTACACAACCGACAGCTCGAGGAAGGTGATCTGGTGCTACGGAGAATGCAATCCAGAGAAGGGTTAAACAGACTCTCCCCCAGCTGGGAGGGACCCTTCCGAGTGATTAAAGTATCCCGTCCCGAAAGCGTTCGCTTGGCTACCGAGGATGGGACACCTCTTCACTATTGCCGGAGCTACTAAGCTCCGACGGTAGTCAATGCTAGAGCTTCTGAGCTCCGGTAACCTCAGGGGGCCTTCACTATCGAAGACTTCAGACCTACACTCTACAAGTTCGAAGCAAACGAGTCTTCAATAAAATACAATATCCTCTTGGTACATGTTCACAATCAAATTGTGTACATCTACCAGGGGGCCAAGTGAAGACAGAAGTGTTGAAGACAAAAAATGAAATTCATTAACAAATTGCGGATTTCATTCATCTGGAGACAATGGATTACAAAATTGGGGAAGAAAAAGAGAGAATACAAGTGGGAGCTACAGATATGGTCCTAGACCCTATGGAAGAACTGGGCGACCTTCTGAGCAACCTCCGACACGTTGGCTCGGGTGGCTTCACCTTCTCCTTCGACGGGACCTTCAAGCACCGGGTCCAGAGGAAATTGGGGATCCCAGCTGGTGTAGCACGTCAGCACATACTCTGCGACGTTCTTCGCCAGGGACTGCCCCTTAGCCTCCAACTGGTCCGCGATGGCGTCACCCACCTTGGAGAGTTTGTCACCCGCCGAGCTCAACGCTTGCAACGCCAGGTCTGGCTCCGGCTCCGGATCATCCAGACGCACGGGACTAAAGCCCATTGGTGTCAGCACGTCGTTGGCTTTGCTCAGGAACTCCCAAACCTGTAGGGAGTCCGCAGTCCTCAAGACCATCAGTTCCTCCAAGGATCTTTTGGCCACCGCCAGTTCAGAATTCTCACGAGCAAGGCGCTCAACCTCTTTGGCATTTTGCTGAATCTTTTTAGCAACCTGCTTCTCGAGTTTTCAGAGCTCCTCCTCCCGGAGGTGGATCTTGTTCCGGCGGTCGACCAGGTCCTTCTCCCGGCCCCTAACTTTCTTCTCCCTAGCAGTGATGGCACACTCTTGCTTCTAGAGTTCCTGCCCTCGCACCCAGGCCTTCTCCTCCTCCTCAAAGCAACGCTCCTACAACTTCTTGGTGCGTTCCTCGAGGCCCTTGTCAGCCGGAGTCACCTTTTTGGAGAGGTCCTCCTCCCTCTTCAAGACATCATCCTGCAGCTCTAGGAGTTTTTGCTCTTCATCTTCGAGCTTCTTCTCCCTCTCCTCAAGTGCCTCCAGGCGCTTGATGAGGCTAGTGTTAATGGCTTCAAGCCTTTCTTGGCGATCATCAACCGCACTATTAGCTGCCTTGGCCTGCTCATAAATGGCCCGAGATTGAGTGTCGAGGGCACGAGTCAAGCTCTCCCGATCATCCAATAATTTGCCCCAGTATTTTAGGCAGACCTTCTCCTGTTTGATCCACTCCTTGTCGTCTGCCAGCCTCGACTGCGCCAGCTTGGTCTCGAAGTAGAGCCGATTACGCCACCGCCTAAGAGTTTGGCGCTCCTCTTCAAGAGCCTTGCTGTCGTGGTAGAACGCCAGCTGGACTTGATGCAGACTGGAGCAAGCGTTGTCAATGGACAACGACAGGGGAATAGGGTCCGGGCCTGCTGGGGTCTCCTCTGCTGGTTCCAGCGGGTTCTCGCTTACAAAAATTGGGTCCCACTCCACAAGAGTGGTCCCCTAAGCCTCCACGGCACTAGGGCCGTCCTCTGGGATAGCCTCAGTCGCCACCGAGGAGGGTCCCGCGGAAGAAGTTCCGACCTCTGGAAGTGGTTCCGAAGGCCCTGCCGCCTGGTCTTCATTTGCCCCCCTAGGCAGGGGGCCAGCAACTTCATTAGGGCACCCTGGCTCAGCAGCAGGCACCTCCGCCGTCATCACTTCTGGAGTAGGGGCTACTTCCGGCTCCGGCCTGGGCTCCTTCTCCGCTGGTGGCTCGGGTGTTGGTGCCTCGACCATCATGGGTTCAAGTGCTGATGCCTCCGCAACGACCGGCTCGGGCGCCAGAAGGTCAACAACAACCGGCCCTGAGGCCGGAGCTTCAACCTCAACTGGCTCAGGTGCCAGAAGGTCTTCAACTGCAACTGGCTCTGCAGCCAGAGCTTCAGTGGCAACCGGCTCTGAGGCTGGAGCTTCGGAGGTAGTCGGCTCAACCGCTGAGACTTCCTCAACATTCGGTCGCTCGCCGGGACTCCAATAACCTCCGGCTCAACCGTCGGGGCTTCGACAATTTCCAGCTCTGGGGCCGGAATCACTGCTTCCTCCGGCTCAGCGGCCGAAGCTTCCAACATCTCAGCATCAAGACCCGGGGCTTCAACCTTCGGGGCAGGTGCCGCTGGCGCATCTTATCTCCCGTGGTCCGGCGCTACCACGGGAGTCTCGGGGGATGAGTTGAGGTCCATGACCACGACAACTGGCGTCAGAGCTGCCGCAGCTTCAACCACCACTTGGGGCGGCACCGGGACAGGAGCAGAAGCCTCTGCCCTCACAGCTTCAGCTGATGTGGCTGAGGGCGGAGCCTCAATCCTCTTCTTGGGGACGCCGCAGATGATGGATGAAGAAACTTAAAAAACAGTTACTACAACAAAACAATTGTCTGATGTAAAGATTAAAAATTACCTCGGAAGACTTCCACACCAGCTTGCACGGAATCTCTTTCTCGGGCGTTCTGGACTAACCATGGCCGCCGCCGGCATGGTAGCTCTAGAAGGCCCCCCGGAACTTGTTGCAGCCGCGGGAATTTCCTTAGTCGAGGCCCCCCTCGACCGGGAAGGACCTCCGGACCCAGAGACCTCAGCTGGCCCTGGTAGTGGAGTCACATGCCCGGGGCTAGCACCCTGGGAAGACACTGCTGTAGGTACAATCTCCGCAGTTGTAGAAGACCTCCCCCTCCGGCGAGAAGGAGCTGCTGCAGAGGGTGCAAGCCTGACGGACCTTCCGTCGGCATGCTTTAGCTTCCTCTTCCGGCTCGAGGGTTCGGCCGCCGACTCCTTGCCCTTGTCGACGACTTCGGTCCTTGGCTTCGGGGCAGGGGCGGAGCCACCTTCAGAAGCCCCAGGGATCACCACCCTGGAAGTCGATCGTCTCTCGACGACACCGAGGTCGTCAAGCACCGGCATCGTCCGCCAGAGCTCCCTGCTGAACTGTACTTCCACGTTCAGAGGGAGGAAAGCTGGTGGCAGGGTCAAGTCATCACCTGCGACGTCGATGCCATGCTGGAACTTCTTGAGATGAAACTCCAAGGTCGACCCCTCCATGTTGGACTTCAGCCCGGTCTCGACCCGGTCGTCGTCCATCACACTGTTGAGGGACCAAGCGAGTTTTTCTCTCCTCTTCAGCAGTGCCCACCTGTTGACCAAGAAATTGCAAAATACTGCCTGAGGGGTTAATCCTCCCTCCACACATTGGCGGATTCTGGTCAGAGCAGGGTTGAAGGCATCTGACAGCACCGGAGCTTCACTCCAGACTGCAGTGTCGATGTTGGGGAGGCATTCAGGCAGCTCCAGCTTCTCGTGCTCCTCCACCAGATGACTATCTAGTCTTTCTTCCAATTGTCCCACTTCCCAGAGGGAAACGACCGGAGGTACTTGAATGGGCACTTCTTGCGCTTCAAAAAGTAGTAGAAGCCAAGGTACTCATCACTCGTTCCGGTGGTATGGACGGTGAAGAAGGTCCGAAAAAGCTCAATGCAGGGGGGATGCCCACCCACATTTCACAAAAGTGGACGAAGACAGACACTAGAAGAATGGAGTGGGGGCCAAGGTGGTACAGCTGCAGACCATAGAAGTCTAGCAGCATCAAGAAAAAAGGAGGGATCAACCCCACCATGGCGTACGCAGAAAAGTACACCATCTCGCCGGCGTGCTCCTTCTCGAATGGGAGCTTTCCCCGGGCGCGAACCAGGTGGTTGAAGAATTCCGGGGACCACCCCATGAGGGCTCGGACCTTCTTCAGGTCACTTTCGGTCTTCAAGCGGCTCTCGCAGAGACCCAACTCCATCGCAGCACAACAAGGCAAGGGAGGAAAAGTAAGCACAAGTTTGGGAGTTCGAGTGCAAGTTCAGATGAGAGGCGTAAAGAACCCCAGACAGTGCGCACTTTCCTTCTTAAGTAAGCCCCCGCAACGCTTGGATGGAAACCGCAGGGAAGCCAAAGATACTATTCAAAAATTTCACCCTGCCGATGACAAGAGGGCTCGGGACCACCCCGACGATCAAGTCGAGGTTCTTACCCAGGCGAATGGTTGTCATCATGAAAGGCGGGAAGCCCGAAGGCGGCGGCCTGACAAGGCGCGCAGAACCGATTCAATTTTTGTATCAAGAACCGATGACCTTCAATTGCGCGAGGATTTAACTCCAAAACTATCGCAACGGCACATCTGAAGACCTTTGAAGACTCAACTCAAAAGTCGAAGGATGGACCCACCTCTGGCGGAATGACTTCACCCAAGGGGTCTTCCCTAGAGGTGGGCCCAGGGGGCCACTGTCGGTACCCTGAGTACCGTATACCCCTTGAGATTGCAAAGATTTCAAGGAAATGTCATCTACTTGATTTGAAGACCTTTGGAGGCCCACATGCCAGACATAACCGGACCCGCTTCCCCAACATGGTTAGTCCCAGGGTCGCCACGTGTACCATCAAACCGGAGCTACCGCCCACAAGGGGAAGCTCCGGGCTATGTACCATAATGGCACCTCCGAACCTAACCCCAGACCGAGGGAAGCTCCAGAACTGACACGTGTCTGGTGGCACCGGACCTATCTGTTCCCCGCAGTGTGCTCCGGAGCTGCCACGTGTCCAACCGTCGGATCTTCAGCCTCAAACCTCCGGTAGACTCCACAACGGCTCCGGATCTTCAAAGGGGAATCAAGGACTTCAAGACCCGATTAAGTGTCATTAATACTATGTTAATGACACATGATCGGACGACCCTTATTACCAGTAACAGCGTTGTCAAAGCCCGTAACTCGATCATTAAGGGTAATTAAGCGCATCAAATGTGTATCAATATTAGTAGCCGTCGGGGCCACATGTCGGGCCAGGCCAACTTGTAACGGCCTTTCCTTGTACTATAAAAGGACAGACCGACGATACATAGAGGAGATCTGATCTGGTCTGATCGGCTCACACGCGCTCTCAACTCACGTCACCTAAGTTGAGTTCATACATCCAATACAACACCAACACACCCCGTGGAGAAGGGTATTATGCTCAGGCGGCCCGAACCACGTAAATCTTTGTGTCTCCTGTGTCATTTTACATTTCACCTTCTTGAATCTCCGCGCGCCCACACCGAACTTCAAACTCCGCAAACACTTTTAGTAGTGTCGGGAGATCTGCCGGATCAAAACCACCGACACCCATACTTTAACCGTAATAGCATTTTGTGCTTTGGGCATGTCATATCATCGGCAAAGTGTTTTTTGTTTGATTGTGGAGTCTATGATGTGTTGTGTCTGAAGAATGTCATGTGCTACTTAAAACATGACTATAAGGATCCACTTTTAGGCGTGTCCTTTATGCTATTCCTTACCTATGTTTAGTATTCACCCCTGCATATGTCTAGTGAGACGGATTAGTCTTGCTGAGCCTTAAGCTCACATTTGCAGTTAACAAGTTTTTGCAGATTATGCAACTGATGACGGGTTCGATGACGAGGCGGCACCCCCTACCGGGTTTACAGCCGAGTGGGAACCCTGCACGCCGCCGTAAGTTGGGTGTTGCTAGTGCGAAGTATCCAGGGCATGGATGACTTTGATTTTGCACAGCTAGTGGTGAGCGTAACTATGATGTATAGTTCTCTTTCCTTTTCGTTTAATATTGTAAAACTTCTGCTGTGTTTATAAATAAAGACTTGGTATTGTAATTTGTTCTCGTTCTTTTCTTGTATACTGTTGGGTATCGCATCGCACAACACCCCCCAATGAGATCCTTGGATGTCGGGATTCCGGTCCCCACAGACATGGTATCAGAGCATCATTGGTAACAGTGTGCTTGAAAAGAGCATATTTTCAAAAAACTAAGGATTATATGAGTGAGGAATTAGCTATATGCCCATATAAGGAGTATTATTAGCATATGATATAAATGTGGTAAACTAACTATGTGTTATTATATTCTGTAACGGCGCTCCGACGTCAGGTAAGAGGTAAGGTACGCCACCGCAAGCGGGTCAATTACGGTAAGATCACCATGCGAGAGGTAGCATGAAAGTCTTTCCGTGGCTTGGCACGGGAATGTTAATAGGAGTCTCTAAAACTTTCCATGCTTCTGAGAACCTATGACACACGGTACTCCAACGTGCTTCAAAGTTAGTGGGAGCCCCCGTCCGGTGGTGAATAACCTGATAGTATGCGTCTCTAGAACTATTCATGTTCTATGGGAGCACGCGGAACACGTATACCCGAGCGTGTATAAGCCGGTTCGTGTGGGAGTCTTTGCTATACAGACGTAGTACATCCATGTACCTCGAGACATAAAATCGCTCGAGGGCGACTCACATCAGAGTCGTATGCATTTACTTTCATATATATTATTATTGTGACTGCCTGTCGTGTTTCCCTGAACCGCCCTTGTGGTGTGCAGGTGTGATAGGGGATTGTTTGTCTTCTGCAGCACTAACTACGGTAGCAACCCATGTAGAACACGTTTGCGAGTGAACGGTACTAGGGCCACCTATAAACGTATCCGGAAATACTGGTTAGAATTTTCTTTAGTGAGGCATGTAGTACCGTCGGTATCGACTTTGATACTTGACTATCCCCAACGACAGAATGGTTGCATTACATTTTGGAAAGTCTGACTATTAGGTGCTGGTAGGTTCGGACTCGGCAAAATGAGTTTCGACTCAACAAAGGGTTAGAACCAAGATTCTTGATTTCTGGCTGAAGTTTGCTCAACTTTGCCAGGTTGTAATCTTAGGTACTTATGAATAAACTTAGGGGTATGCTATATGGATGGAAATCTCTTGAAGACCTCTACTTTTTCTGTTGACCAAGGCAGAAAAGCTTGATAATCTGTTGAAAATTTGGGGTATGCTTAAACTGCTCCAGATGACCCTACCATTGTACCAGTCTCTGTATTTTTTTCCATAAATCACTGTAGAAAAATCCTCTTCCTTATTGTGACACATATCTGGAAAGGGTAGAAGTATATCTACAGTTTTTCTATTCAATAGTTGTCCTGATTTGGATTTGAGTCAATTCAAATTTCGAGTTCAAAATAGTGAACTGCGGGCTGGTGTTAAAAACCAGTCAGTTCATCTGTTAAGTTGGGATAGCTCTAGCTTTTGATACAGAATAGTGACATGGTCATATATATACATTTTTGTAAATATTAGGAAGTCCTCTATCAACTTCATGTTGCACTCATGGCCTGAATCTTGGTGTAACGGTGTTTAATTCCTATTGTCGCAAACTTGGTTCTGGCAGACTAGAACTTGAAACAGTTTGCGCATAGTTTTGAATTTGCGCGCTATACCTGTATAACCAATGTTTCAAGGCAAAAATCTTTTACTTATGGATTGTTAACTTGATGTTATACAATGTTCATTGTGTCATTACCTCAATATATTGTTATGATATACCTGTATAACTTGTGGAAATCACCACATATAGAGGGGAGGTTCTGTCAAAATTTCCAGAAAATTTGGGTCAAATTTAAACCTGTATAGATTCTACTTTATAGCTCCCCTGGATCTGTATGAGTACAATATGGAAAGCGTGTAAAGTGTACTACAACTTTTTTATTCAACCCAACATCTGGTTCTGACGTTTCCTGTATGAAAATTTTGAATTTATACAGGAAGGTCAGCTGGAACAGAACTGTGATGGGGTTCCAGTGTGTTGTTTCCTTTGGCAGTTGAATTTGAATTCACTTTCATAATTTATTTATCACATCCATGATCTGGTTATCAACACAGCTTGTTGAATTTGAGTATTTGAACCATTCAAATATTTATTTATAGATGGCGGATGTGATGATGCTATTGCCGGACGGATGGGTATTTTCCACGTGCGCTAGCCGTCCGGGCTTCCCGAGCATGCTGCGGGAGGTGCTCCAACAGTTTGGCTTCATCGAAATGCCATACTATTGGGGTCAAGAAACGGTTGACAGAGGCGTTCTGTCATGCACCATCCTGGTCGACATACCTGCTAGTCCACGTCGTTATGGATGGGCTCCTTTTTCGGTCACTATCGAGGGAGCTCATTTGGAGGACACTTGGGCAATCGCAGCGGGCGAAGCGCTTATGAAGATTTGCGAGCTTCATCAAGATGCCATGGCTGGGACTCAATTTGCTCTTCTTCTGGTCCGTGGTGTGGCTGGTTTTGAGTGGCAGCGTCGTATGGTTGCAGCCTACACACCGTATGGCGACACAAACTCGACGACACTTGGAACGTATGCGACTACATCCAATATGGTGGTTCTTGCTCAAGGTGCAATTATTTAGGAGCAAGTTGAAGCCTTGAGACAAGCGACTGAATGGGGAGATACTCTTGATTATATCAATGAGAACATACGTTCATTCCTGGCTCCAACAAATCACCGGCTGAATAAGTGTGAGAGTCAGCTACATCACGCTCGCACTAGACTACGGAAAGCTCGTGCCAAACAATGACAAACTCGCAATGAACTGCAGCAAGATCGTGGTGAGCTGCAAGCAAGTCAGTTGGTGGTGCAACAACAGCAGGAGCAGCTGTTGATAGTCACCGAGGAAAGAGACACAACCATTGAGGAAGCTCAGAATTGGGAGTACGAAGGAGAACAACTTCAGGATAATGTGATTGAGGCCAAAGCACAATTGCAACCAGTGGTGTATCCACCGGCCCATGATATACTACTGAATATGGGTGAGCAAGTGCCTTCGAATGATGAAGGGGAAGAAGAAGATCCTGAGGAATTCGAGTACGTCAAATAGGACGTACCAGAGTAGGATGGGGCAGCCCTCCTGCCATCACGGGGCAATGTATAGTTTAGTAGTTGCTCATATTTATTTTGTGGCCATGTTTGTGTCATATTAAAAATAGTAGTGGGTATGTATAAGGTGACAAGGTGTGTATGACGTCTCATGGGGACCAAGTATGGTAGAGATGCACTTCCGTAGTGGGAGTCCATCATTTTAGAGTTCACTACTGTAAACTTGGTCATGAGATAATATATCTTGTATAAAGTTTGTACTTATTCCCTTGTCAATATTAGCACTACTGTAATATGAAATGGATGAAGGAAAAAGCAAACATGTGCTGATTTTAAATTATATGCATGCAGAATGGTGCGTACGCGTTCGACGCCTAAAATGGGAGGTTCAAGTTGTGGTCGGGAGGACGAATCTCCGACCCAAGAGCCAACTGCGACACCGCAACAACAAGTTCCACCACCACCACCTCCAGAACTTCTGAGGAGTCTAGCGAAGGTTCTCACCACAGTGCTTGGCTCGCGCGACGAGCAAACTGAGTTGTTGTAGACTTTGGTTCAACATTCGTCCCGTCAAGGGGGGCGACCAGATGCGGGTCCACGACAGCCCTCTCCGAGTTCATACTCGGACTTCATGTCAACGCACCCACTGGTCTTCATGGTGGCCGATGAACCGTTGGAGGCGGACAACTGGATCCACTCCATCGAAGGAAAGTTCAGTTTGCTACGAATGGCCGAACATCAGAAGACCCTGTTCGAGGCCCAACAGTTACAGGGGTCTGCTGGTGCGTGGTGGGCAAATTATCTTGCCGCACGACCAGTCGACTATGACGTGAGCTGGGAGGATTTCCGGGAGGCATTCTGCGCCTATCATATACCTCCCGGTATTATGAGGAGGAAGCTTTAAGAGTTTTTGGAGCTGAGGCAAGGAGTAAGGAGTGCTTACGAGTACTCCAAGGCATTCAACCACTTGGCCCAGTATGCTCAGGACCAAGTGAGTACGGAAGATAGGAAGCGTGAATGCCTCTATCGGGGTTTGAACCCCAAGATGAAGGACAAGCTTGCCTTGTTCAACAGCGACAACTTCAATAACATGGTCAATGCCGCGATCGTGTAGGAGGACGCTACTAGGGAGCTGTTCTCTGGCAAGGAGAAAGGAGTTCCCTGTAAAGCAGCGGAGGGGGTGCTCCTCAGAAGTACCGAATGGTGTATCGATCACCATCCGACCAGAGGTGGCAGCCGCCATCGCGACCACCGATGTTTCGTAGTCGCCCATTCAACACGCCGGCTTTCATCCACAACAGCAGCAGGGGATGATTCTGTGTGCACTTCCACCTCCACTGCGTGCACCAGGATTTCGTCCTCCCTTATGTGTCAGTCAGACCCCGTACACGTGTTTCACGTGTGGTTGTACAGGGCACTTCGCCAAGGACTGCCCGCAGAGCGGAGGACAATCATCGTACCAGGGGGCAAACCAGCCCTGCAACTAGCCCAAGAAGCCAGCCCCCAGAGCCGGCAACGTCCACCACCTCGCCATCGAGGACGTTCCGGAAGGCGCACCCGTATTCACGGGTACGTTCTCTCTCCTTGGTCATTCCGTAGTCATCCTCTTTGACTTCGGTGCTTCACACAACTTTATTAGCAAGTCTTATGTCATTCAATATTAGTTGCCTATCGTTCCCACAAAAACCCCATATATGATTTGTTCTCCGAGTGGGAAAGTAGTAGCAAATGAGATGGTCCATAGGGTACCTTTTGATCTGGAGGAACATATACCCTATCTCTCTCATTATATTGGAGCATCAAAAGTTAGATGTCATCTTAGGGATGGCATGGTTGCAATACAACTGTGCTATTCTTGACATCGTTCCTTGGAGGATATATCTGAATTCTCCACTCCACCCTCCCCAAGCTCTCATTCTTGAGGGTATTAACCAAGTGACTCCAACTACTTACAACACCGAGGCCTTTAAACTTGAGGACATTCTAGTGGTATTTGAGTATCCGAACGTTTTTCCCGAAGATCTTCCTGGTATGCCACCAGAAAGAGATGTCGAGTTTAAGATTGAACTTGTATCGGGAACAGTGCCAATCTCGAGGAAGCCGTATAAGATGGCACTTAAGGAACTTGCAGAAATGAAAGAGCAGCTGAAGGAACTTATGGACAAGGATTTCATTCATCCAAGTTCATCACCTTGGGGTTGTTCTGCATTGTTCGTGGAGAAGAAGGATAAGACGTTGAGACTATGTGTGGACTATCGTCCACTCAATGCTGTCACAATCAAGAATAAGTATCCACTACCACACATCGATATTCTGTTCGATCAATTGGTGGGTACTAGGATATTTTCAAAGATGGATCTTTGCTCTGGATATCATCAGATCAGGATTCGACCAGAGGATATACCTAAGATGGCATTCTCGACGAGGTATGGATTGTATGAGTACCGTGTCATGTCCTTCGGATTGACCAATGCACCGGCTCATTTCATGTATCTCATGAATTCGGTGTTCATGCCGGAATTGGACAAGTTTGTCGTGGTATTCATCAATGACATCCTTGTGTATTCAAAATCCAAAGAAGAACATGCTCAACATTTGCGCATCATGCTCCAACGATTGCGAGACCACAAGTTGTATGCCAAATTTAGCAAATGTGAGTTCTGGATCAGCCAAGTGCCATTTCTAGGGCACATCATCTCTGCTGAAGGGATTACAGCTGATCCAAGTAAGATTAAGCAAGTACTCAAATGGGTCTAGCAGGATATTACCGTAGGTTCATTCCAAGTTTTTCCAAAATAGCTAAACAAATAACGGAACTTCTGAAGAAAGGGAAGAAGTATGTATGGACCAAGGAATGTGAGGGAGGTTTTCAAGCATTAGTGAAACACCTCACAGCAGCACCGGTATTAGCACAATCGGATACAACCAAGTCATTTGATGTTTATTATGATGCATCTGGGATTGGTTTGGGTTGTGTGTTGATGCAAGACAGAAGGGTGATCACTTATGGATCACGGTAGCTTCGGAACCATGAGCAGCATTATCCGACTCATGATCTTGAGCTCGCTGCCGTGGTACTTGCATTGAAGATGTGGAGACACTATTTATTGGGCAACCTAGTGCATCTCTACACTAATCACAAAAGCTTGAAGTACATATTCACCCAAAATGACTTGAATATGCGACAGTGAAGATGGTTGGAATTGATCAAAGACTACGAGATTGAGATCCACTACCACCCTGGCAAGGCGAATGTAGTTGCAGATGCGTTGAGTCGCAAGTCCCATGTCAATAATCTTTATATCACTTTGATAGAATAAGAAGAGCCGAGTCTCTACTTGGTTCCATATGTGTCGCTCTACGATCTAGCTCTGATTCCTACCATAAGGGAAGATATTGTGGAGGCTCAGAAGAAAGACAAGGGCATATCATATATTCGTCGAAGAATGAATAAAGGGGAGATGAAGTGTTTCCGATGTGACGATGACGGTATCATCTGGTTCAAAAACTGCATCGTGGCGCCCCGCAATGAGGAATTTCAAAAGATGATATTGGACGAAGCTCATTTGTCCAAGTATTCAATTCATCCGGGAAGTAACAAATTGTACCAAGACTTAAAGAAGAAATTTTGGTGGACTCGGATGAAGAGGGAGATAGCGAAGTACGTATCCGAATGTGATACGTGTCAGTGGGTGAAAGTCGACCATCTGAAGGCAGCAGGACAACTTCAACCTTTGAGCATACCGGACTAGAAATGGGAGGACATCAGCATGGATTTCATTCTTGGATTACCTCTCACCTTTCGTAAGCATGACTTGATTTGGGTGATAGTCGACCGACTCACCAAGTCGGCTCACTTTATTCCAGTAAATGTCAATTATGTGGCACAAAAATATGCAGAGTTGTATATTGCCAGGATCCTGTGCCTACATGGAGTACCCCGCACTATCATATAAGATCGTGGAACCTTATTTGTTGCTCGATTTTGGGAGCAGATCCACGCATCTTTGGGTACTGTTGACGGCTCCTAAGGTATACTAACAAATCATCCCTAGCAATAGTGCCAGAAATACTTGTTGGTATTACTTACGCACCATTAACTAAACATCTCCAACTGATGTGTTAGAAATGCTTGTTAATGGTTCTATTGGATCACAGAGTGAATTCCGCAAGCGCACGGAGGTATCATTGTAGCATTTCCCCTAAAGAGTATTCCCAAGGGTGTCATTTATTTGATCCCAAAGGAAGGCGGGGTAGATATATAACAATCATCAAGTGGAAAGGGTAGAAAGGTCTAGGTAAGAATCTAGTAAGGATGGATAAAATAATAGTGGAGGTAGTGTGACACACACAAAAGCTTTCAAGTCTAAGGGGGGTAAGAGGATCCTAGAGGTTAGTTAAGGTTGAGAGTTATGGAGGTACTCCTACTATGATCTATTGTACATATACATAGTCTAAGCTAATTATCCATAAGCTAGATCAATAGTGAATACTTATGCTATGTGGTTCAACACATCGAGCACGGGCTTACCCCTAGCAATACTAGGGCGACTCCCGCCAAGAGCCTGTGGCATAGCCGAACATGGAGGATTACAAAGGACAGATAGGGCTATCACCACCTACTGCCTACCTCTTCAATCCGTGGGTCTACGAGACATCCAATGCTACTTAGCTATCCTAGCACCATGCTAGCATATTAAGTAATTACCTTAAGAGCCTAGGCACAATCCATCCTAAGGCAATTAATTGAATCATCATTGAACCAATGTTGATACACAACATAATTATCCATACTAACATAGTTATGTTATAATTAACTAGACTATAGTGGGGGTCTATAGGTTCTATGATAATGAGATATGTTCATGATGAAACAGTCATAGAAGCTATACCTTCCACATACATGGACTCCACAATCAAACAAGAAACTCTTTGCCCAAGTATATGTATAAGTAGAGACTAAAGATACTATCTTTATTATGCATAAAGTCACAAATACAAGAAAGAATACATGAGCCATACCTTTCCCAATGTAGGATTGAGAAGAGAGAGACTCCTTACTCCTTTTCCAATTTGGACTTGGGACTAGAGACTCTCCTCTCTACAACCTAACTCCTCTAAGACTAAGGATGATAGTGTATACAATAGAGATGAAGCTCAAGTGGTATGTGTTGAATTGAGGGGTAGGGGGTCCTATTTATACTAGTGTTGAGGTCGGTTCCCGCCACTAAAAGCGCGCGAATCAGTCACCATTGACTCCTTCAAGCCAGGAGGAGCCAGCACGCATCGTTTGACCGCGTTTGGCGCCAGGAAGAGGTCGGCCGAACTAGGGGTTCGGCCGACCTGGTCAGCACTCCAGACGCGGAGTGCTTCCTCCAAGTGGCTGCCAGGTGGACCCCCTTGATGTATATGGGTGATACACCGTTGGATCTCCTCAGATACTTTTTTCTGTGGGCCATTTGATCCATGGGATGCCACGTGTCGTCGCCTGATTGGTGGGATGATATTTTATAGGATTGGTCTCTCTACATTTCCTCATTTCCTGCATAAATGCTGCATACACATATTTCTCCAAGTCCAAGTGGAATTGAGTTAGATAGAAATGTGATGTGTGCAAGAAATGACAAATCCTTCATATAATTGAGTTAAATTGACGGATGAAATTGGTATATAACAGCCGTCAACAAACTCCCCCAAGCTTATCCTTTGCTCGTCCCGAGCAAAGTCAAGACTTTAGGTTGATGATCAGGATTTGCTACAATGTCTTATTTTCAAAAGTATCTAATGCACAACAAGATACTCTACCTATTATTGCAGAAATTGGCTATGATACTCTACCCTTCTTAAGTTATCATGGGGCTTATGCTTTCTTATATTCATGAGTAGTTGAAAGGTAGAATAGCAAATGGAGCAAACATAGCCTAGAAATCAAGTTCCACTTAAATCACGGAGAATTCAATTTAGATGTTGAGTACCTCAATTTGATTCTCTCAGTCACTCCTTTGTGAATAGTGAAAATATTTCATCACCAAAGTATTGTGCCTCTACTATTCCTACTCATTGAATATGGCTTGTATGTGGAGCTTGGTAAGTAAAGTAAGTAGGCATATTTGCATCACATATACTGCTAAGTCAAAAGAGTAAGCCTTAGGAGAATTCAAATCAAAACTTTTTGATTCAAGACTAGTGCATGTGTGATGGAGTGTAAGTGGATGTGGATACTTGAGATAACTCCTTTTTGGTATAATCTCTCTTTCTTTTGCAGGGATGAAACATGGATACTTTTTTTCCTTTTTTTCTCATGCTTATGATGTAAGCATGCTTTTTTTAGCCATGTCTTCTACTCCCTTTCTTTGCAATGAATTTTGAAGAAAGTGCTAAACATGAATAACATGGAGTTTCTCTCTTTATTGTGGTATGGTGGATATGATGGGCGTTTTGCTTACTTCTAGTGTAGAAGTATAGCATGTACAAGTGAATGAATTCAAAAAGAGTTGAATGATTTCTCACATAGGTCTATACTAGTTTGACTACGCTCAATGTGAAAGCAAATAGCATATGCATAAGGTTTTGTCTATGTATAAACATCATATGGCTTTGGTAGGTATTTCCAATCAATTGAGGGAAACTTAAATATTTTTAGAATTTCTCCGGAAATCTAAGTTTTACTTTCAAACTAGGACTAGCAGCCCTATTACCAATTCTAATATCGCAACAACCTAGAATTAGATCAAGCTTTTGCTACCCACAACTTCCAAATTTAGGTAAAAGTAATTCAAACCAATGAAAGCAATATTCGGAGAGTAGCAATTTGTAAACTAGAGACTTAGGAAAATAAAACAGAGCAACTATTCATCATTTCATCTATGTGAATTCTAAATCATTCTTACCGCACATCTTTATTTGATGAAAGCAAATCTAACCTATTTTTTTTAATGCAAGGTGGATGATGGATGGATGGAAAATAAATATGCAAGGAATGTGATACATGTTACCTCAAGTGGGGGTCCTCCCCCAAGCTTGTTCTTCAGCTACCTCCATGTTAAGGGTTGAACCCTTGATGACGGAAGTATGCTGCAAGATCGGCTTGTTGTTGTTGTTGTAGCGCCGTGTTGAGGTTGGCGAATTGAGCATCCATGTGTTGTTGCCAATCCTGGGTACCTTGAACATGCTCTTGGAGTGTTGTGTAGATGTCACTCGTTCTCACTTCAAGTTCTCCCATACATCTAGTGAGGTTCGTCATTCCTTGGCTATAGTCATGATGACTTCTAGCCAAAAAGGAACAACGTCCTCTCATGGACGTTGGGGGCAAGCTGCTAGAGCTTGAAGAGGATAAGGGTGGATCCCTTTGCCATTCTTGCCAAGATGATCCCCCAGTCTCATACGTTGGAGGTTGAGTCCATCCGGGCGCATAACCCGTTGGGTTCTCTTCCTCTTGGTATTCATGGACCATAGAGATTATCGGTGGCATGCCGGTGGCTGTAGCCCTCGCACGATTCCTTGTTACCCTACCAGAGACATTACTTCTTCTTGCTTCCTCAAGGGGAAGAAGATCAATGGTTAGCCTCCGACATTTGTACAAATGAAACTCCGGGTTAGGTCATCGAATTACATTGACAAAGCCAGGATAGAAAAATATCAAGGACCCATCTTGATCATGCTTAAGAGTATGTCCTTGCACTAAATAGTCTTCATCAATTAATTCTCTTTCAGTTTCAATATATTCAAATGAAGAGTATTTAAGTGCTCCTACCCTTTCAGCAATATGAGTAATCAATGAAGTGCATTCAATTGGTCCTGATTTTGAAATGTAATCTAACAATTGTGTCATCATGGCTTTGATTGGAGCAACTTTTATCTTTTTAGTCATGGCAAACAAAATTTTCAATTCATCATATCGCACAACCCTAACATCTCCCCTAGGGAACATAGTCATAGCCACCCATCTATGCATGAAGCGTAAGGTAGGGTTTTGGATGTGGCTATTCCTAGGAGCCCTACATGTGACCTCACTAGTTAGTTCATGCCAAAAACCTTGTTTGTTAAACTTAGGCAAATTGTCTAAATCTGGCAAACACCATTTTTGGAAACCTAGGATGCTACCTAATTATTTCCATAGGATGTTGTATTCTTTTTGAAATCTAAAAGCAATACCATCAAATCCTATTCTTAGCGTGCAAAGGAATTGGATAGTGAGAAGGCGTGAACCTTTCTCCTCTATGTGAGCAAAGTCATCAAATCCAATTGCATGCCAAATGGAAAGAAATTTGGAGTCCATACCTATCTTGGAGATCAAATGTGGATCGTAAGCCTTGGTGTGGCAGAACTCACGATCTTGGAGAAGCCTACGTGCTTGATCATCAATTTCGCTTTGTATGTCGAGGTTGTTGCCATGAAGAAGTTGGTGTGGGTTGCCTCTCTCATCCATGGGAGTGTCCTCACACACACTTCTCCTCCTTGGGCTTGTACCCATGGAAGAGAGGCGTGCACTAGAACATTCACCATGGCTTGAGCTTGCAGCCCCCTTCCTCTTTCCGAACAACCTCTTCATGTCTTTTTGAGTTCAACAAGCGAGAACAAAACAAGGCGAGAAAAATCCGAAAAGAAGCAATGTTTGGAAAACAAAACTCTCAACAAATTTTATCCTCTTGAAAGCTTGAGTGTAAAATGCAAATGCAAACAAAAGAAAATCTTTTTGGGGATGGATTTGAGCAAGAGTGTTGCAATGAAGAGCAAGAAAAACAAGGTGAGCTATAGAGTGACTTGGAGAGGTGTAAAATGATGTGGTGTGTGAAGAGAGGTGCTCCTCGCGGACACAATTTATAGGGTGCACCCTCCAACAGTCACTTGGGGTTCAAAATGTAGACGTTGGAGGAAGGGGAGCCAAATTGGCTCCATTCCCTGTTCGGCTGACCACGGGGTTCGGCCGACCTGACAGGTGGCCCCCCTGGTTCCCCTTTCGGCAAATGGCTCCCCAACGGCTATAAAGTTAGCACGTTGGTGAAATGCCACATGTGTAGCTCAGAAAATTGTTTTTCAAATAAAAACCCTTTTCAAATCCAATAAAAATTTTCTTTTGAAAATAAAGAAAGAAAAATGATAGTTGAGAATATAAGATTCTCAACTTGCTAGGAAAAATCAAATATGCAATGGGCAAAATCCAAATAGGGTGGAAAAAATAAAGAAAGAAAAATAAAGTGGGATAACTACCAATTTAACCTATTGGCATAGGTCTCACCACCGTCCGATGAGATGGACATTCCTCCGTCTTCATTTCACATCCGGGCCCGGAGGGATGGGCTTGGACGGCTTGTCTTGCTTCTTCCGCCATTCCTTCTTTGGCGGCTTGGTGGACTTGGGCCGTCGGGAAGGTCCAAATGATTCCGTCGCCTTTGGATATCGGCGTGGTCGAAACGACGGATTCTCCTCGTAGATTAGTCTTCTCATGAATGCAATGAGTGAGTTCACCTTTGGAGGTGTGACTTCGACCTCTCTGATGTGTTTATCATTCGGCCAATACTTGATTCGAATCATGGAGCATTGTTCTGATTTTGGCCGAAAGTTAAACCTTTCCTCCTTGCCATTGATATGGAAGTGGATTTCTCCAGCTCCCACATCTATGCGATCTTTTGCAGTGCTTAGGAATGGACGCCCAAGAATGAGTGGTGTATGGTTTCCATGTCTAGCACCACAAAATCCACGGGTATGAAGCAGTTCCGGATCTTTACTGGGACGTCTTTAGTAATACCCGCTGGATAACGCACTGAAGAGTCAGCCAGTTATAGCTGCATCGGTGTTGGAGTCAGCTCTGTGAAGTTCAGCTGGTCGAACACAACCTTGGGCATCACACTGACACTTGCTCCCAAATCACAAAGTGCCTTGTCAAAGTAGTGAGCTCCAATTGAGCATGAAATGGTAGGACATCCGGGGTCCTTCTTATTTTCAGGAAGCCTATTGAGGATGGCTGCACTGCAGTCTTCCGTAAGCTTGACGACCTCACTGGTGGGAAATGGCCGTTTGTTGTTCAATATGTCCTTGAGATAGCGAGCATAAGTGGGTTTTCTAATGGAGGGACAGCTGCAGCAAGTTGTGCCAGTTGAGTCTCCAACATCTTGTTGAAGCTCAGTTGATTCTTGAATGCTGAGGATAGTCTTTCAATCTTTGCATTGATATTCTCTAGGGTCTTGTCATTAGCTGACAGCTTCTTGGATAGGGCCTCGTTGATCTTGAGCTGGCTAAGGCATGTTCTCTCAAGTTCGGCTGATTTCCAGGGTTGCCATTGTTGTTATACCCTCCTTGAAAGAATGGGCGTTGCTGACCCCACCCTTGACCTCCTGGACAATAGCCATTGTTGTCGTTGAAATTTCCATTGTTGGCGAGTTATAGGGCATCCTCACGAGTCTCTGGGCAATCATTGCCCATATGACCCGTGTTGCCACAGACTTCACACGTGATGTGAGAGTCTAGGGCATAGGCATTGCCAGACACTTCACCACTGTCTTGTCCATCTATTTTCTTCATTAGGAGGTCCAATTTTGCAGCAATCATGTCCACCTCCTTCAAGGTGTGCATGCCTCGCTGTTGGGTATGGAGACGCTCATCGTTCCATCCCATGTTGGACACCATCTTCTCAATAAGATCTTTAGCTTTTGGCACCGTCAATGAGAAGAAGGCTCCTCCAGTAGAAGCATCCAAATGGTCATGAGCTGATGGGATCAGCCCATTATAGAAGTTTTGAATAAGAAGCCAGTCATCCATCCCATGGTGGGGACAGGCTAGGATGTACTCCTGAAGCCTTTCCCATGCCTCGGGAATAGATTCCTTGGGCTCTTGCTGAAAGCTTGAAATCCTTCCACGTAGGGCATTAGTTTTGCCCAATGGGAAGTATTTGGCGAGGAATGTCGTAGAGATTTCTCCCAAGTGTCTACAACACTTTAGTTCGCGTAGAAACATTGTTTTGCTCTTCCAAGGAGAGAGAACGGGAACAGTCTCAGACGGACCGCATCCGGAGACATGTCCTTGATCTTAAAAGTGTTGCAGATCTCGAGGAATTGTTACAGGTGAGCACTTGCATCCTCGTTAGCCTTTCCACAGAATGGGTTGGCTTGCACCATAGTGATTAGGCCAGTTTTGATCTCGAAGTTCACATCTCCCATGTTAACAGTGGGCCCAATAGACACATAGTTAGCAGAGGGAGCTGAGAACTCACGAAGGGTCTTCTGGGCCATTGGTGTTTGGATTATTGGTGCAGAAATGCTGGCTTCCTTTGCCGTTCGAATCTTCTGAGGAGTAACGACGCGAGGTCGATCTCTCAGAAGAGATTCGGGATCTTCAACAAAGTTTTCCAGCAGGCGGAAACCAGGCATACACTACCCTGTTTTCACATTAAAAATGCAAAAACAAATAATGGTTATCCTACTAAAATCCTACCCAAGGTTCTATCCTATTCACTTAGTCATGTTATATATCTATTTGCCTTCCCCGTCAATAGCACCAGAAATGCTTGTTGATGGCTCCTAAGATATACTAACAAATCATCCCTGGCAATAGTGCCAGAAATGATTGTTGGTATTACTTACGCACCATTAACTAAGCATCTCCAACTGATGTGTCAAAAATGCTTGTTAATGGTTCTATTGGATCATAGAGTGAATTCTACAAGCGCACGGAGGTATCATTGTAGCATTTCCCCTTAAGAGTATTCCCAAGGGTGTCATTTATTTGATCCCAAAGGAAGGCGGAGTAGAGATATAACAATCATCAAGTGGAAAGGGTAGAAAGGTCTAGGTAAGAATCTAGTAAGGATTGATAAAATAATAGTGGAGGTAGTGTGACACACACAAAAGCTTTCAAGTCTAAGGGGGGTAAGAGGATCCTAGAGGTTAGTTAAGGTTGAGAGTTATGGAGGTACTCCTACTATGATCTATTGTACATATACATTGTCTAAGCTAATTATCCATAAGCTAGATCAATAGTGAATACTTATGCTATGTGGTTCAACACATCGGGCACGGGCTTACCCCTAGCAATACTAGGGCGACACCCGCCAAGAGCCTGTGGCATAGCCGAACGTGGAGGATTACAAAGGACAGATAGGGCTGTCACCACCTACTGCCTACCTCTTCAATTTGTGGGTCTACGAGACATCCAATGCTACTTAGCTATCCTAGCACCATGCTAGCATATTAAGTAATTACCTTAAGAGCCTAGGCACAATCCATCCTAAGGCAATGAATTGAATCATCATTGAACCAATGTTGATACACAACATAATTATCCGTACTAACCTAGTTATGTTATAATTAACTAGACTATAGTGGGGGTCTATAGGTTCTATAATAATGAGATATGTTCATGATGAAACAGTCATAGAAGCTATACCTTCCACATACATGGACTCCACAATCAAACAAGAAATGCTTTGCCCAAGTATATGTATAAATAGAGACCGCTTTGCCCAAGTATATGTATAAATAGAGACTAAAGATATTATATTTATTATGCATAAAGTCACAAATACAAGAAAGAATACATGAGCCATACCTTTCCCAATGTAGGATTGGGAAGAGAGAGACTCCTTACTCCTTTCCTAATTTGGACTTGGGACTAGAGACTCTCCTCTCTACAACCTAACTCCTCTAAGACTATGGATGATAGTGTATACAATAGAGATGAAGCTCAAGTGGTGTGTGTTGAAGTGAGGGGTAGGGGGTCCTATTTATACTAGTGTTGGGGTCGGTTCCCGCCACCAAAAGCGCGCAAATTAGTCACCATTGACTCCTTCAAGCCAAGAGGAGCCAACACGCGTCGTTTGACCGCGTTTGGCGCCAGGAAGAGGTCGGCCGAACCAGGGGTTTGGCCGACCTGGTCAGCACTCCAAACACAGAGTGCTTCCTCCAAGTGGCTGCCAGGTGGGCCCCCTTGATGTATATGGGTGATACACCGTTGGATCTCCTCGGATACTTCTGTTTGTGGGCCATTCTATCCATGGGATGCCACGTGTCATCGCCTGATTGGTGGGATGATATTTTATAGGATTTTTCCCTCTACATTTCCTTATTTCCTGCATAAAATGCTGCATACACATATTTCTCCAAGTCCAAGTGGAATTGGGTTAGATAGAAAGGTGATGTGTGCAAGAAATGACAAATCCTTCACATAATTGAGTTAAATTGATGGATGAAATTGGTATATAACAGCCGTCAACAGGTACCAAGTTGATCTGAAGCTCAGCTTACCATCCTCAGACTGATGGTCAAACAGAGCAAGTAAACCAAGTGCTAGAATATATACTCTGTGCCTGTGCCATCAACCATGGTAAGAATTGGGATGATCGTCAACCATTGGTAGAGTTTTCATACAACAATGGTTATCAGGCTAGCATCCAGATGGCACCATATGAAGCTCTTTATGGCCGGAAGTGCCGCACACCTTTGAATTGGTGTGAATCCAGCGAACGAGTGATATATGGTATCGATTTGGTGAATGAAGTCGAAGAACGAGTGCGAGTTATTCAAGCCAACCTCAAGGCTGCTCAATCTCGTCAGAAAAGCTATGCGGACAAACGACGTCGACCTCTTTACTTCGATGTCGGGGATCATGTTTACCTTCATGTATCCCCAATGAAAGGGATTCATCGCTTCAGAGTAAAAGGGAAGCTAGCTCCACGCTTCACTGGGACATTTGCAGTAATTGAACAATGCGGATCGGTGGCCTATCGGCTAGAGCTACCAGCGGCGCTTTCAGGGGTCCACAATGTATTTCACATTTCACAGTTGCGGAAATGTCTTAAGGCCCCAGCTGTCGTCCGTATGGAAGATTTGGAAGCTCTCCAACCAGATCTTACTTACTCTGAGCATCCAACCTAGATAATTGATGAGAAGACTCGCACCACAGGAAGCCGCACCTTGCATTTATACAAGGTCTTGTGGGGCAACCACTCCGCTGAAGAAGCAACGTGGGAAAGCGAGGAATACCTTAGAACGAACTATCCGTACTTGTTAGTGGCATATGCTCGTTAGATCTTTTTCAGTTATCCTTCCTTTTGTAATCTCGGGACGAGATTCTTTTAAGAGGGGAGGAATGTAAAATCCCAGCTTTTCCTTAATGTTCAGTTACCAGTTTATTTTCAACCATAGTAAAGGTCAATTATGGTTGTACACATGAACTTGATATCATCAAGCATAATTCTTTCCCTCATACTCAAAATTTTATTAACATAAGGGATGGACTTCACCAATGACCCTAGGATAATTCAAGTGACCTCCCTGTAAATTTTGGATTTTCTTGAATGGATTTTGCTAGGGCAAAACACTATGCAGTACTAAATATATTTCAAATTAATTTGAATATAGCACCGTACATTTCGGCCCAGTAAAAATATTCAAACCTGAGGCTATACATTTTTCTATAGCCTCATAATATTCCAAATAGCCCTCCTGCAAGGTTTCAATATTTTTGAATTCCATTCGCTATTTTATTTGAGACGCTTAACAAACTCAAGCCATATTTAAATTCAAATTTTAAATACTGTTGAAACTTATTTGAACATAAAATTTGAACACACCATCATGATCAGCTTGACTTGCTTGACTTATCCAAGAAGTTTCACAACTTTTGAAACTCATTTGCTATTTAATTCAGTGGCTCCATTGAATTGAATTCAAATTTGAATTTCAACTGAAACTTGATCAATTTGAAGTTTTGATTTCAGAATCAACTTCCAGATATTTATTTGAGCCTCTCCACAAAAGTCTGGAATTTTTGGATCAAGTTTGGTAGGGGAATTGAAGTTCCAGAGAGGATAGGCTTAAGAGGGGCGGTGGGACCCACTGTCAGCCTCTCCCACTCGGTGAACCGACGGAGGTGCTTTGTATACGGTTGTCCCCGTGCTTCAACGTTGGGGGAGCTCGGTATCGCAACATGGCATGCAAAGCAGGCAGCTGCGTGACCTAAACACCCCCTGGCCTATAAATGGCCTATAAATACCGTCTCCTGGCCGTCGGCGTCGAATTCCATCCCAGTTTCGCCCCGCCGTCGCCATTCTTGCCGCTTTATCTTCCTCTCCGATGAGCGCTTCCTCTTTGCTTTATTTTCCTTCGATGCAAACAGCAAACATGATGCCAAGACTATGCTCTATCTTCTCCACCCTTTTGCTCGTCTTGTAGCTCACTATTTGGCCGATATTTTGAAGTCCCGAGGACATCGTCATTGTGCCGCCATCAGACTTTCTCTATTCCGCCGTGGAGCTGAAGCTAAGGGCAGTTTCTTGGCCAGACTCCAACAGCAAAAAGATTCGCTTCTACACCTGCTAACTCATGGTACAAACCGTTTTTCATTTCATTCCCTATCGAGCAAATGATGCGAGTTTTTCTTTCGGCCGTAGCCCATGAACTAGCGAGCTTCTCGAATTAATTCCTTTTCTACGTGCAACTATTCTTCGATCCAGTTAAGGATTATGTTACATACCTCCTAGCGCATCCCTCTGTCAAAAATCAGTAGATGCCATCGAGAAAAGGTTGAGATACTCAAGTTCTCCCCCCCCCCCCCCCCGCCAATAGAAAACTGTCGGTCCACCGTCGAACTCATCTTTATCGGCAATGTCACCCATTTCTAACCTCCAAATCATCATCCTCGTGCTTCTAGGACCATTCCTGACCTTTTTCCAAGCTTCTTGCGCCATCCCTGAGTGTTTCTGACGAACGCCGAGGCTCTAGCTCCGCTGCCGCCGTCGCATTGCCGTCTCCAGTCGTCGCCGCCTCGATTGGACCTCACCATCGGCTTGTGCGGTCGATTTTATGATTAGGCGGTCAAGGCCAGGCCGGAAGGAGGTCGAAGCAACCTAGTCCGCCGAAGCGCCGCCGCGGTTCCAGCAAGAAACACTGCCACGTCGGGAGGTCGACGAAGGTCCCATTGTGTCCCGCCTGTCTACGACTTCTCCTCTCGCGCTGGATCAGCTGCGGTCGAGGATCGCATGCGGCTATGCGGGTTAAATCTGTGGCCCACGTGCGGCTTCAACCCGATTGGCCCATTTCAAATATGTGGGCCCAGCCCTTTTATTCAAATGTTTTCCAATTGGAATTTTATTCCAGATTTTGCCCCAACTTGGAAAATCCATAACTCCTAGTATAATTGTCCAAAAACTCCCAAATAAATTTTGTTAGAACCAGCATGAAGAATAATTTCCAGTGGTGCACTTGGATTTGTATGAAAGTCCATAGAAATTTCTCCATAGTTCAGATAGATAAAATGCTTATAGAATTCATTCTTATAGTTATGCTCTTTAGAAAATTCCCAAATTTGGGCAGAACACTATCCATAATCCACTTGATCTCCAGTAAAAATTTCAAGTTCATTGGACTTCAGTTACTGGGTTGATCAGTGTTCCAAATCTCTATGTAGTTAAAAATTGAGAAAAATACAAAAAACAATTTCAGAAATTTCCCCAATCTTGTAAAATAAGTTTCTCCCTGTAGGAATCTTAGAAAATTATGAAACCAATTTTCCTAGAACCAGTGGAACCCCCTCTACATGATACAATAACTGGTAGCCATGATAGACCTCCAGAATTACAACCAAAATTCAAAGAATGTTTATACTTGTAGGAATTTTAGGGACAACAAACTTCCTTGATCATCTCCTGTTCTTTGCAAGAGTCTCCCTTATAGTCCCTAGTATCTACCATAAATGTTCTAGAGCCATTTAGGATCATAATATTCATTGATTTATAAGATATTAGCTTGTGACCTTAAACATATTATTTATTTTCAAAGTCATTCATATATAGTATATGCATAACGTGTAGTAACTGAAGTCGAGGAGCAGCTGGAAGCTTTGTAAGTCTATCTCCCGGAAACTAACATAGATTCGGACTCGCATTCAGGCAAGCCTCGGTTTGTATTTAAGTTCCTTACAGTGTCTTTGCAGTTTTTATTTACCTTACGTCTTCATATGTTTGTGCATTACGTTTAAGGTGTTTGACATCCACTTGCATGACCAAAGAACTCTAGGGAGTGGTTAGAATAGCTCACAGACTTGTGTAGTAATTGCCATGCTTATATTCGTAGGGAATCAGTAGAAGTTGAGTAGTTAGAATCTACTCGCGAGATAGGATTTTATCACACGGGATGAATTGGATCAAGAAATGTTTGATAAATATGAAATTGAGACTGGTCAGAGATGAGTAGGAAGCGACAAGAGGTGGTCTTGGTCGCATAGCTCTGACTGTGTTGATTAAGGCCCGTGTCGTGTGCCCCTGTTGGACAAGCATGAATTGTATCGGTGACATACTGGAGAAATGGGCTCTAGTAAACTGATGTAGCTTGATACTGATTTGTTAAGGCATTCCGTTCCATTTTATAAGTGTGGGTTAAGGGCAGCGAGGTGTAAATCAGCTGGTGGACACGTCAGAGTATGCCCCACGCAGTGACCTCCTGCTCGTGACGGATCGACGGGTTCGTCATTCTAGTGTTTGGTGAAAGGTGGCTGTCAAAGTTTTTGATACGACACTTCCCCCGAACCCACTGAGAAGCAGCCCGCGGAGGTTCTTTTGTGTTTGGGGCATGCAAAGATCAATATCGTGATGATGACCTCAGAGATTTACGTGGTTCGGGCCGCCTGAGCGTAACACCCTACTCCACGGGGTTTGTGTAATTGTATTAAGCGAGTACAATCGCTAGGATCAGGTCGAATTCGGTCAGCCTCTCCACAGCTCAGATCAGCCTCCCCTATTGTTCATGCGGTGCAGCCCTTTTATAGTTCTAAGGACTAATCGTTACAAAGCTGGCCTGGCCCAACATGTGGTTCTGGCGTGCTTAATTACCTAATACACTGTCTAAAGGATATTAAGTATATTTAATAGTGTGGTAACGTGCCTTCATGGAAGCGTTACCCCTATTAACGGTGCACTGATTGTGTGTCATTAATAAATCATTAATGACACATTATCAGACCGTGTAACTACTGCTTTAACCGTCCTTGAATGTTTGTAACGGATGTGATCTGCTCGTATTTCTGTTGGCAGTGAAGGTCCGGGGGCTCCACACGTGGAAAATCCGGAGCTTTCCCTTGCGGGTGGGTACGTCCGGGGTCGCTGTATACGTGTCAGCACCGGAGCTCCTCTCTGACAGGGGCTAGGTCCGGGGCTGTTGTACACGTGTAGTCGCCGGAGCTTCCCTTGGTTGGGAGTTTTGTTCTGGTCTTATTTTACACGTGTTAACCCAGGAGCCAGCCATATGTGGGGAGCGGGTCCGGTGTAATGTGACATGTGGGACCTGCAAGGGCCTTCGACTCTGACGGGTGGAACTTTCTTGCACTTCTTGCGGTATCGTGGGGTACTCGGTATGTAGGGTACCGACAGTGGCCCCGGGGCCCATCTGGGAGAAACCTTTTGGGTTAAGTTGTTCTGCCGAAGGTGGGGCCATTCTCGATTCCACGCTTTGATTTTCAAAAAGTCCTCTGATGCGCCGATAGAGTGACGGTTCCGGAGTGAACCTCGACGCATGGCTTGTTATGAATATGGCAGATGAGATCTTTGAGTAAGGATCTCATGCAATTGAAGGTCGTCGGTTCCCAATACGAAAACAGTATCGGTTCCGCATGCCCTGTTAGAGCGCCGACTTTGGGTTTCCCGCCGCCCATCATGGCAACGGTTGGTCTTGGGTAAGGACCTCGATCTTTTCGTTGGGGTGGCCCCAGTCCCACTTGTCATTGACGGGGTGGATTTTTGAAGAGTGCTTTTGCTCTCACTGTGGTTTCCATCCAAGCATCGAGGAGGCTTACTTAAGAAGGAAAGTGCGCACGGTTTGAGGACTCTTTACACCTTCGATCATCTTTACGCTCAGAGCCTCCCAAACTCCGCCAAACTTTCCATCCTTTGCTCCACTTTGCCGCGATGGAGTTGGGTCTCCCCAAGAGTCGACTCAAGAGCGATGATGATCTGAAGAAGGTCCGGACCTACATGGGGTGGTCCAGCGACTCCTTCAACCATCTGGTCCACGCCGGCAAGCTCCTGTTCAAGAAGGAGCACGACGACAACATGGTGTACTTCTCAGCGTACGCCTTGGTGGGACTGGTCCCACCTTTCTTGACTTTCCTTTTGATGCTGCTAGAGTTCTATGGTCTGCAGCTGTACCACCTTGACCCTCATTCTTTTCTTCTTATGTCGACATTCGTCCACTTCTGTGAGATGTGGGTGGGTATCCCTCTCTGTGTCGAGCTTTTCCGCACCTTCTTCAACATCCACACCACCGGCATGGGGTCTGAGTTCCTTGGCTTCTACTATTTTGTGAAGCGCAAGAAATGCCCCTTCAAATACTTGAAGTTGTTTCCTTCTGTCAAATGGGACGACTGGAAGAAGGATTGGATCATCGTCACGACAGAGGAGCACGAGAAATTGGAGCTACCCGAAGGTCTCCCCAATGTTGACACTAACGCTTGGAGTGTAGTTCCGGTGCTGTCAGATGCCTTCAACCCTGTCTTGACCAGGATCCGCGAGTGTGTGGAAGGTGGAGTGACCCCCTCAGATGGTCTTCTGCAACTTCCTTGTCAATAGGTGGGCTCTGCTGAAGAAGAGGGAGAAACTCGCGTGGGCCCTCAACAGTGTGATGGATGAAGATCGGATTGAAATCGGTTTGAAATCCAACTTGGATGATGAATCCTTGGAGTTTCATTTGAAGAAATTCTAGCATGGGATTAATGTCAACGACGATGACTTGGCTCTGCCAGCAGCCTTCCTCCCGTTGAACATGCAGACGCAGTTCAGTAGGGAGCCCCGGAGGAGCATGCCGGTGCTTGACGACCTTGACAAAGTAGAGAGACATCCGACCACCAGATTGACAATTCTTGGAGCTTCCGAGGATGGTCCTGCCCCCGCCCCAAGCCAAAAGACTGAAGACGTTGACAAGGGCAAGGGCAAAGAGCCAGCTGAGCCCTCAAGTCGGAAGAGGAAGTTGAAGCATGCTGACGGGAGGTCCATCAGACCTGCTCCTTCCACAACTGTTGCTTCTCCCTGGAGGGGGAGGTCTTCTGTAGCTACCCCTGTTCAAGTGCAAACGTCTTCAAGAGGCGTAAGCTCTCAGTGCCAACTAGGGGTTCCAGGTCTCAGGGTTCTTCCCGGCGGAGGGAAGCTTCGGCCGAAAGGACTCCGGCGGCTGCGAGTGTTCCTCAACTCAGGTCCGAAGCAGTTGTCTCACCAGATTTGGTGGGCTCTAGCTCCGGGCCTCAAAAGAAGAGGATCTGAGGTGACTGGGATGGTAGCATCCCGAGGTAAGCATTGATTGCTCACCCTAAAATGCTAGTCTTGTGTTTGATGTGTTCTTAATCTTCTCTTCCCTTTGTTTCCAGGGTGTCGAAGAAAGGACCCGGAGGTTCAACACCTGTTGCAACGGCTGGGGTTGTACCTGCTGAAGCTCCAGCTTTGATCGCTAAGCCTCCTCGTCAAGCGGAGGCGGAAGTCGCGGCAGCTTCGACGCCAGCTATCGTGAGCTTGGACTCGGAGTCCTCACCCGAAGCTCCTGTGGTAGCGCCGAACTGCAGGAGAGAAGTTGAAGATGTACCCCTGGTGGCGGAGGCTGATGCTCCAGCACCGGTGATGCCAGATGTTCCGACTTTCGAGATGGAAGTTGTTGAAGCCCTGGCTGCTAAGCCAGAAGTAGTTGAAGCCCCGACTATTGAGCCAAAAATTATGCAAGCTCTGGTTCTTGTGCCAGATACGGTTGAAGATCCGGCGGTTGAGCCGGAAGTGGTAGAGGGTCCAGCGGCTGAGCCAGAGGTGATTGGAGGTCCAACGTCTGTGCTGGAGGTGGTCGCTGTGCCAGAGCCTGAGCCAGCGGTGGTCGAGGCCCCAGTTGGAGCTCCAGCTGCTGCTCCAGAAGTTGTAGTCCCGGAGGTATCTGGGCCGGAGCCAGAGCAGCTTGCAGGACTGGCGACAAGTCCTCCAACTTCAGAGTAGTCAACTGAAGACCCAGAAGCGGTGCCTTCAACATCTCTGGAGGTGGAAGTCCCATCAATGGGTTCTTCTGCTGCCACTGAAGGGCTCCAGTAGAGCGGCCCTAGCGCTGCAGGAGTCCAGGGGACCACTATTGTAGAGTGGGACCCAATTTTTGTGATGGAGAACCCTTTTGAGCCTGCAGAAATGGTACCAGCAGACCCAGAACCTATCCCTCTGGCACCATTGATAACGCCTGCTCGAGCCTCTGGCAGGTCCAGCTTGCCTTTGACCATGAGAGCAAAGCCTTGGAGGAGGAGCGCAACACCTTGAGGCGTTGGTGCAACAGACTCCATTTTGAGACCAGGCTTGCTCAGACGAGGCTATCTGACCAGAAGGAGTGGATCAAGGGGGAAAAGGCCCGGTTAGAGTACTGGGATAAGTTGATGGAAGAGAAGGAGGCTGCCATCCGGGCGCTCGATGCTAACTCCAGGGAAATCCTGGAGCAAGCCATGGAGAGACGTGACGCTGCTGACGAGCATTACAAAAAACTTGCTGAATTGAATGAAACTCTCCTAAAGCGTCGAGCGGACCTAGAGGCGAGGGAGGAAAGACTCCTGGGGCAACAGGAGGATGTGGTGAGGAGAGAGGCGGAGGTCACCCAGAAGTTAACTCTGGGTGAGAAAAATTTGGCGGATCGCAGCAAAAAGTTGGATCTATGGAAGGAGGAAGAGAGGAAGAAGAACTGGAAGGTGGGGCAGGAGCTCTCGAAAAGAGAGTCTGACGTTGCCGCTAGGGAGGAGAGAGTTAAAGGCAGGGAGAAAGACCTTGCTGAACGGTGGAACCGCATCCACCTCCGGGAGACGGAGCTAACCGACCGGGAAAAGCAAGTTGCTGAGAGCATGCAGCAGCATGCTAAGTTGGCTGAGCGCCTTGCCCGTGAAGGTTCGGAGCTTGCAGCTGCCCGGAAGTCGCTGGAGGAGTTGCGGAACCTGAAGGAGACCAAAGCTATTCAAGTGTGGGACTTCCTCGGACGAGCGAATGACGCGCTGACACCACTGGGTTTCAGTCCAGTACGTCCGGACAACCCGTAGCTGGATCTGGACCGAGCGCTGGTGGCCCTCAACGGTGCTGGCGGCAAACTTGACGCGATGGGCGACGTCATCGCGGATCAGCTGGAGACGGAGGGCAAAACTCTGGCTACAAACGTCGCAGAATATGTGTTAACGTGTTATGTAAGCCGAGATCCCCAGTTCCCACTGGAATCGGTGCTTGAAGGTCCCATTGCTGAAGAGGAAGACACCGCCAAAGCCAGCGTCTGAGAAGTTGCCCAAAAAGTAGCTTCATTATTCCGTAGGTCTTAGGTCCTCCAGTAGCTAGGGTTTTCTTCATATTGCCTTCTGCTGTACTCTCCCCATTTTGTAATCCAATATCTCAAATTAATGAAATCCTCCTTTCTGCCTTCAGTTTCACTTTTGTCTTCAATATACTGTGTCGTATCTTGTTGGCCCCCTGGTACATGTGTACAGTTGAGGTGTGTACATGTACCAAAGGTTATGACAGTATGTTGATGACTTGGTTGCCTCGCACTTGTAGATTTTAAGTCCGAAGTCTTCAATTTTGAAGCGTTGAAGACAGGCCCCCTGGAATGGTCGGAGCTTGGTAGCTCCGGCATCAAAATGTTGGTCGTTGATGGAAGACCTATCTTGTGAGATGTCAGAGCTTAGTAGTGCCGGTGTCGTCCACCATCACTATGAATTTTTGCTTTTCCTGCACATTAAAGACAAGAGATAAAGTAAAATTTGTCCTCCTGTCTATAAATGGTTGTGACTTATTGTTCTTATTTGAACTTTGAATCTGAAGAAACTCAGCATGATAACGAGCATTTTGATATAATCTTTTAAGATCTACATGCCTTTTTAGTACTCACCCTACTGAGGCCTGCCGGGGTGTAGGTAGAGCAACGTACTCAGGGTGCAGGACCAGACTCAGCCGATAGCACACTCCGGACCAATGTTGGCTTGGCGTTCAGGCAAGTAGACTATGTAGCAATGTTAAGGTCCAAAAAGACTATAAATAAGGCTTGTAATGCATGTGAATTACTTGAAACAAAGCACAAAAAGATTTGCACAACTTTATTATAGACAAGCGGAGTAAAAATAATTTGATATATTGAGCCTTGCATCGAAGGTAAATGCACGTGGAGTCTGTTTTTACACAACAATGCCTTTCATTGTAGGTCCGGATTACAGGGGAGACAAGGACACACGTAGGGTGCTGGACCAAGCTAAATGTGCTATACATCTTGTGCTAGCCCAGAGCAAGTAGTTACACTTTTAGTGTTGTGACTGTGTCAAGTGTTACTTGAACTTCCCGGACCCTCCCGGAGGGATCCAGATGTTCTCTCGGAGGACTTGCCCGTCCCAGTATAATGACTCTACAATATGCATTGTGTGTAATTACAGACTCACCTACGTGATTTTAAACGTAAAACTTATGGAGGTGCTCGATGTTCCAAGGATTGGGAAGTGGGATCCCATCCTTAGTTGCCAAGCGAACACATCCTGATCGTGATACTTTAATGACTCGGAAGGGACCCTCCGAGCTGGGGGAAAGTTTGTTCATCCCTTCACGAGTTAGTATCTTTCGGAGCACCAGATCACCTTCTTCAAGCTGTCGGTCACGCACATGCCTTTGATGATAGCGCCAGAGCGCTTGGCGATAACGTGCATTCCGAACAGCTGCTTGGCCCCTTCCCTCGTTGACAAGGTCAAGGTCTTCACGCCGGAGCTGGTTCTGCGCGGCTTCGTCGAAGGTTCGGACCTGGAGGGACCCCAAGGTGATCTCCGGAGGAAGGGCTGCTTCAGCTTCATACACCAAGAAGAATGGAGTCTCCCCAGTTGACCGATTAGGTGTTGTCCTATTCGCCCATAATGTGGGTGGAAGCTCTTCAATCCAGATAGCTCCGTGCTTTTTCAAGCGCTCGTATGTGCGCATCTTGAGTCCTTTTAAGATTTCTGCGCTTGCTCTCTCGGCTTGGCCATTGCTTGCTGGATGAGCTACTGAAGTGTAACTAAGTTGAATGCCGATGTCTTCACAATATTCTTGGAATGCAGCACTTGTGAATTGAGTTCTGTTGTCAGTTATGACTTTGTTTGGAACTTCAAATATGCATATAATGGACTCCAAGAACTTGATTGCTGATTGTTTGTTGATTGTTACTACTGGAGTTGCTTTCGGCCACTTGGTGAACTTGTCGATGGTGACATATAGGAACCTGTAACCTCCGACGACTTTTGGGAAAGGTCCCAAGATATCCATGCCCCACACAGCGAATGGCCATGTAGGAGGTATCATTTTTAGTGATTGAGCAGGTGTGTGAATATGTTTTGCATGGAACTGACATGCTTCACATTTCTTCACTAGATCAACTGCATCCTGGAGTGTTGTAGGTGAGTAAAAGCCATGTCGGAAGGCTTTACCAACCAACGTACGGGAAGCTGTGTGGTTCCCACACTTGCCTCCATGGATTTCTGCGAGGAGCTCGCGGCCTCCTTCCCTTGCAATGCACCGCATTAGGATGTCGTTGGCACCGCGTCAGTAGAGATCCCCTTCTACCAACTTGTATCTTTTAGCCAATCTGACAATCCGGTCAGCGGATACACTGTCTTCAGGAAGGATATTGTCTTTCAAGTAGCTCTGAATCTCTGAGATCCATGCATCGGAGCTAACTTGAGCTTCTGAGTCTTGCGTACTGGATTGCTCGGAGCTTCCGACAGCACCTACGACCCTTGGTGAACGCCATGGTAATAGGGCCACCGGGACTGCCAGCTTCGATTTGCTGGTCTCGGCCCCTTCGCTCAGTTTGGGAGGCTGAGCTGTTGGTTTTGACAACCTCCGGACGAAGATTTCGTTAGGAGCTAGAGCTCCGGTTGAGGCTTTCGTTGAGAGTTCATCGGCTTCGGAGTTATGAAGGTGCTGAACATGATGGAGATATAGGACTTTGAAGTCCTTCTGAAGCCTCTGGACTTCAAGGAGATAAGCAGCTAATTGAGAATTGTTGCAGGAACATTCACCTTTCACTTGTTTGATGATGAGTTGTGAATCTCCCTTCACCAACAGTTGTTTTACACCATAAGATAATGCCACCTTGAGTCCATAGATGACGACTTCATACTCTGCCATATTATTGGTTGCCTTGAAATCAAGGTGTACCATGTATTTGATCTTCTCCCCGGTCGGAGCCAGGAGAAGGATTCCAGCTCCAGCCCCCTGCTTCTGCATGGAGCTGTCAAAGTAGAGGGTCTAGTGAGGCTTAGTGAATACCGGAACTTTGAGTTCTTGTTTCTGCTCACTATGGCCCCCAGGGTTTGATGGAGAGGGAGTCCATTCCGCCACAAAGTCAGCCAAGGCTTGACTTTTAATTGCTTGTCTTGACACGAATTCTAGATCGAATTCAGCCAATTCCGCTGCCCACTTTGCAATGTTCCCAGTAGAATTGGGGTTATGCAAAATTGCACGCAGAGGAAAAGAGGTTACCATTGATATTTTGTGGGATTGGAAGTAATGACGAAGCTTCCTTGAGGCAATAAGAACTGCGTAAAGAAGTTTATGCACCTCAATGTATCTTGTCTTGGAGTCATGGAGTACTTCGCTGATGAAGTACATAGGGCGTTGGACAACCCTTTCAGAAGGACCCGAAGCTTCCTCTCCATCGGTCCAGACCTTGATGGAGGTTCCCGGACCTTCAGGTTGTGCTTCTTGGACCCTCCCGGAGGGGTACAAAATTCCTCCTCGTTCAACCCAAATCTCGCTGGGATGATCCAGATCATCTTGGTTAGCCAGGTGAACTTCCTCAAATGAATGGGTTGATCTCCTAGCATTTCATTTTGAGGTTCTGTGTCTAGGAGCTGAGACCCAGTCACGTCTTCGGTTGGTTCCAGACCCTCCCGGAGGGGTCTGGACGCCTGAATTGAGTGTGGCTCTGGTCTTTCCGCAACCAGAACCATACTGACAACTTCAGTGGTTGCCGAAATATAAAGTAGTAAAGGCTCACCAGGATTCGGAGCTACCAAGATTGGTAGTGTGGTGAGGAGTTGCTTCAACTCTTGGAACGCCTTTTCTGCTTCTTCAGACCAATGAAAAGGTCCGAACTTTCTCAAGAGTTTGAAGAAGGGTAGCGCCCGTTCTGCCAGTCGTGAGATAAACCGGCTGAGCGCAGCTAGGCATCCAGTTAGCTTCTAGACATCTTTAATGCGGGCTGGTGGCCGCATATCTTCTATAGCCTTGATCTTCGCCGGATTTGCTTCAATTCCTCGGTGAGTTACCAAGAACCCTAGAAGCTTTCCGGAGCTAACCCCGAAGACACACTTGTCCGGGTTCAACTTGGTACGCGTAGTGCGCAGCTTGTCAAAGACGACTTGTAAGTTGTCAAGGAGCGACTCCTTGTTTTTTATCTTCACAACGATGTCATCAACATACACCTCCACCAAGTCTCTAATTATCTCTCCAAATGTTTTGTACATAGTTCACACAAATGTTGAAGCAACATTTTTAAGACCAAATGGTATGGCAGTATAACAATACAATCCATCTAATGTTATGAAGGCAGTGTGCTCTTCATCTTCCTTAGATATTTGGATTTGATGATATCCAGAATATGCATCTAAGAAACACAGTAGCTTACACCCGGAGGTGGAGTCCACTATCTGATCTATTCTGGGTAGTGGAAATGGATCTTTTGGACATGCCTTATTTAAGGTGGTCTAGTCGATGCACATCCGAAGCTTCCCACCGGCCTTAGGTACAACAACTGGGTTTGCTAGCCATTTTGGATGGAAGACTTCACGGATGAATGCAGCTTCGAGCAACTTCTTGATTTCCTATCAGATAGAGTTTTGTCGCTTGATTTATTGCTTCCGGGGCTTCTAGTGTACAGGCCGTGCGTCTAGGTAAATCTTCAAATTGTGCTCAATCACCTCCCTAGGGATCCCAGGCATTTGTGACGGTTGTCAAGCAAACACGTTGACATTAGCCCGGAGGAAAGTGATGAGTGTGAGTTCCTATTTGTTGTTCAGACCCCCTGATATACGGTTAGTCTGAGCAGCATCGAAACCGATTTGGACGGCTTTGACGGGAATGTCGGTGTCGCTGCTTGGTTGCACACGAGGTGCGGAGGTAGAGCCTTTGTGGCGAATGCTTGGAGGATTCAGAGCTGGCTCCTTACCAGATGCTTCCTCTTGCGCTGTGGTAAGCGCATAGAGTTCCTCCAGTGCAGTGACTCCTGTAGTACGATCTCCGCGGATCTGGAGAACGCCCGTGGGTGTTGGCATTTTCAACACCAAGTAACCATAATGGACAGCAGCCATAAACTTGTATAAAGCTGGTCTACCCAAAATGGCATTGAAGGGCAGACTGATCTGCGCAACGTCGAAAACCAGTTTCTTAGTTCTGTAGTTCTCCCGGGTCCCGAAGGTCACTCAGAGTGTAATGGAACCAAGAGGAGTAATGGTTCCTGGACCTACTTCGGAGAAAGATCGAGATGGGCGAAGGTCCGAAAGCCGGAGCTGAAGCTTAAAGAAAGCTTTGAATCTTATGAGGTTTAGTCTGGAACCTCTGTCCACCATTACATGGTGGATTTGGATATTGTTAATGGTGGGTGACAGCATCAACAGGAGTTGACCAGCCCCGATCATGTTTCGAGGGCAGTCTGAGGCATCAAAAATGATGGGTGTATCCATCTACTTCTGATGTGGTTCTGCCTTAGCAGCAGGAGCTACCATGGCCATGTCCTGCTGCATTGTCTTGAGGATGCGGCGAGAGGTGATGTCCCAAGAACCACCATAGATGATGTTCAAGGTCCTCCGACGTTCGTTGTCAAAGGTGTCGGAGTCGTCGTCAACAGTGTTGTAAACGGCTTTCAAGACCTGTTTAGGGTCTTGGAAACCTAACTCCACTTCAGCCGGAGCTTCGTCGACTTTTTGTTTTCATTCCCTTTGATGGAAATGAGCTTCTTCCCGGCGCTTGTTGTACTGCTCGGCAAGGTTCTGGACCTCCCGACACTCTTCCAAGCCGTGTCGGTTCATTTTGTGAATCGGACACCATGCTTTGGAACTGTTGCCGTCCTCTGATGAAGGACGAGGTCGCTTCTCGGGGCGTGGCCCCCGGCTTCCAGGAGCTGCAGCGGCAGCAGCAGCTGGAGCGCCGGCCGACGGCTTCTTTTTGTCGTTGGGCTTCTTCTTCTTCTTACCACTACCAAAGGTAGTGGCTTCAGTTTTGGAGGACTTTTGGTTGGCCTTCGGAGCTGGCTTGGAGTGCATTTCACGGCCCTCCGCAGCTCTAGCACATTTGTCAGCTAGGCTAAAGAGTTCCGTGACACTGGTAACTTCTTTAACGGCCAACTTCTCTTGCATCTTCTTATCTCGAACACCATGTCTGAATGCAACGATAATAGAAGAGCTCGAGATAGAAGGAATAGGATTTCGTACCTGAGAGAATCGCTGGATGAAGAACCGTAGCGATTCCCCCGAAGTTTGCTTTACAGCAAACAGGCCCAATTCAGTGTCGGGCCGGGTATAGGAGCTCCCGAAGTTGGCAGTGAATTGCTGGCACAATTCCGCCCAACTATTAATGGAGTCGAGTGGAAGACTCATGAACCAGGACCTTGCAGTCCCAGTTAAGGCCACCGGGAAGTAATTAGCCATCACAACCTCATCACCCCCCGCTGCAAGTATGGCAGTAGAGTAGATTTGAAGAAATTCAGCGGGGTTGACAGTCCCGTCGAATTTCTCTGGTAAGTGGGGCTAAAACTTCTGTGGCCACTTGACCATACATAAGTGCATGGCCAGGGCAGAACAACCTCCTCCTACTCCCTTATGAGCAGGGTTGTCCCGAGCTTCTCGCCTCTCACGAGCACACTCAATGTGGACACGATCGTCCTGTTGACGATAACGACGATCCAGTTCTGATCGTAGGTCATGAGTCGGAATCCTGGTAATGGTATGGGTGTGTCGTGCCCCGGGAGGCAACGAAGTCACCTGTTGGGAGGCAACACATCTCCTTTGTTGAGAGACTTGTGGACCAAGTCAGCTAGACAAAGTCTGTCATTGTGAAGGTGCTCGGCCCGAAGGGGGAGGACCTTGGTTGCTGATGCCTGCAGCCGCAGCTGCAACCAGATGATCAACATCAGCCCTCTACTGCTCCATAGCACCCTGGGGTGCACCTGGAGGTGGATGGTGTTGCAGAAGAGCGCGCGCGATAATGAGTGTGTGCTCAGGGTTGTTGTTTGTCGATGCAGTGATCGACGCAGATGCTCCATCTTTTTTACCAGCATTGTTTGCCGGAACAGATGGTGGTTGTGGTGCCACAGAACCTGCTGGAACAACGACACCTGCTGGTTGTTGGACGTTGGAGGGAATGCCTCCGGCAGGTGGCCCAGCGTTGTTGCCATTGGAAGATCCAGCAGCTGAATTCACCATCTTGTGATCTTGAGATTGAGTGCCCCTACCTGGTGCGCCAAATGTCGAAGTGCTTGATACGACACTTCCCTCGGACCCGCTGAGAAGCAGCCCGCAGAGGTTCTTTTGTGGTTGGGGCACGCAAAGATCAATATCAAGATGATGACCTCAAAGATTTACGTGGTTCGGGTCGCCTGAGCGTAAGACCCTACTCCACGGGTTTTGTGTAATCATATTAAGCGAGTACGTTCGCTAAGATCAGGTCGAATCCAATCAGCCTCTCCACAGCTCAGATCAGCCTCTCCACAGATCAGATCAGCCTCCCCTACTATTCGTGCGGTGCAGCCCTTTTATAGTTCTAAGGACTGACCGTTACAAAGCTGGCCCGGCCTGACATGTGGCCCTGGTGTGCTTAATTACCTAATACACCGTCTAAAGGGTATTAAGTATATTTAATAGTGCAGTAACGTGCCTTCATGGCAGTGTTACCCCTATTAATGGTGCACTGATCGTGTGTCATTAATATGGCATTAATGACATATTATCAGACCTTGTAACTGCTGCTTTAACCGTCCTTGAATGTTTGTAACGGATGTGATCTGCTCGTATTTCTGTTGGCGATGAAGGTCCGGGGGCTCCACACGTGGCAGATCCGGAGCTTTCCCTTGCGGGTGGGTAGGTCCGGGGTCGCTGTATACGTGTCAGCATCGGAGCTTCTCTCAGACGGGGGCTAGGTCCGGGGCTGTTGTGCACGTGTAGTCGCTGGAGCTTCCCTTGGTTGGGAGTTTTGTTCCAGTCTTATTTTACACGTGTTAACCCAGGAGCCAGCCATATGAGGGGAGCGGGTCCGGTGTAATGTGACATGTGGGACCTGCAAGGGCCTTCAACTCTGACGGGTGGAACTTTCTTGCACTTCTTGCGGTATCGTGGGGTACCCAGTACGTAGGGTACCGACAGTGGCCATATACGACTAGTACTGAAGTGCTATGTAGGTACTGCTGTAAGTACTCGCTGGCATTTCCAAAAGTGCGTATGTGTCATGTTGACCGGGTGTGTCCTGATTGCAATCACCGCCCCTCGTGGTTATAGAGTACCACTTGTTCACTGTGTCGTGACGTAGCAAATACTGAAGAAGTCAGGAGAATACGATGTATTGCATTATAATTTTTTTACAACTTTATATGGCTTAGAGATAGCACAATTAAAAGTTTACAGTTTTCCCATACTTTAACTAAAATAGCATTATGTGCTTTGTGCATGTCATATCATCGGCAAAGCGTTTCTTGTTTGATTGTGGAGTCTATAATGTGTTGTGCCTGAAGAATGTCATGTGCTACTTAAAACATGACTATAAGGATCCACTTGTAGGCGTATCCTTTGTGTTATTCCTTACCTATGTTTAGTATTCACCCATACATATGTCTAGTGAGGTGGGTTAGTCTTGTTGAGCCTTAAGCTCACGTTTGCAGTTAACAAGTTTTTTGCAGATTATGCGACTGATGACGGGTTCGATGACGAGGTTGCACCCCCTCCCGGGTTTACAGCTAAGTGGGAACCCTGCACGCCGCCGTAAGTTGGGTGTTGCTAGTGCAAAGTATCCAGGACATGGATGACTTTGTTTTTGCATAGCTAGTGCCGAGAGTGTAGCTATGATGTATATTTCTATTTCCTTTTCGTTTAGTATTGTAAAACTTCCGCTGTGTTTATAAATAAAGACTTGGTATTGTAATTTGTTCTCGTTCTTTTCTTGTATATTGTTGAGTGTCGCATCGCACGACACCACCCAATGAGATCTTTGGACATTGAGATTTCGGTCCCCAGGTGTTACAACTATCATTGTGAGCCACATTTCAACTGGAGGTGGTGCCAGCTTGGAATTGCTGGTAGGGAAGGAGCTTCCTGGAGTTGTTTCATTGGATGAAGCTGTCACTGTGGCTGTATGAATCTAAATTCCAGTTCGTTTCGCCTTCATCTCCGTATATCATTCTAAGCTTGACACATTCTTCTTGGCTGCTCTTGGTTTACTTGAAGATGTAAGAGACCGATGCTTTATAGAGATACTGGAAATTGTTTGAATAACTTCCACAATAATTTGTGTTTACTTCAGTAAACTTTTTCTCGGTAAACAACCAATGCTCCCATTGAAAGGGATCTTAGCCCATTGAACCCCGCTACTCCTGGGCGGTGAGTCGCTATAAACCTCCGCAGATATGATTCCAATCCTATCTGGAATCTAGCGTCATGAAGCTGTGGCACTTGAGACACGAATGAGGCATCCAGAAATGGAGTCTATTCCGTCCCTCAGTTGACGGTCACCACCGGCTTGCCCTGATTTTAGTAGTGGGTTGGCTCCTGCTCCCCATTCGATTGCTGCTACCCTGTAATGATTCGGCTCATCGGCTGGGAAAAGGACGGCGCATGGTAAGTTGGAGGACGAGCTCGTGTTGAGATTCATGTCGTTGGTGCTTGCCATGGCCGACATTACAGGTCTGCAGCCATTGCCGCCATGGAAGTGTAGGAGGACGAGGGGAGCCAGGAGCTTCCCTAAACCCTAATGCCATGTGAGGACCTATCACCATTGTTCGGCCGGGATGGCAGTGTCGCGGGATGAACAAGAAATCGATTGGAGTGTATGCCATGTTACTATAACGCGTTTACCGTGGCCATCGGTATTCGTTATTTAGAACCAAGCCAATGCAGAAAGTGCCCCCAGTTCCCGGTTCGAGGCAAGTACTCTACTTCAAATATAAAAAGGTGATGGATGCAACAATCTTATTTGATTTTTCTTCTAAACAAAAGATACAATCATCTTCAGCATAATGAAAACAAACATGCATTTAAAAAACTGATGTGACATACTTACGCACTAAGTATGTCTTATTAGAAAGAGCGAAATAAACAGGATAAAAAACACAAATAGCATCCTCGACGATGGAGGATGACGGAATGTTGGCGCTAATGTCTTGGAAAATGATGGATCACTTCAGGCTGGAGCAGCGGTTCTCGACGACGCATTTTTCACTGCATCCTTTCACCTGGTCAAACGTTGGGGTCGGGCCAAACTGACGGCCGCAAGAAATCCAGCACTGGCGCCTGCACTCAAAGCATGCTCCTGGACAGTCCGACGTCTGTCCCATCACCGGTATCTGTCCATGGGACAGAACCAGAAACATGATGCAGACGACGAGAATGGCGGGCTTGCAGCAGGTAGAGGCCATGCGAGCTAGGGATTTCAGGGCTTTGTTGGTTGATTCCTGGTGGTGGCCAAGGACTGGAGCAATGGACGCTATTTATAAGTGGATGGAGACTGGAGCAGATGGTTGGTGAAGCCGGACCATTGTCGCGGAATAAACAACACTGTGTGCGTGATGCATGCTTGAACACAACAGATTTTTAGTTTCGAGCATAGAGAGTGTTTCACATGGTTCACGCGTGTACGGCAATTGCATGAGGCTTTCGTTGCCCTTGCGAACTCTGCTCCAACGCATGATCCGCCATTCGTTATTAGTAAGCCCACATGCTCAAGGAGTCCATTTATGCAATTATTCCCAACTAAATGAACAAAATGACGTTGATATACCCTTTACAAGCTTGGAACACCACGGCTCGGACACAAAAATCGGAAGCACGCAGGCTACGTTCATTTTTGCTCTATCACTCACTGCTACAATAAGCCTCATCACAGGCGGCTCCAAACCTATTATCACAGACGGCTTTTAAAACCGCCTGAAACGAAGAGTCTGTGATAATCCGCAATTTCACAGGCGGAGAAGTGAAACCGCCTGTGAAGAGTAATTATCATAGACGGTTCTTCACTAAGGATAGCCGCCTGTGAAGATCGATTATCATAGGCGGTTCTTTACTTAGGCTAGCCGTCTGTGAAAACACTTTATCACAGACGGGTCGTGCAGCATATATAACCGTCTGTGATAAAGGTCTTATCACAGACGGTTATTGAAGAATAACTAACCGTCTATGATAAGAAGTCTTCACAGACGGGTATTGAAGCATTACTAACCGTCTATGATAATTTGTATTCATAGGCGGATTTTGAAACATAACTAACCGCCTATGATAATATGTCTTCACAGGCGGGTTTTGAAGCATAACTAACCGCCAATGATAATGTGTCTTTACAGACGGTTATTGAAGCATAACTAACCCGTCTATGATAATGAAGTTATCACAGACGGAGTTTACCTATATCAGCCGTCTGTGAAGACCCTTTAACGCAGCCGGTTTCTACCATAACAGACACCGCCTGTGAAAATTAGGTTATCACAGATGTTTCTTTACTTGTATCTAGCCGCCTGTGATAATTGTTTTTCTAATTTCCAGGTCATGCAGTACTACTGCTGTTATTTCTAATTTCCAGGTCAATTCAATATAATCACAGAACAAAAAACAACAATCATCACAGAACAAAAGACAACAATATTATCATCACAGAAGTCAATTTCACTAAAACAATATACATATGTACAAGTTACAGATACAATTTCATCTCAAAGTTTACAAGTTTTCACTAAAAACTGTTTAGATTGGTATAGTCGCAAAGTTCTGGCACATCAGCTGCTGAACCTCTCTTATCAAAGAACTTCCCCGTTTTGTGCAAAATTTCGCGACGAATGAACTGACAGAGTTCAGAAGCAATCCTGTCGGCTCCTCCATCAGGAATACTTCTACAAACCGGCCATTCTTCGTTCAGATTCTTCTTGTGCTGCAATATAACACATAACAAGGTTTAGAATGTGTTGGTTTCAACAATCTCAAAGTATAGATCAAAGTGAGAGTATACAAGAATTTAGTAGGTATTTTTGGAGCAGTTGTACTATGAGCAATTGAATTTTGAAGTTGGAATCAAAATATGAAAATAATGTTTCTGGTAATATTGAACAGCAGAGAATATAAGCATTAAACTATGCTAGTTACAATGAAAATGAAACACAAAAGTAAGAAAATAAGGTATCGACATTAAGGATAACTTACATCCTCACGATTGACTCTATATACGGCGGCGGTCCGAAGATGCTCGCATACATAATACCCGCATAAGAGACTCCCAGCAGGCTGCTTCGGACAAGCATAATACGTTTTAATGTCCAATGCATTCGTATTAGGAGGTCTCTGACCGCCAAGCCGTTCCGCGTAAAACCGCCAAGCGCTGTAATACAAGAAATGTCATATAAAACTTGTCAACACATTCTAAATGTGCGTAAATTAAAATTATTGAATAAACGTACTTTTTCAAAATGGAAAGGAAATCTTTGTAACGATCTGGTGGGTAATCGGCCGAGTCCAAGACTGTTGCCATTCCCTGCGTTGGCTTGATGAAGATCATTATGTAGTGATTACTGCAAACATACAAACACACGTGTTAACAATTACCAATAATTGCTATTTCAATGCCATGTGTCGAACTTACTCGAAGTGGTACGGAGCCTTTACGAGGTCCTGGCCGTCTCTGACAAAGTTAAACATCGCATGTCCTATGTAAGCTGCAACTTCTGCCTTTCTATCCTTCTTAAGTTTTGCAATTGCTCTTTCAAAATCTTTTTTTTTCATGTGTTTGTACTGGCTTGATTCTCGATTTGCCTGGACGTCGAATAGCGACTTTGCAATCCTAGTAGGGTCAAGGATACCTGTCTTGTGCGCCAACTTTTCATTATCCATGTATTGCATCCTATTGAAGAAGTCCAGAATTGTTATAATCTCATGAAATGCGTATGCGTGTAGTAAGAAAAGCAAATACAAAATATTAGAGCACTTACAAGCACCAGACGAGCAGCAGGTTGATTTCGAGCATGCCCCGATGGAAAAGGGAAAGCAGCTCTTCAAATAAAATGACTCGTTTATCTACTCCAGTGCTCCAGAATGCTTCTTTTGGAATACGAAATGTGACGCACTGAAGACCATATTTTGTGCTGGCAGTGATGTACCACTCATGCATTCTTCTGAGCGCGACGGGTTGTTTGCTAAGTTGTACGGATGTCATTAACGGCTTCCCATTCTCAAATTTAGGAGGAACATCCTCAAGCTTGTATATTGGAACTCCTGGTTTAACTAAAGCCGTCCGCCGATTATACATGACACCGTCTTCTTCCCACTCCTCGATATCTTCTAATGCTGGCTCATGAGAAGAACGAGATGCACTCGATTTTCTAATATTATCCTTCATAGCTTCCAAATACTTTGTCACTTCTGATGAAGGTTTCTTATTTTCGTATGAGCTAACTTTGACAGGCACTGATGATCGAGGAGTAGTCGTCGGAAGTTGGACACTGGCTTGTTGTTGAACCTGTTGTTCAACTGATTGCTCTTTACTCCCAGCAGCTGGCTCTAGTACTACTTCAAGCTGTTGCTCAACTAGTTGCTCTTTACTAGCAACAGCTTGCTCTGGTACTGCTTGAAGTTGTTGTCCAACTTGTTGCTCTTGGATATCATCATCCTTGCTCAGACATAGGGGGAGTGGATCTTCCCGGACTGGGAGTGGATCTTCATGCACTTTCGCCTTAGAAGATGGGGTTGCAGTATTTGGAGATGCGACGGGGCTAGAAATTGGCTCATCGTCCAACACGATATCGCGTCGGTGCCAAAGGATTAATTGGTTGACAGCCTGCCTCAGAGTCGCGATCCCCTCAGGTGTGACGTGGTCTATTTCATAATCTTCATAATCATTATCAATGATCTGAAGAACTTGCACCACAGAATAATACAACGGAAGTGGACTCCCGTTGAAGTCACGATCAGGCTTTGCCATAGCAGTGGCAACCTGTTTGGTTTTGTTCCCTGCTCTGCCTATCGGGACAAGAAGACGACAAGATTTGTCGTTAGCAATATCATCGACAGGGAACTTATGGGCTGACCCTGAGCCTGGCACGGAACCAACGCTGCTAGGGTAGGCAGTTGGAGATACTAATTGCTCCTTTTGCACCGGAACCATCATTGTACTCGGTGCCACTAATTGTCCTGATTGTCTAAGTTGTTCCATAATTTCTTGCATATTTTCTTTGACCTTTTGAGCAATTGTTTCATCAAGTGTTTTCTTAAACTTCTCACGTCTTCTATATGTGTCTTTATCTTTAGGGAAACCATATAGCCAAGACATTTGAGAAGAGACCGCTCGAACCCGTCCGCTGTGTTCAGGGTTTCCCAAGATAGCGGTAAGTTGGTCATTCTCCCTCTTCGGCTTGAAGAGACCCTTCTGTTGCTTTTCAATTACTTCTTTCATTTTATCCTCTACTTCATTCAGAGAGTCGGGCTTTTCAAGTTTGCCCTCGCTGGTCAAACCTGACCGAGCAAAGACCCAGCGTTGAGTTCGCTCATCGCACCCTTCTAATGGGTGAGGATTGCCCTTACTAAGAATGTCGTCTATTATCTTATTCCATTTCTGGACTTTGGGGCCATATCCGGCAGACCCCAAGCGATGATGGTATTTGTTCTTTTTTGCAAGCTCTGACCTAGTTGCACTTAGAGCTTTAGCATCAGGTGTGCTCTTTTGACGAACAAACTCTTGCCACTGAGCTTGTGTGATTTTTCCCATCTTCCTCGGGCTAGGGACCTTATTGGCCTTAACATAAGCATTCATTTCACTCTTCCAGCATCGAAACTTCTTGCCGCAAGAGACCAATGTTGCTTTCTTTACAGCTTCTTCTGTGCCTTTCGGGAACTTGAATTGTTTCTTTATCTTTTCCCACAACTCATTCTTGGTCTGCTCGGGTAATTTCCTCCAATTCTCGGTTGTGATCGGCACAACCTCCCTAACAAGAAAACCGCATGCATTACGGTACTTGGTAACTGAATCCAGTGGTTCTTGGGGAAGCCCACTTGGACCGACCCTTGTTATGTACATGATGCGGTCCAATAGACCCTTATTGGGACCTCGTTGCCCTCGTTTCCGCTTGAGTGAAGCTGAGGATTCATCCATTGGTGAACCTTCTGCGGTTTTAGGAGCCGATGTCACCTCATTGTCTTCGAGATTAATCTAGGTAGAAAAAAATTATAAGACTTCGTATACTTGACAACCAACATTAACTTGAACTGCTGAAGTTAAGATTCGTGATCCATACCTCGTCGGCAGGATCATATTCCGGGTCTAGATCCACTGAAGTCTTTTTAATTTTTATATTCGGAAAAGGATCCGAAGGACTGTGATAGGAGCCTGAACTGCTGGAGTCAGTAAACTCCATATTGTCTTCTTTGTTGTTACAATCAGGACCAGTCTTCTTAGGGCTTTCCATGCTAGATCTAATAAGACAAAAAATCTAATAAATGGCATAACTAAATTTGGTCATATTTAAAACAAATTTTCTCAATTTTGGCTCAATTAAGTAAATTTAGCCAAAACACATTTTTGAAGTTATATAGGTCTAACTAAATTCTTGTATCATAGAGATCGGCATCATATGCTCAGACTCCATCGCCACACCTAGTGTTACCTAGATATGGGCGTGAGGATGCTCCTGGCATCACAAATGAGTTGGCCAGCAACTTTTGTTTGGCTTCAGAGCTAAATATAGCATAACTTTGGTAGCTCAGATTAGGTACAATTGCTAAAATGAAGCTGATGGAGCCACAAGTGCAGACATCTTTGGTAGCACAGATTAGCTACAATTGCTCAAATGAAACTTAGAGAAATAAAAGCAAACTTAGCCAAACTTAGTCTAGCATAGCTAACTCTAAGCAAAAGTAGCCAAATATAGCTAAATATAGCATAACTTAGTCAAAATTAGTCAAGTATAACTATATCTAATGTAACTTAGCCAAAATTAGCCAAATTTGGTCAACTTAACCAAATATAGCTAAATCTTGCCCCTAATAGAGAATTATGTGGCATATGCAAGGCCGATGACAGAAATAGGGAATATACTGCTGTTACTAGAGTCTAGAATCATGTTTACCACTAATGTGTCGGAACAGTTTCAGACACACAGAACCAACTACCAATTTATCGTGATATAACCATCCACATAAATCTTGCCCCACCGAACCCTAACCAAAGATGCCACCGAACTTGACAGTTTTTCGAATTCCACCGAACCCTAACCAAGGATGCCTACCATTATCTAATTCCCGAACCCTAACCAAGGATATGCAAGGCGGCAGCGAGGGCGGGGAGGGAGGCGGCACGGCGAAGGAGGATGGAAGGTCGAAGGGTTTAGGGTTTACCTTGAAGCTCGGCGGTGACGGAAATGGCTTCGCTCGGCGTACCTGGAAGTGAGGAGGGCGAAGCTCGGCGGCGACGGCGAAGCTCGGCGACGACGGCGAAGCTCGGCGACGGCGAAGCTCGGCGGCGTACCTGGAAGTGACGAGGGGGAACACTTGGCGGCAAACGAAATTTTGGCAGCCTAACGGCGTCTAAGTGTTTCGCCCGGGTTAGGTTTTTCCAATGCTGCCGAGGGGTATATATAGACTCACATTTTCTCAGGAGGATTTTAAGTACCGACCGTCAGGGAAGAATGTTATCTCAGTCGGATTTTACTTACCAACCGTCTGAGAAGATACAATTATCTCAGGCGGTTGGTTAGTAACACCCGTCTGAGAAGATACAATTATCTCAGGCGGTTGGTTAGTAACACCCGCCTGAGTTAAACATGAAGATATTTACTTCTTAATTTGATGAACGCCTACATAAAGACCCCTCACCAACCGGGATGAGGATCCCCTGACTTAATCAGCGGTCACTGACATGTGGACCCGGTCCCACACGTCAGTGACCATGTCACGCGTGCGCGACCTTTCTTTTCCCCGAGGTGCGACCTTTCTTTTCCACTCCGCGCGGCCTTAAAGACCCAACACCACTATGGCTCACAAGCGCATCGCTCACTTTGAATCCTCTTGTTTTCTTCGTCTTCCTCCGCTCCGACGACCCAACACCACTATGGCCGACCTTCCGCCGCCAAGCCCTCCGAGGGAGCCACCTTGCAAGAAACAATGTTGCAGCTCCCCCGAGAAGATCAACGCCGAGCAGCGCCTCCTCATGGCGCGAGAGGCGTACAACAATACGTCTCGCGCCATGAGTGCCTTGGGGCTGGGTACCCTTCCAGAGTATACTGGAATGGGTACCTTGGGCCACTACCTCTACGCCCTCGTGGGGGTGGCTGATCGTCTCGACATTCTGTTCGCGACGATGGCCCAGGTTCTTGGCCCCCAGGGCCGTAGAACGCTGGTGGAGGCGACGGCTAGCAACCTCGGGGTTGCACCGCCGGTGCAGCCGGTGCAGCCGGTGCAGCCGGTGCAGCCGGTGCAGCCGGTGCAGCCGGTGCCGGAGTCGCCGCCGGAGGACGAGGAGGAGGAGATGGAAGAGGAGTAGGAGTAGGATTTAATTAGTTTTTCTTTTTGTTGTTTTTAGTTGCTTCTGTTTTGTAAATATTGTTAATGAATGAAATCTATCTTTTTTCATCTATGTGATTGAATATTACTTGTGTATCTTTTGTGTTCTTGTGTGTTCTTGTGTAAATATTGTGCATCTTGTGTGTTCTTTTGTGAGATGTGCATATTGTTAATGAATGAGTATCTTGTGTGTTCTTGAACTGTGTGAATGATTGAATATTGTTAATGGATGTAGTGTGTTCATCGTTAATTAAAATTTCACGTCTGAGAAGAAATTAATTTGATATTTACCAAAACATTACAATGTCAGCTATACAAGTTTTAAAAATATTTTGTTCATGTGGTAGATGTTAATTTTATACAAATGTAGAAGAAAGAATCATCGAATTTGGACACAATTTGCAGAATCTAAACATGTTTGAGTATTTATATTGGAATCTAAATAAAAAAGAAGCAAGGGATAAGGGAACTGAAGAACAGTATCGGGCATTATCTCAGGCGGTTGTTAAGCAATAACCGCCTGTGAAGATATTTACTTCTTCTTATTTAATATTCTTGATTAAATTTGGTCCTTTAAAAAGGCAAAAATCCACCTTCTTGTAATATTATTGATAAGTAAAGGTTACCATTAAATTTCACTTCATAAATCCTTTGAAATTGGTCAGAACATAAAAAACATACAACAAATGCTATTTTTCATTTTTCTATCTTGATGAATATAATGCTTTTTTCATTTATTTTTTCAGTGGACATTTTTAATCATCATACCAACATCTAGGAATTTTTTCATATTTTTTTAAATTTTTTGGAATCAATGTGTGTTCATAATTTGATGAATGCCTCATATGAATATGAGCATTTAGTTAGAATGGTGGATAATTTGAAGTTTGACATGTTGGAATGCTTTTAAAAAAATTAAAAGAATTCATACATGTATAAATTATACAAATATGTTCATACCAACAATTTTGAGTGAAGGAACCTTTTTTTTTATGAGATACACAAATGTGAATAATATGTGAGTAGAAATTAATTTGATATTTACCAAAACATTACAATGTCAGCTATACAAGTTTTAAAAATATTTTGTTCATGTGGTAGATGTTAATTTTGTACAAATGTAGAAGAAAGAATCATCGAATTTGGACACAATTTGCAGAATCTAAACATGTTTGAGTATTTATATTGGAATCTAAATAAAAAAGAAGCAAGGGATAAGGGAACTGAAGAACAGTATCGGGCATTATCTCAGGCGGTTGTTAAGCAATAACCGCCTGTGAAGATATTTACTTCTTCTTATTTAATATTCTTGATTAAATTTGGTCCTTTAAAAAGGCAAAAATCCACCTTCTTGTAATATTATTGATAAGTAAAGGTTACCATTAAATTTCACTTCATAAATCCTTTGAAATTGGTCAGAACATAAAAAACATACAACAAATGCTATTTTTCATTTTTCTATCTTGATGAATATAATGCTTTTTTCATTTATTTTTTCAGTGGACATTTTTAATCATCATACCAACATCTAGGAATTTTTTCATATTTTTTTAAATTTTTTGGAATCAATGTGTGTTCATAATTTGATGAATGCCTCATATGAATATGAGCATTTAGTTAGAATGGTGGATAATTTGAAGTTTGACATGTTGGAATGCTTTTAAAAAAATTAAAAGAATTCATACATGTATAAATTATACAAATATGTTCATACCAACAATTTTGAGTGAAGGAACCTTTTTTTTTATGAGATACACAAATGTGAATAATATGTGAGTAGAAATTAATTTGATATTTACCAAAACATTACAATGTCAGCTATACAAGTTTTAAAAATATTTTGTTCATGTGGTAGATGTTAATTTTATACAAATGTAGAAGAAAGAATCATCGAATTTGGACACAATTTGCAGAATCTAAACATGTTTGAGTATTTATATTGGAATCTAAATAAAAAAGAAGCAAGGGATAAGGGAACTGAAGAACAGTATCGGGCATTATCTCAGACGGTTGTTAAGCAATAACCGCCTGTGAAGATATTTACTTCTTCTTATTTAATATTCTTGATTAAATTTGGTCCTTTAAAAAGGCAAAAATCCACCTTCTTGTAATATTATTGATAAGTAAAGGTTACCATTAAATTTCACTTCATAAATCCTTTGAAATTGGTCAGAACATAAAAAACATACAACAAATGCTATTTTTCATTTTTCTATCTTGATGAATATAATGCTTTTTTCATTTATTTTTTCAGTGGACATTTTTAATCATCATACCAACATCTAGGAATTTTTTCATATTTTTTTAAATTTTTTGGAATCAATGTGTGTTCATAATTTGATGAATGCCTCATATGAATATGAGCATTTAGTTAGAATGGTGGATAATTTGAAGTTTGACATGTTGGAATGCTTTTAAAAAAATTAAAAGAATTCATACATGTATAAATTATACAAATATGTTCATACCAACAATTTTGAGTGAAGGAACCTTTTTTTTTATGAGATACACAAATGTGAATAATATGTGAGTAGAAATTAATTTGATATTTACCAAAACATTACAATGTCAGCTATACAAGTTTTAAAAATATTTTGTTCAGGTGGTAGATGTTAATTTTATACAAATGTAGAAGAAAGAATCATCGAATTTGGACACAATTTGCAGAATCTAAACATGTTTGAGTATTTATATTGGAATCTAAATAAAAAAGAAGCAAGGGATAAGGAAACTGAAGAACAGTATCGGGTATTATCTCAGGCGGTTGTTAAGTAATAACCGCCTGAGATAAATATTTTCTTTGACGGTTATTAAATACCAACCGCCTGTGAAGATATTTATTTCTTAATTAATATAACCCATAGAGTACAACACGTTATGGGAGAACAGGTCATACTCGCGCTCAATCCTACAGTTCTCAGTACAGAAGACGGTCTCGGACCACCCTCGCCTGCCGCAGCGGGCAGGCCCCTGGTTCCCCCCTGTTGGGCAGCGGCAAACGCCATCGTCAATGTCGGGCAGTGCCACCGGCGGCGGTCCGGGAGGAGGCCTACGCAGTAACCTCCAGCTCACGAAAATGTCGAGCCTCTGCATGGCTTGATTCCGACACTGGCAACACTCATTGTTGGTCCTCTTCATCGCGACGGACCCGACCGTGTTGTCGCCGATGTGGGCCTCGCCTTCGACCTGCCGGATATACTCGAGGGCATCGCGGTCCCCGCAGTCGGCGTCGTAGCAGAGCATGGCGAGGACGTAGGCCGCCACCTTGTGGCCGTTCGCGGCCGCCCGGGCAAGGAACTGGGTGCCCTGCTGCGCCTGCGCGCGGCCGTAGTTGAAGACGAGGTCGAACCCGGTGACATAGCACGCATGAGGGTTGCCCACGTTGGCCAGGCGCTCCACGAGGGCGTCGTAGCTCCCGTTCCCGTGCCGTTGGAACCACTCCCAGCTGCTCTCGCGCTCCAGCGCCACGCGCCTGCCGACGGTGGGATCACGGCACGCTGCGTGCATGGCCTTGCAGGTGGCGCGCAGACTGGAGAGGTCGTCCATGGGCTGGGTGGAGGTTGCGGCGACCCACCCCGCGATCAGGACCGCAATATCGTGCGGCAAGGGGAACTCCATGGGCTTATCTTAGGCGATTAGTAAGTAACACCTGTCCCCGAGATAAATATATTCTCAGGCGGTTGGTAAGTACCAACCGCCTGAGAAGATGTTAATTAACTGACGCGCCGCATGAGGTCTGTGGAGAAGTTAAGAAGCCGTGGTGCAGGGATGCGTGCGATGGAAGGATCTCTGAAGATCGTCTTCCACAGTGGTTTAATTGTGCACCGCACGAGGGCTGCAAAGAGTTCAATGTGCAATGAACAAAATATTTTGTTCAGTCGGTAGATGTTAATTTTATACAAATGTAGAAGAAAGAATCATCGAATTTGAACACAATTTGCAGAATGTAAACATGTTTGAGTATTTATATTGGAATCTAAATAAAAAAGAAGCAAGGGATAAGGAAACTGAAGAACAGTATCGGGCATTATCTCAGGCGGTTGTTAAGCAATAACCGCCTGTGAAGATATTTACTTCTTCTTATTTAATATTCTTGATTAAATTTGGTCCTTTAAAAAGGCAAAAATCCACCTTCTTGTAATATTATTGATAAGTAAAGGTTACCATTAAATTTCACTTCATAAATCCTTTGAAATTGGTCAGAACATAAAAAACATACAACAAATGCTATATATGTTAAGAAGCCGTGGTGCAGGGGACGCGCCGCACGAGGTCTGCGGAGAAGTTAAGAAGCCGTGGTGCAGGGGACGCGTGCGACGGAAGGATCTCTGAAGATCGTCTTCCACAGTGGTTTAATTGTGCGCCGCACGAGGTCTGCAAAGAGTTCAATGCGCAATGAACAAAATATTTTGTTCAGTTGGTAGATGTTAATTTAATACAAATGTAGAAGAAAGAATCAGCGAATTTGAACACAATTTGCAGAATGTAAACATGTTTGAGTATTTATATTGGAATCTAAATAAAAAAGAAGCAAGGGATAAGGAAACTGCAGAACAGTATCGGGCATTATCCCAGGCGGTTGTTAAGTTATACCCGCCTTAGATAAACGTATTTGTAGACGGTTGTTAAGTACCAACCGCTGTGAAGATCTTTACTTCTTTTTTCTCAGGCGGTTTATAAGTAATAACCGCCTGAGATAATCATTTTTGAAATTACAATATGTTATTTAACGGCCTGAGAAGTGTTAATTAACTGACGCGCCGCACGAGGTCTGCGGAGAAGTTGAGAAGCCGTGGTGCAGGGACGCGTGCAAGGATCTCTCAAGATCGTCTTCCACAGTGGTTTAATGGTGCGCCGCACGAGGTCTGCAAAGAGTTCAATGCGCAATGAACTAAATATTTTGTTCAGTTGGTAGATGTTAATTTAATACAAATGTAGAAGAAAGAATCATCGAATTTGAACACAATTTGCAGAATGTAAACATGTTTGAGTATTTATATTGGAATCTAAATAAAAAAGAAGCAAGGGATAAGGAAACTGCAGAAGAGTATCGGGCATTATCCCAGGCGGTTGTTAAGTTATACCCGCCTTAGATAAACATATTTGCAGACGGTTGTTAAGTACCAACCGTCTGTGAAGATTTTTACTTCTTTTTTCTCAGGCGGTTTATAAGTAATAACCGCCTGAGATAATCATTTTTGAAATTACAATATGTTATTTAACGGCCTGAGAAGTGTTAATTAACTGACGCGCCGCACGAGGTCTGCGGAGAAGTTGAGAAGCCGTGGTGCAGGGACGCGTGCAAGGATCTCTCAAGATCGTCTTCCGCAGTGGTTTAATTGTGCGCCGCACGAGGTCTGCAAAGAGTTCAATGCGCGGGAAACGAACCGCTCCCTCGTCTACTCCGCACAGACCTATATAAGGCGCGTCGTCGGTTATGGACAAGCACAAAACTTTTCTCCACTCCTTTCTTCTTCTCCTAGCCCGCCGCCGATTAACCACCACAGCCATGGCCAGCCTTCCACCACCTAGCCCTCCGAGTCAGCCATGCAAGCGGATACGCTGCACCTCCCCCGAGAGGGTGAATGACGACCAGCGCGTTCCACCGCCGGTGCAGCCGGAGCCACCGGTACAGCCGGAGCAATCGGCTCAGCCGGAGAAGCCGACCCTCTCTCCTGCTGCATCGTCGCCGGAGGAGGAGGAGGAGGAGGAGGACGACTTCGACGACGACGACGATGATGACGATGATGACGACGAGTCGTCCTCCGACGACGGCGACGACGAGTCGTCCTCCGACGACGGCGACGACGAGTCGTCCACCGACGACGGCGACGACGAGTCGTCCACCGACGACGGCGACGACGAGTCGTCCACTGACGACGGCGACGACGACGACGGCGACCACCACCATGGTGACGACTACGACGACGACGACGACGAGTCGGAGGAGGACCGCTTGGCTTGGTTTGAGAAGCTGGCGGAGAGGATGGAGGAGGCGGGGCCGTAGTGTAGTTTTAGGATTTCAATCAAGTGTTCTTGTACATTTTTCTTGTGTTTTGTACATATTTCAATCAAGTGTCAATGAATACTGGTGGATAATTTGAAGTTTGACATGTTGGAGTGCTTTTAAAAAAATTAAAAAAATTCATACATGTATACAAGTTTTAAAAATATTTTGTTCAGTTGGCATTATCTCAGGCGGTTGTTAAGTAATACCCGCCTGAGATAAAAATCTTCCCTGGCGGTTATTAAGTACCAACAGCCTGTGAAGATATTTACTTCTTAATTAATAAACATCATCTCAGGCGGTTGCTAAGTAAAACCCGCCTGCGATAAAGTTAAAAACCGCCTGTGAAAAACCTACGTCTATATAAGGACCCCTCACCGCAGTCAAAACGCAACCCTGGAGAATTTATATCGACGCCGCCAGGCTGTTGAAATTTCCCCTGCGCCGCGCCGCCGCTCCGCCGCCCAGCCCATACTGCCGCGCCGCCGCTCAACCCCGCACCGCCACTTCTCCACCCAGCCGGCCCACCGTGCTGACGCCTCTGCAAGGTAAATGTAGTTTCCTTACTTTTTCTTTGTATATTTTCATTAGCTGATAAGCTGTTAGTTTTGTGTGTTCTGGTATATGGATTCTGTCCTTTTGCATGTGTAAGGACTATGGATTGTGTTCTGGTATATTGATGTATGGACTATATGGATTGTTTCCTTTTTGTACCTATTATGTGACATGAATATGATGTTTAATTAACAGATGCTATTGTAATATATATAAGATGCATCTGGGCCTTGTTTCCCGATATAACGGACTGGATCCCACCCAGACCTAGCCCATGCTGCTGGGCCTGTTTCCCCCTTTGACTCCGTCCGCCTCAAGACGTCGCCCGTCTTCTACATTAGTCGCCCTAATCATACTTGTTATGTCTCTGTAAATTCATTTTATAGAAGACCTTTAGAGAATATTTGTGGCCAAATTTTGTAAATCTGACAAAAAATTCTATTATTGAAGCATGGACCGTCGAGCGTGGATGTATAACATGCCAAGACCCGATCCTATGTACATTCGTAATGTTGCAAATTTTATTGAAGCATCCAAGAGACATGCGAAGTTGCAAAAGATAGATGACATATTATGTCCATGTATCGACTGCGAAAATAAGATTGCTTGGACGGATACTATAGTAATCCAATCTCATTTGGTGAAAAGAGGTTTCAAAAATAACTACACAATATGGACAGAGCATGGTGAGTTAGATACACATGATGTGGATAAAGATGATGAGAGAGGCTCAGATGATGATAATGTTCATATCGATGATGGTAGTGACAATCAAGCTGGTGATGATGATGATGAGTTCGATTGTGAGGAGATGTTGCGTCACATTGAACCATATGTACTGACTTCTATGGGAGCAAGCAAAGGCTTAAGTAAAATGGAGACATTGCAGAATGCGGCCACAGAGCTTTTATATGATGAATCAAACGGTTGTGATAAAGAGTTTACTACATTGCGTGCAGTCTTAGAACTACTAAAGTTGAAAGCTACGCACGGATGGTCCGATTGTAGTTTCTCTGATCTTTTGAATCTTCTGGCAGAAATTCTTCCAAATCCAAATAAACTGCCTAGAAGCACTTATAAAGCGAAGAAACTTCTTTGCCCGATGGCACTAGGTGTGACAAAAATACACGCTTGTGTGAACCATTGTATTCTGTATCGCAAAGAGCATGAGCTCGCAACTAGATGCCCCATTTGTGGTGTCAGTAGATATAAGAAGGACTACAATCACCAGTATGTTACCAACATGAAAAAGACTCAGAAGAATAAGAAGTTTATTATTGGTCCTGAAGGTGACGATGACGATACTTCTGGCGATGCAGACGGAAAGAATAAGAGAAAAATTCCTGCATTGGTGATGTGGTACCTTCCGGTAATTGATCGCTTGAAGCGTTTGTTCTCAAACCCTAGGGAGGCTGAACTTGATATTCAGTATCCAGAATTTGCGAAGGAAATCAGAAATGTGAGGTTTGCCTTGGGTACAGATGGAATGAATCCGTTTGGTGAAAAAAGGAGCATACACAGCACATGGCCCGTGGTCTTAACTATGTACAACCTACCGACGTGGTTGTGTCACAAAAGGAAATATATCTTATTATCTGTTCTTATCCAAGGTCCGAAACAACCCGGCATCGAAATTGATGTGTTCTTGGAACCTTTAATGGAAGATATGGCGAAATTGTGGAATGAAGGGGTACGTACATGGGATGAGTACAAGCGGGAGTATTTCACGCTAAGAGCAATGATATTCGTTACCGTGCATGATTATCCCGGACTGTTTACATTATCGGGACAAATGAAAGGGAAGAAAGGTTGCGTTAGGTGCGTGGATAGAACTGGATATCTATACCTCACTTCATCCAGAAAGACGGTGTACATGAGACATCGACGGTTCTTGACAGATACACACAAGTATAGGAAGATGAAAGAACAATTTGATAACAAAATCGAAAAAGATACTGCACCGAAACCTTACAGTGGAAAACTTGTGTTTGAAATGGTCAAGAACATTCATATTGCTTTCGGTAAGGGAAAAAAGAGTAAAGGAATTAAGAGAAAGAAAAGTACATCTTCGGATGATACAACTGACATGGCTTTCAAGAAACAATCAATTTTTTTCAAGTATCTTCCGTATTGGAAGAATCTGGAATGTTGCCATAGTATTGATTTGATGCACGTTACAAAGAATGTATTTGACAGCATCATTGGGACCTTGCTGGACATGCCGAGGAAGACAAAGGATGGATTAAATTCACGTATGGACCTAGTAAATCTTGATTTGAGACCAGAGCTTCATCCAGTAGAAAAGGCGAACGGGAAGCATTACCTTCCCCCAGCCAGCTACAACTTGACGCTAGAAGAGAAAAAAGCAATTTGCGAATGCTTGCGTGGGATCAAAGTTCCCACAAGTTTCTCATCCAATATCCGCAAACTAGTCTCGATGAAAGACTTGTCTTTATTCGGTTATAATTCTCACGACTGTCACATGATGATGACAGTTTTCCTTGCCATTGCAATAAGAGTAATCAAACCTGAGCATATAAAAGTTGTCATCACACGTTTGTGTTACTTCTTCAATGCAGTATCGCAAAAGGTGATAGCACGTGAAGATTTAGACTATCTGAAAACATACATCGTCGAGACAATGTGCAAGCTTGAGATGTGTTTCCCACCATCCTTTTTTGATATGCAAGTACACCTAATCATACATCTTGTTGATCAGATAAAAGCATTGGGGCCACTATATTTACATCATATGTTTTCGTTGGAGAGATATTTAGGAGTATTAAAAGGTTATGTGCGGAACCGTGCTCACCCAGAGGGTTCAATTATGGAAGGATACACCACTGAAGAAGTGATTGAGGGTTGCGCTGATTACATCAAAGATGGAAAATCGATAGGTGTGCCTATACCGGTACATGAGGGTAGACTACGTGGGAGAGGCAAAGTGGGTAAGAAAACTTTTATTGTTCAAGATTACAAGAATGTACACCGTGCACATTTTGGTGTACTACAACAGCTCGCAATAGCTGAGCCGTACATCGAGGAACACCAAATTGAGCTTCGTGATAAAAACCAAGACCGCAAAGAGGACTGGATCATGAAAGAGCACAGAAGATGTTTCACTGAATGGTTAATGGACAAAAATATATCATACGGAAACACTATAGAAGAGGCAACAATGAAAAAGTTAGCTTGTGGCCCATCTGCTTTGGTAACATCATGGCAAGCATATGACATCAATGGTTACACATTTTACACTAAAGAAAAAGACGGTAAGAGTGTTGCACAAAATAGTGGTGTTCGTATTGAGGCTTATGATTCGCAAGGGCAGAAGACCACATACTTCGGGTTCATAGAGGAAATATGGGAACTCGATTATGGCGAAAGAATGGTAATGCCCGTATTTAAGTGCCAATGGGTCAAACATCCTGATGGTTTGAAAGTGGACAATTACGGACTGACACTGGTAGACTTGAATAAAGTGGGTTACAAAGATGACCTGTGGGTTCTCGCCGATAATGTTGCACAAGTTTTTTATGTTCAAGATCCAGAAACTGAGAAGTTGCACGTAGTTGTTTCTGGAAAGCAAAATATTGTTGGGGTTGACAATGTGGGAGATAATGAAGAGGAATATAATCAGTATGAAGAGATGTACCTTTTCACCGAACCAGAAAACATCAAGCGCGTAGAGAGAAGCATTAAAAAGAATTTGAAACCCTATATGCGAGAAGATGTCAATGCTGGAAAAAATGTATATAGCAATGCGAGATGATATATATTGTATATATTGGTATCTTCCGAAATCAACTTAGAACAATGTTGGTATATGGATTGTGTCCTTTTGCATTTGTGTACATATGCGTTTGGACTCAATGATTTGGAAGTTTGGAAGCTTGGTCTTTCTTCAGATAATGATGTCTCGGGCGTGTAGCCGATTGAAGGAGGAGCGCTTGGCGTGGCGCAAGAACCATCCCCATGTATGTACATATGGCACACCGGTCACATGGTTGTATATACATATGTATCTGTAATGGACTGATGAACTTAACTGTAGTTTGTTTTTCCGTGTTGTTTGTTTTTGGTATTTTCAATTTCTCCGCGTAGGGTTTCTCTGCGAAGCCTGAATCGGGAGATTTATTGAAGTGGCAGTGCATCGTCCCCGGTAAAGAAGGGGTAAGTCATGAAGAACAAGCACAATATGAGTTTAACTATCGTCCTCCTATTAATAAATTTCTTTTGCAGACTGAATGGGAAGATGGTTACTACCCCCTGACAATCTCCTTCTCTGAGGACTATCCCTTGGTGCCTCCAAGATGCTCCTTTCCATTTGGGTTCTTCCACCCAAATGTCCATCGTTCGGGAGCACTCTGCATCGGGATTCTTGATCAAGAGACTGTAAGATAGACCTATTTTGTTCATGTAATTATTACTTATAATTTTTGTCGAACTTATTTGAACTGGTTTCTTATATTGCTTAAATTATATTTCGTAGGGGTGGTGCAGTGCTTTTACAATCAAAACTATACTACTTGAAGTTCAGCGTTTGCTGCATCAGCCAAATGTGCCTGATGTTGAAAATGATTGCTATAATCTACTTATCAAGGTTAGATGACACTTTGACTTAGTGACCAATGTAGGTTATTCATTCCTCCTTCGACATTTGTTAATTTAAATAATGTCAATATTTTCAGGATCCAGCGGAATATAAGAGACGTGTTCGGGAGCAAGCAGGACGGTACAATTTAGATTGATCGATGGGAGCTTCATCGTCGATCTACAATGAATGTAGCATGATTTTTGTTCAGTGTGTAAAGAAATTATCTTTGAACAATTGTAAAGCCTCTAATGGTGTATTATCACAATTAAGCCAGCCTCACTGGTGATCGAGCATTTCCTATAATGCATTACTGTACTAGTATCCGCTAGCTCATCTGTGTTTTTTTCCTGATACAATTTTGCCTGCACGACTACATGCGGCTGTGATATATAATTGCAACTACATCCCTGTAATTTCAATGAAAACCGCTTATGATAATTAAACAATGACCGCCACTGAAAATACATGATCTTCTTAGGCCGTTGTTAATCAAGAACCGGCTATGAAGTTCATTGCATTACAGACGGTTATTAATTAAGAACCGCCAACGAAGATCATGTATTTACTCAGACGGTTGTTCCTTAAAATCCATCTGTGAAGTTCATTGCATTACAGACGGTTATTAATCAAGAACCGCCAACGAAGATCATGTATTTACCCAGACGGTTGTTTCTTAAAATCCGTCTGTGAAGTTCATGGCATTGCAGGCGGTTAATAATTAATAACCGTCTGTGAAGATCATGTATTTACCCAGACGGTTGTTTCTTAAAATCCGTCTGTGAAGTTCGTTGCATTACAGGCGGTTCTTAATTAAGAACCGATTCTGAAGATCATGTATTTACCCAGACGGTTGTTTTTTAAAATCCGCCTGTGTTGTTCTTTCATCACAGACGGTTATTATATCATTCGTCATCACAGTCGCATATTTTTAAGGACCGCCTGTGTTTGAAAAATTGAGGCGCCTGTAAAAATGCTTTTTGTAGTAGTGACTCCCTCTAGTTTTCAATTGAGGGTGTTAATATCTATTTTTGTAAAAAAAAAAAACTTAAGAACACTAAAAAAAATTGTCCAGGTTCCGCTTATAAGATACCAGTAAAAGTAGTAAAACGGTAGTTGTAGTTACCAAGCATTCCAACTTATTGAAACACGTCTTTTATTAGTACTCCTGAAAGGAGTGGTCATGGCCACGTTAGAACCACATGTAAGAAAACTTTGTTCAAGACTTAAGAACGTATTTGTGGTAGATCTAATCTGAACGCGTTTTAGTTCCAATGAGTAGGACAAGCCACATCAGAACCATGTGCACGCATGACCTGTAACTATAATATACTCACTCCTATTCTAAAAGTTTGTCAATTTTTAGTTCATTTTTGAACTAAAATGTGACAAATTTTTTCTACCGGAGGGAGTATTAGTAATGAAATTTGAATATACCTCAAATCTGACATTAACTAAGTATTCTCTCTGTCTTATTTATTCGATGTTAATTAGTCCAATTTTAATTTCAAAGTCAAATAAAAAGAAACGGAATGAGTAATTAGTAAAGTAAAATATGATTATATTGCAATAGATGAGTAAGTAATCAATGGTAGCTTGCACACGTGTCACTCTCTTCAACATATATTGGAATAAAGAAAGAGTATTCCCTCCGTCCTAAAAAAACTTGTCGCTTAATAGTTTATTTTAAAACTACAAAGCGACAATTTTTTTGAGACCGAGACAATAGCTCAGTATCCTTCGTGTAAATTGGAAGCCACCTGTTCCGCGGAAGCGAAAATGGCTATCTCGTCCTAAGCCACCTTCAAGCCCAATGGACCCAGTGCCCTGAGTCGGCCAGGTTACTTACCTTTCAAAGGTTATGACCATATGATTATGAACTAGAATTGTCATTTTTATTCCTCTAACTTAAATTCTACTTTCAAGTTATGAGCATATAACTATAAAATAGAATTGTTAACCATATCGGTTACATGTATTCTTTAACAGATGAATTGATAAAAAAAATTATGTTACATCTAAAAAAAGATGATACAACTCGATCTTAAAAAGAGGTAATTATCTAAAAATCTTAGACCTATGGATATATTTATTTCATAATAGACCCTCCGGCACGGCCTGCGAAACAGGCATAACAACACAAATTACGACGTCAATGACAGAGAAAGGCATTGTACACACACAAATGATGTACGGAGGTAAGCTATGTACCGCGCGCAGCTCGAAAGAAATCAGCCTCAATCAGTAGGGCCCTATTAAGACGTCCAAGACTAAAAGGGATCACGCCGCCGCGGCGAAGTCGACGTGGTAGACCTCGCTCATGTCGGGCTGGAAGAGGCCAAAGTGCTGCTCCACACGCCCTCCGACTTCCCATTCTCGTTGAACATGGCGAACAGGTACGTCTCCACGGGCTTCCCTAGCCGCCGCGGCGTGCCCTCACCGACGTGACGCACCACATTGTTGTTGTACGTCGCCGCGTTCTCCACGCTAGCGTCGACGCCCCCGACGCTCGACGGCCACCCAGTCTCCGAAACCACCAGCTCCAGCCCCTGCACGCCGGCCTTCTCCACGGCCGCGTGCGTCGCGTCCACGATCGCGTCGAACATGTTGGTGTACACTAGCCCGCCGTCCGTCACATGCGACGACGCCGGCGCGCCAGAGGCCGACGACGACAGTAGCGCGTAGCCCAGGGCCACCTGCCCGCCGGAGTTCGAGTACGCGAAGTACGGGTACACGTTCACCAGCAGCGGCGTGTTCTTCGACGCCAGGTACTTGACGATCGGCACCATCACCGGCGCGGCCGCCTCGGAAAACACGCCGTGCGACGGCGGGTACGACGCGCCGAGCACGGTCGTGGCCACGGCTGTCGTGACCGGGACGCCACTGACCCCCGCGGACCGGAGTGTGGACTCGAGGTTCTGCATGGCTGGGAGTACGTGCGCGGCATACTCCTTCACGAGGATCACCTCGTTGCCGGCGCTGATGTACCGGAACTGGACGTCGCCGGCGAAGGGCTTCACTGTAACACCCAAAATTGAACATAAGCAAAGTTGAATTTTAAATAATTTAAACATTAAAAATTTAAGAAAGTAAAAGATTAAGTTAGGAGAATGTGTGGAATTTTGTGATGATTTCTTAGGAGTGCTTGCATATGTGTGTCTTGAATAAAATATTGATAATTTAGAAAACATGTTTACATTTTGTTGAATTTAAAACCTAAAATTTGAATTTGAAATGAGATAGAAAAGAAAACACCCTTTTCTGTGGCAAATCTCTTCGTGGGCCGAAATCCACTCTTTCTCCCCCTTCCATTTCCTTTTCTTTCCAGCGGCCCACCTCATCTCCCTCTTTGTGGCCCGGCCCAACCGGAGCCTGGGATTCTTTCTCTCCCCCTCTGTCCAGTGGGGGCCAGTCGTCAGCCCCCCTTTCTCTATCCCAGCCAAACCGCAGCCCACCGCATTGGATTCCCTTTACCTCTCTCAGCCAGTGGGACCCGCTCGTAAGTGCCCACCCTCTCTGCTCTGCGCCTCAGCCCAAACCGGCAATACCCTCCCTCTCTCTCTATCTCGTGGGCCCCGCGCGCCAGCTTTCCCCATCGCCCCCGCTCTCTCCTTCCTCCTGCGCATGTCACCCGAATCCCGTGACCCCCTCGCGCGCCCACGGGCGCGGAAGCCACCGCTCTCTTCACGGACGCCGAAAATATCCGGCCCCTCCCAACTTGCGCCCCACGAAGCCCCGCCCTATAAAAGCCGCCCCAACCCTAGCCTCCTCTTGCTCCCATTTTCTAGCCGCGCGCCGCCGCCACCATTTTCGGGTAGACTACACCGCCGCCACGCGATTTCTCGTGCCCTTCGCTGTTAGCCACGCCGGCCTGTCTCTCTGCTTCAACGGGTTGCCTGGTGATCGTTGTCGCCTTTCCCCTAGCCAAACGAAGCCCCAATCCCAACCACGTCGAGGTCCGGTAAGAGCTCTCACCCTCATCGTCGTTCCATCGTGTCGTTCCATTTGTTCTCGCTCTAACCTTGTCATCGTGTTCCTCACGGCCTAGAACACCTCTCGGGCAAGAATAACGTGGGACATCGCCACTCCAGCACCGTCGCGACGTCGACTGACACCCACCCGCCGTCCTTCACCGTTGAGAGCCCTCGGCGCGCCTTCCCGGATCGCAAGACCACCTCTAGGTGAGTTCTTGAGAGCCCTCTCTCTCTATTAGTGCGTTTATGTGGACGTTTAGGGTAGCATTGTCGCCCTTCCGTGTGCTCCGGCGAGCCCCTCGGCGGAGGAGGTGGCGCCGCCGCAGTCGGTTGCCGCTGTGCGGCCTCTCGGAGCCTGGTCGTGTGTTGCTAGCCGTTAGATCGTGCGTTTGCGGTGGTGATTAGGTGAAACGTATACCCCTTCGGCTGTTTTGCGCATCACCCCTCTGGTCTATTCAAATAAATTACAGGAAGCTATTGGTTTTGATGAAAATGACCCTAGACCTTACTGTAAATATGATGTTTGCTGTAAAATGATTGTTAGGCTCCTGTAACCCCTGTCAACTTGCATTTAACCCCCTGTATAGTTGTGAGTTGTTGCGATTAGGTCCCTGCAGTGCTCTGTTTAGTAACTAGCCACTGTAATTAAT